>VZQC01004414.1:132531-358962 GCA_009823505.1 Rhizomys pruinosus
CAGGTCCGCTGTCCATGCAGCAATTTTTCTTTTTTTTTTTTTTTATAAATTTATTTTTATTTTTTTAAGAACTCTAGACCCGTGCCCCCCAATTCCCCCACCCCACCAGAGCTCATGCATTCTGCCAAACATGACTTTCATCTCTTTCTCAGTCTTTCTCAATATTCTCCACGAGGAAGTTGACTGTTCTGAGCAGAAGTTCATTTCAGTCAGTTCTTCGATGCAGCCCTTTCTGTTGTTGTTGTTGTTGTTGTTGTTGTTGTTGTTGTTGTTTCCAATATGCATCACTCTCAAATGCTTTGGACAAAAGCTCAGGGGGCCATACACAAGAAATACTTACAACTAGGTAATTGGCACTAGCATCCACAGATGAGGGATACCATTCGTCGTTTGTCTTTTTGGGACTGTGTTACTTCACTCAGCATGATGTCCTCTAGCTCCTGCCATTTTCCTGCAAAGCTCCTGATCTCGTCTTTCTTTACTGCTACATAGAACTCCATCATGTAGATGTACCACATTTTCTCTTTCCACTCATCAGTTGAGGGGCATTTGGGTTGGTTCCAGCTCCTTGCTATTGTGAAGAGAGTTGAAATAAACCTGGCCGTGCACTTATCTCTGCGGTGGGGTGAGTCTTGAGGCTACATGCCCAGGAGTGGTATGGCTGGGTCAGGTGGCAAGTTCATTCCAAGTCTTCCAAGGGTTTCTTCACACTGCTTTCCATAGTGATTGTACGAGTTTACATTCCCACCAGCAGTGGATGAGTGTTCCCCTTTCCCCACAACCTCTCCAGCACTTGGTATCATTTGTTTTCTTGATCCTAGCCAGTCTTATTGGAGTAAGATGATATCTTAAAGTAGCAATTTTTCTTAACTAATGAAAGATTTCTGTAGTTCCTCAATTGCTTTTGAAAAATCAGTATCTGTACTATGATCACTCATTTAAAAATAAGTAGATATTTAAAGTCATTTAAAATTAATTACTGTACAATACTTTTTATTTATAACTTCATCAATCACAACAGAATAAAACGTATATTTTAATAAAGATTCAGTAGGTGAAAAGTGAAAGCACATATAGAATGGAATTTCAGGAAGCACTTACTTAAACAGCTCTCATGAAGGACGTTAAAGATTGAAAAAAAAGACATTTTAAACTTTCTATCTAAATTTTATGCAGTGATTTATAAAGTCAAAAGGATGGCACTAAAGTTTAATTAAAGGATGTCAATAAAACAAAGATTAAATAAAAAATGTTGTTTTACAGTGGATATAGAGAGAACCTGGAAAGGTCACATATGATAATTCCGAAAGACTGTGAACTGAAGAGCTCTGAAGAAGCCTCATCTGTATTAAAGATGTGCTGACTTCCTACTTCACCTTGACTGTCTATGGTGTGGCACCTGTGGAAAATCCAAAGATGCACTGAGCCACAAAATTATTACAGCCTCTTTAACTTAATCTTGGTGATTAGCATAATATTTTCTTTTTAAGGAATACATTTACAAGCTAAGCAGTATCTACTTTATTCCAATGCTAAAGCGAAGAATGCTATAAGCTCAGAAACCTGTAGAAAATATTGCTACCTACCTAGCTGATGCTCTCGCCAATGTAAATGATCCCTATACTGAGTTGTGGCATTTTTAATTAGAAACCATTACAAACACTGACCCTCTTCAGAAGTTAAAATGTATGTCATTCACAGTAATCGTAAGCTGTGCTTCTGGGAATGAATTATCATATTCAGTTCAGAATGCATATTGTTTAATTTATACAATCTTGTTAATTTAAGTCTTTTTATTTATTTTTTTTTTTTTCTTTTTTGAGACAGGGTCTTACCATAGCCAGAGCTGTCCTGGAACTTACTATGAAGACCAGGCTGGCCTCAATCTCACAGTTATCCACCTTGTGCTATCTCCTGAGTGCTAGGATTACAGGTATAAGCATTTCCAATAACATTTTTTATGAAATTAAATTTCTATTTTGTCTGATATTAAAATAGCAACTCCTGTTTTCTTTTTGGTACCATTTGCTTGGAATATTTTTTCCATCCTTCCACTTTCAGTTGGTGCCTATCATTGAGGATGAGATGGGTTTCTTGTAGACGGCATATAGATGGATTATTTCCTAATCCATTCTCCCAGTCTATGCCTTTTGATTGGGGAGTTTAGTCCATTAGTATTTAAGGTTATAATTGAGAGATGCATGTTGCTCCCTTTCCCCTTATTATCCATTTGCATTTTCGGTCTAGGTTTCTACTTTTGCAGTTATGCAAAAGGTGCCTGGGAATAGCTGCTCCTCTCCTCTGCCCTTTGAATTGCTTCAAGTATTCTCTGAAGGGTTGGTTTTCTGGACATGTATCCTTTCATCTTGTTTATGTCATGGAAGATTTTTCTCTTTCCTTCAACTAGAATCTACATTTTTGCTAGGTATAGTAACTTGGGTTGGCATTTATAGTCATTTAGCACTGGGAATGCTTTGGTCCACATTCTTCTTGCTTTTATAGTTTGCACTGAGAAGTCAGCTGTAATTCTAATAGGTTTTTTTTTTCCCTTATATGTAACTTGTTTTTCTTTTGTGGCTTTTAGAATTTTGTCCTTGTTTTGGGTATCTAGCATTTTAACTATGATATGGCATGGGGAGTTTCTTTTCTGGTCTTGTCTATTTGGTGTTCTATGTGCTTCTTGTATTTGTATGGGTTTGTCTTTTTTTAGTTTGGGAAAATTTTCATCTATTATTCTGTTGAAGATCTGATCAATACCATTCTCTTGGGATTCTTCTCTTTCCTCTATCCCTATGGTGCAGAGGTTTGATCCTTTCATAGTGTCCCACATTTCCTGGTTGTTCCATTCTTGTGTATTTTTAAATTTTTCATAGTCTTTACCTGAGCTTTTTAGTTGTTCTGTGTTATCTTCCGGGTCTGATATTCTTTTTTCTGCTTCCTTCATTCTACTTCTGAGGCTTTTTCCCATTCTTTCCTCTTGATTGGATGAGTGCTCCATTTCCTTTTTATTTCATCTTGTGTTTTCTTTACTATTTCCACTTCCTTTTGTAGGTTCTCAATCTTTTCTTGTATCTCCTTGCCTCGCTGGTTGGTTTCCTTTTTCATTTCAGCATGGGATCTTTTCAATGTTTCCACTTCCTTCCAGAGTTTGTCATTTTCTCCCTCTAGTTCTTTCTGGAGTTTGTCATTTTCTCTTTTTAGTTCTTTCTGAAGATTATCATTCTTTCCCTCTAGGTCTTTTCTGAGTTTTTCATTCTCTCACCTTAGCTCCATGATTTCTTTGAATATATCTGTGATTGTTTTATGATCTGTATCCTGTGCTACCTCCAGGGAGGTCTCATTGTGGGAATCTTCAGTAGACTTTAGTGTGGAATTATTCTCCACTTTTCCCATATTGTTTTTTCTTTGTGCTCTTCCCATGTGGATTTCCTTTTGCCAGTATTCCAATGTGAATCACAAATGCCTCTTCACCATGTTGAAGGATCACTTTCTCCAGTTCCTTCTCTTTATTTATGGGGTGTTGGCTTGTCTAAATTTCAGGCTTTCAATTTTGGTTATATATTGGGAGGTATAGCTCACACTTCCCTTCCTATTCTGAAAGAACTGGGTAGGTAACAGCCGTTATGACACCTTCCCAGCCCAGTGCTCCCTCTGCTGCTGCCAACAAGTTCCTCTAGGTTGGTTGTAGGGCTTACAACCCTCCCTCTGGAATTCCAATTGGGGGGGTGTCACAACACAGACTGTCTGCTTAGCCTGTGCCCTGGTATCCTGCAGCTCAGCTGGTCTGGGCCAGGCACCTGCTGTGTGCCTGGTGGGCCTAGTCTCTCTTTCCCACAAACCCCTACCAGAGGAGGAGGAGTGGTCCCTGCAACTCAGCTGGTCTGGGCCAGGCAGCTTCTGTGTGCCTAGTGGGCCTAGCCTCTCTTTCCCACAATCCCCTATGAGACATGGCATGGTCCCTGCAGCTAAATTTCTAAAATTCCTATAGAATTGCAATTGCAATAGGTCTCAATCATATAGAGCAATTCTGAGCCAAAAGATTAAAATGGATATTTCCTAATATATTACCTCAAAGTAAAAAACAAACATATCATTATCAAAACAATATAATTCTTGAGTAAGAACAGACACACTGATCAACAAGAGAGAACAGAAAGTGAATCATAAGCATACATATTTTAGGCATATACATTAAGGACAGAGTCTTGATTTATAGCCCTGGTCAGGCTAGAAGTCACTGTGTAGATCAGGCTGCCTTCCAACTCACAGAGATTCACTTGCCTCTGCAACTGATTAAAATCATTCAACATAACACCTGATTTATTAATTTGACTTTTGCATAAGTGCTCAACATAAAAGCAGAGAAAAATCAATTTATCCAATAATTCTTTGGGGAAAACTAGATATATACAAGCAAAAGAATGAAATTCCTCTCATATATAAAACTACACTACAAATAAAGGATAAGTTCAGATATTATAAACATAGTGGCATAGAGAATGGGGAGATGGCTCAGTGCTTACGATACTCGCCTGGCATGTGTGAGCACTGGCATTCTGATCCCTAATACCCACATAAATGCTAGCTTACATGGTGACCACCACTGGTCAACCCAGTACTCGACAGGCAGCCAGGAGATCACTGGAGGAAGCTTGCTAGCTAAATGAGGAGAATCAGTGAGTTCTGGGTTTGAGTGAGAGTCTTTCCCTCAATATATAAAGTGGAAGGCAATCAGGAAAAATACCCAATACAACGTTCTGGCCTCCATATCCACACAAACATAAGTGCAATGCACCTACACACATGTTTGTACATACACACATGCATATAATACCATATACATATACACTCCAAAATTTTAAAAAATCAACTTTTTCTAGTAGAAAAAGCATAAATATTCTGCAGCTTTGGCTTGGCAAAAATTCTTAGACATGAACCCCAAACACAGGCAATAGTCAAGAGAAATTAGGGAATAAAGTTCTGTAAGCAAAAGAGAAAAAAAAGAGACAGCCTACATTTTGGAAGAGAGTAACTTCTAAATACACATATGATAAAGTGTGAGTATATATTTAAATATGTATGCTAAGAAACTCTGTATCAAGAAAACAGTTTTTGGTATGAAATTGAACTCAGGACCTCTGTTCATAATCACTGGTCCTTAAGGAAATTCTAAAAACATGAGGTATCATCTCACCTTTGTTAGACTGACTATTACTGAAGATGTAAAATGGTAAGTATTAGCAGATGTCTGGAGAAAAATAATTCTTGGACACTGCTACTGACCATGTAGACTAATGGAGTATCTATAAAAGAAAACAGAATGGGGTTTCCTCAGAAAATAAAGAATGTTATTACCACATGACCTCATAAACTCTCTTCTGGGTAAACATTTAGAGTAAGATCAGTTTTCCCAAGAGCTATTTGCAGCCTTGTGTTCATCAGCATTGCTCATAATACCTAAGGTATGAAATTGGCCTAGATGCATATCATCAAATACATGGATAAATAAATGTGACATGTAAATGCATACACTGAAACATCACATATAGAAAGAATTATTTGCCAATTTAAAAAGAAATTGAGACAGGGCTTCCCTGTAGCCCCTGCTAGCCTGGAATTTGCTATATACACCAGATAGGCCTTGATGTCACAGAGATTTGCCTGTCTCTGCCTCCCAAGAGCTTGAACTAAAGATGTGCAAAACAAATGTGCTGTCAAACCAACCCAAATGCCCCTGATGAGTGGATAGAGAAAATGTGGTACATCGACACAATAGAGTTCTATGCAGCAGTAAAGAAGACATCATGAGCTTTGCAGGAAAATGGATGGAGCTAGAGGATATCACACTGAGTGAAGTAACACAGTCCCAGAAAAACAAACAACAAATGTTATCCCTCATCTGTGGATGCTAGAGCCAATTACCTAGTTGTAAGTATTTCTTACCTCTTAGGCTCCAGAGAGCAGAAACTGGAGTATTTTTGAAAGATGCTTTACAAAGGATGTTTTCCCTTTTTACGTGATTTCATTACTTTTCTAGCTATTGTGACCAAATAACTGAGAAGAAACAACTTCAGTGAGGGAGGACTTACTTGTGCTCATGGTTTGATCCAGTTCATCAAGGTGAGGAACTTCGTGGTAGCAGAGCATGTCACATTGTGTCTGCCATCAGGAAGCAGATAACAGACAGAAACTGGGGCCACTATATAAACCTCCCAGGCAGGTACCAGGTTACCCACATATACCTGCAATACTATGCCTCCTACAGATCCCACAGCCTTCCAAAACAGCACCACCAGCTGGGACACAAGTCCTCAAACCCATGAGCCTGTGGGGCACATTTCTCATTTAAATCACAACACTGGATTTCATATAATCACTAGATCAGCATGTACCACAGAGCATCCTAAATGCTGTAAATATAGCAGTGAATGAGATGCGCATGCTATTTTTATTAATGGAATTTAAAATTTAGTTAGGAAGACAAATTCTGTGTAAAGAAAATTTACTGTAGCAATGAGTGTCATGATATGGGAATATAACTCAACTCACCTGGGAACATGAGTTAAAAAGTCTGTTTGGATGTGAGATTCATCAAATTCCAGTCACTTGTAAAATCCTACTGATGAGTCAATATTTATTGGTGAAAAAGAAAGGGGGTGCTGAGGGTCTGAGACCTTAACAAGAAGAGGAATTGTTCAGGGCAAGTGAGAGGCCTTGTGTACAAGGAGATGGAGCTAGAAAAAAAAAGTCATAAAGATGCAGAAGAAAGAGGCAAAAACAAGCCTGAAGCCTCCTCTTTATAAGGGACAGGATTTAATGCAAAGGTTCAGAGATGGCACTGAGACAAAGGTTTTAGGTAGGATGGTTAACAGCAGGTGCCTGCTTCAGAACCATCAAGCGGGATTAAGGTAGAGAATGAAAGGCAATAAAAGTTTGATAAGGAGAAATGGGGGAACACACTGTAGAAATGTAGGTGAGGAAAGCCATTGCCTGAACTGTGATGGTGTCCAGAACACCCTTACTGCTCCCCTGAGCCTGACTGAACTTTCAAGAGTCTATCCTGTTCTCCAGCTGCCTGCCTCCCTATTGTTAGACCATTTACTTTACAACATTTGTGATTGGAAATTATTCCCTTCCTGCTTTGAGATGTAAATATTAAAAAAATTCTTCCTAGTTTTACAGGACATAAATGTGTTTCTCAAGGAAGTAAGGACTATCTGCCTGGAACACCATCACCTCAAATAGAATCCCTTTTCCTGGTTTCTATAGGAGGGGAGGAGCCTAACATCTCTCTTGTCACTGCAGGACAATCATAAGAAAATGAACAATTGCTTTTAGGTTAATTGAAAGCTAATAACTTTCAAATTCCTGTCACTTTATCCCAGAAGAGTGTTCAGTTCCTTTTATTTTCAGCAGAGTCGAACACAGAATGCTTTCTGACCTCATTTTCTTACGACAATAATCATGACCAGTGTCTTTTGCAGTATAAATATTTAACAGTAGTGATGGTATAGTTATGAAAATAATAAGTGAGTCAAGAAAAATATTTAGGAGATAGTAAAACCGAAACACATTGTGTGACCAGCTATTAAGGGATTCTCAAATCTCTCCTGGATTATATGTATTTAACTAACTTTATAAAAGACCCATAAGGAATGCAGTAGCTTGCGTCACTTTGCTAGGTAGACTGACACATTTAGACCTGGAAACAGTGCGAGCCACCAGTGGCTATGAGCTCTCCAAGAACAGGTGATGTACAGGTCTGTGTCTTTGTAGCTGGAAATCAGGAGAGATAACTGCACTAGTCATGAGTGAATGTGACACCAAATGGTAGGAGTGCATGAGCATAGGAAAATGGGAAGGCTATAGTTTAGGGTAAAGACCAGGGTTCTGAGGAACCTTAATGTTGGATTATGCATGAAAATATGAGTGATAACCTCAGAGCCTGTTCTAGTTTGTCTTCCACTGCTGTGACAAAACACCAACAACACCAACTTGGGGCAGAAAGCGTTTATTCAACTTACATCTCCTGGGTCACAGTTCATCACTTAGGGAGCCCAAGGCAGGAAACTCAGGGCAGGAATCTGGAGGCAGGAGCTGAAGCACAGGCCATGGAGGAATGCTGTTTACTGGCTTGCTCCCCTTGGCTCATGCCCAGCCTGCCCTCTGATATGGTACACAACAACCTGCCCAGGGTGGCACCACCCATAATGGGCTGGGCACTCCCACATTGCTCAACAATCAAGACAATACTCCACAGATGTGCCCACAGGCCAGTCCAATGGAGCCAATTCCCCAATTGAGGCTCCCTCAACCCAGGTGTGTCAAGTTGACACTAAAGTTATCCAGCACAGAGCCCAAACTGGGTGAGGTGGTGCATGCTTGTAATCCCAGGGCTGGCTCACTAGAGAAAACTAAATCTCTGGGACTCTAGACAGCATTCCCAGCCAGGAAGCTGGTTTTTAACAAGATAAAAACCAACAAGAGACATCATCACAAAAAAAGGAAAGCTAGTGCTGGAGGAAGGATTAAAAACGTTGTTCACTGACCTACACACACACACACACACACACACACACACACACATACACATTTATACACACATACACACACAGAAGCACACATTCAACATGCACATACATACCTACATAAACACGTATACCCCCCAGATGAATCCACATGTACTTGCACACATGTGTGTCTATGTGTGTCTGTATACACACAATAAATACAAGGAAAAACATGAGAAAATAAAAGAGCACTCAGAGGTGTAGAGAAATGGAGTAACTGCCAATCTCACAACTGAAATAACAGGATCCAGGGATGAAGAAGCCACAGCCCGCTCCAGAATGGCTGCTGCACCATGTGTGTAATTTCAGCTAGGTCTTCCTGAACTGTTTTTCATAATAACCCAAGCCAAATTATATCATGAAGCAGGTAATGAGGTCACATCTTCTCATATTCTGCATGGCAATTCGGTGTAAATTTGAGTAATTGAAGGCGTATTCTGATAATAAATAGGGCTTATTAAAATACTTCCGAGTTTTAAAATAAACCACCCATCCGTGACAGTTTTTTTTTACATACTCTCCTGGTGGAGGACACTAGGCTAACTGCCTGTAGACAAGCAATAATGAGGCAGTTATTTGTATCAACAACATGAGCCTGGACTGAACGTGGATCCTCCTTACACACCAAGAATCATCTCCAGTATTTTAAGATTTGATATGTTCCAATTCATTTGGTGCTGTTGACGTTTTGAGGTTGTGTCCAGTAACCTAGGCAACTGTTCTCATGTCTGTCCTAATTTACTTCTATTTATAGAGTTTATATAGATTCAGTGGCCTCAAAGATTTTTCTTGAAACCAGAATAGGTTTACTAACTATGAATATTAAATATGTGATAAATTCCAGTCATAAAAAGACTACCTGTTACAATATCTGTGGTTTGGGAATTATACATATATTGAATAATACATCATTTAAAAGGTGGCATACATTGCTTATGCTGAAACATGAAAAATATGATGGTTAAAATTACATATTTTTTCAGTGTTATATTTTGTTATTCATGTCTACATAAAATTCCATCAATTAGAGGCCACAGTTTCAAATACACTGAAATAAAACTCTGGCCCCATTGCGCACTATTAGATGAGCTTCCTCTGAACAACACTCATTTGTAAGGCACAATGATCACCATTCAGTTATGTGAACTGAGACAAAATCTTTGCTTTGATTTTTAGACTTTACTGGCCTTCAGGTTAGATGCAGAGAGAGAAAACCCGTGCATATTGTAGAGAGGGATAAGGAGGTGATTTTTTTTCTGGTCTTTTCGAGACAGGGTCTCCCTGTAGCCCCAGCTGTCCTGGAACTCACCCTGTAGACCAGGCTGGCCTTGAACTCACAAAGATCCACCTGCCTCTGCCTCCCGAGTGCTAGGATTGAAGGCGCGCACCACCACGCCCGGCAGAGGTGATTTTTAAATGATACTAACAAAACTGTCTCTGATGTGCCAGTAAATACAAGGATGAGATTTTCTTTCTTTTCTTCTTAAATTTTATAATGAAAACCAGGAATTGAAGATCTGTGTAACTTTACAAGGATGGTATAGAACTTTGAGAGAAATAAAGCATGGATTGCTCACCTACCACATCTATAGAAAAAAGAAAATTTGACAGTTCTCGGGTCAATTATTGTCTGTTTTATCCTACAGTTCAGTTTTTGATGGCTGTCTCACCCCATCTTTAGGCCTCATTAGGATTCCAAAGCACCAAATTCCTTTTAACCTGTTTAAAGTGGCTTCTAAACAATTACCTTCTCGAGAAAAAGCCTGTTTTTCCTCAAACATCTTTTGGTAGTATAGCACCGAGGATGTCAGATATGATATACCATGAAACCAAGTAGTTGGAAGCAACTTATCTGGAAAATATATCTTAAGAGTAACTAAAAAAAAAAAAAAAAGCCTAGGCCCAGATGGTTTCACAGCAGAATTCTATAAAACATTCAAAGTGAACTTATAACCATTATTACTAAAACTGTTCAGAAGGATACAAGCAGAGGAATATCTCCCATATTCCTTCTATGAAGCCAGCATCACTCTAATATCAAAACCAGGCAAAGATACAAACAAAAAAGAGAAAACTATACACCCATCTCATTAATGAACATAGATGCAAAAATTTTCAACAAAATACTTGCAAGCTGCATACAGACCCACATAAAAAAGATCATCTATCATGAACAAGTTGGATTCATACCAGAGATGCAGGGATGGTTCAACATATGCAAATCAATAAATATCATAAAACACATAAATAGACTAAAATACAAAAAACACACAATCATCTCAATTGATTGAGAATAAGCCTTTGACAATATCCAGCATCCCTTCATGTTTAAAGTCCTAGAGTGAATCGTACTGAAGGGAACATTTCTCAACATGATCAAAGCCATATATATCAAACCCACTGCCACCATCATCCTAAATGGAGAAAAGTTAGAAGTATTCCCCTTAAAGGCAGGAACACAGCAAGGCTGCCCCCTATTGCAACTCTTCAATATAGTGCTTGAAACACTTGCTAGGGCAATAAGGCAAGAAAGGGAAATTAAAGGAGTATTAATTGTAAAAGAGGAAGTCAAACTATCCCTGTTTGCAGATGATATGATAGTTTACCTAAGGGATGCTAAAATCTCTACCAGAAACTCCTAGAAATGATTAAGAGTTTCAGTAAAGTGGTAGGGTACAAAATTATTGTAGAAAAATTAGTACACATTTTTACATCAACAACAAGCAACTGGAGCAGGACTACAAGAAGACCTTCTCACTCACAATAGCCACAAAAAAATTAAATAAAATACCTAGGAGCAAAGTCTCCTAAGGTCTCTACAAAGGCACCAAAGGTCTCTACAACAAAAATTTTAAACCCCTGAAGAAGGAGATTGAAGAAGACATCAGAAGATGGAAAGACCTCCTATGTTCATGGATTGGAAAAATAAAGTAAAAATGTCCATTCTACCCAAATTAATATATGGATTCAATGCAATCCCAATTAAAATCTCCAAGAGTTTCTTCACAGACTTAAAAAAAAAAATCCTTAAATTCATATGGAAAATCAAAAGACTCTGAATAGCCAAAGTGACCCTGAGTGTAAAGTGCAATACAGGGAGGATCACTATACCATATTTCAAACTATATTACAGGGCTATTGTCATTAAAAAAGAAACAGTACTGGCACAAAAAAAGACATGTTGACTGATAGAATTAAATTGATGATCAAAACTTGAGCCCATACAGTTTCAGCCACCTCATATTCAACAAAGGGACCAAAAAGACTCAATGGAGGGAAGACAGGATCTTCAGCAAATGTTGCTGGCAAAACTGTATCACCATTTGTTGAAGAATAAAATTAAATCTCTACCTCTCACTCTGTATAAAACTCAACTCCAAGCTGGGTGTGGTGATACATGTCTTTGATCCCAGCACTCCGGAGGCAGAGGCAGGTGAATCTCTGTGAGTTCAAAGCCAGCCTGGGCTACAGAGTGAGTTCCAGACCAGCTGGGGCTACAAGGAGAGCCTGTCTCAAAAAGACAAAAAAAAGCCTCAACTCTAAATGGATCAAGGACCTCAACGTGACAACCCAAACTTGGAATGTGATAGAATATGTTGGCAGCAACCTACAAGACATCAGCATAGGAAAAGACTTTCTAAATCAGACAGCAGCTGCACAGGAAATAAGGTCAAAAGTTGAAAAGTGGGATCTCATTAAACTCAAAAGCTCCTGTACAGCAAAAAAAAAAAAAAAAAAAAATCAAGGAAGTGAAGATAAAACCCACAGGGTGGGAGGAAACCTTCACTAGTGATACATCTGACAGAGCATTAACTTCCAGAATATACAAACTACACAAAATAAAAGAAGAAAACAAATGACCCATTCAAGAGATGGAGTAAAGAGTTGAACAGAGACTTCGCAAGTGAGGAAATAAAGATGGCTGAAAAAAATCTTAAAAAGTGTTCAACTTCATAACAATTAAAGAAATGCAAATTAAAAACACTTTAAGTTATCATCTCACTCCCATAAGACTGGATAAGGTCAAGAAAACAAAAGACACCAAATGCTGGTCAGGTTGTAGGGAAAGGGGAACACTCATCCACTGCTGGTGGGAATGTAAACATGTACAACCACTATGGAAAGCAGTATGGAGAACCCTTAAAATACTCAAAATGAGTCTACCACCTGACCCAGCCATACCACTCCTAGGTATATACCCACAAGATATCTTACCATAGAGATTCATTCACAGCCATGTTTATTGCAGCTCTCTTCACAATAGCGAAGAGCTGGAACCAACCCAAGGGCCCCTCAATCAATGAGTAGATAGAGGAAATGTGGTACATCTACACAATGGAGTACTATGCAGCAGTAAAGAAAGATGACATCATGAACTTTGCAGGTAAATGGATGGAACTTGAAAACATTATGCTAAGCAAAGTAACACATTCCTAGAAAAAAAAACGAATGTTATCCCTCATTTGTGGATGCTAGCACACCAAATACCTAGTAGTAAGGCAAACTGAGCAATATATATGTATATATATAAATATATACATATTTTATTAATATATTAATATATATATAGTTTCCTGAAAGCAACTGTACCATTATAATGGGAATACCTTAACAGAATCTAGAATTAACCTACCACTTATTTTCAGAATTTGTAATTGTGATATATGGGGGGAGGGTATGTATGCATACATTAGAGTAATATAAAATTAAAGGGGCAAAATGGGAATTCCTAAACATGCAAAAAAAAAAAAAAAGTACCAGTGGATGGTACTCTGAAGCCACTGATAGCACCACATCTTATATTTGTATATATTCTCCTATGCCTATGCCCTATTGTAGTTTAATTTATAAACCATGATTATGTAAACCTAGTGCTATTATGCTCAGACCACAAAAGTTAATGACACAATTTAAATGACAACTTGTTTAATGGGACTGTGGTGCACAGAGATTGGATGGTCTGGGTCTGTTCTAAAGTATGGCATAATGGTAAGGATAGGCAATTTAAAATTTATGAATTGTTAGTTTTTCAATTTTACATTTAGAAGACTAAATTATAGGGGACTACTGCAGTCTAATATCAGAAGGCCATAAAATCAAAATTGATCGAACTTTCCTATGTGCCAAGAACTGAATTAATTTCTCACATATCTAATTTATTCTTCAAAACTCACATAAAACAGATAACATCATCACCATTTTACAAATGAGAAAACTGAACAAGAAATATAACTCTTCCAAGGTTGTCTGTAGTAACTGATATATCAACTATTTGAATCTGTGATTCTGGGACAGCAAATCCTATCTTCTTGCTAGAAAGGATGAATCACTTCTTTCCCGCATTTCAATCCCTACACTCTGTTAACTCCCTTTACTAAGAATCTCTAAATGCAGTGCTTCTCCCAAGATGGTTTGAGGTGTGTTCTCTCAGCTGTCACTTTCCAGGCCAAGACAGTTTTCCTACACTTCAATTGCTATGCTGTCCTCATGGTAGAAGATTCGCTGGGAGCTTTTCATTTGAACCATCATAAAAGCCCAATGTGAGCAGAGGTCATAAGAGGTAGAACTACTCTTCCACGTTCATGATGAGTATTTTTCCCTATGATATCTCTTATTATCATTCAACTTTATTTACTTAACATACCACTTCATCAAAGGAAATTAATCCACCACAGTTCACTGTGAGGACCTTGGCATCCTAGGCTGTTTCTATAGGTAAACCAACAAACTGCTTTTCTTTTTTTTTTTTTTTCCTTTTTTGGAGGATCAATTAAAAGATAATTCTTATTTCTTAATATGTTTTTGATTTTTGTTAGTTTAATATAATGTACTGTGATCATATTAAGACCATTTCTATGCATAGTCTTCTAGCAGTCCCACATACTGAATTCCATGTAAACTGATGTATATATGTATATGTGTATATATATGGTTATATATATAACTATGTATAGTTAAGGCCTATGGGGCCAAATCTATGTCCCTAAATGTCCTTTGGTGTTAGGACATCTACTGGACACATGCTCACTTATCTAGCATCACTCATTTAAAGAAAACCAACTCCCAGAACTGTGAAATTTCTAACCACAAAGAAATTATACATGTTTAAAGACTTAGACATGTTCAGCAGTTTTAAGTTTTAAACAATGTATATATCCACAAAACATCATGTAACCCTATAAATATGTATAACTTTATATTTGTATATGTCAACCAAAATAAATTACATAATAATAAAAAAAGAAAACCAATTCTCCTTCCCCCAGTCGTTATCAGGTGCCGATTGTTCCTCAACTAAGGTTAGGGTTTCTTAGCCATTTCCCCACTGGAATGCTGTATTTTGTCTCCTTTGAACGTGCATAGGTATTGTACATATTGTTATAATTGCTATAAGTTGGGGCTGGAGAGATGGCCTAGCGGTTAAGAGCGCCAACCGCTCTTGCAGAGGACCCGGGTTCGATCCCCAGCACCTACATGGCAGCCGAGAACCGTCTGAAACTCCAATTACAGGAGAACTCCAGTTCCAGGGGAATCCGACACCCTCTTCTGACCTCCGCAGCATTGCACGTCAGGGGTGCACAGGCTTGCATGCAGACAATACATCCATACACATACAGAAATAAATAAAATTTTAAAAAATGTTTAAAAAATTGCTATAAGTTCATATGGGTAACTTTCCAGCTGTCTGGGAAACTAATTTCTTATGGTCATGCACCTGTGCTGGCTTTCAGTGTTTCCACACCCTCTTCCACAATGGTTCAGAAGTGGAAGAATATCAACACCAGCTATACATCTGTCTAAGGATTAATATCCAGAATAGTCAGAGAAATAATAAACAAAGAAGCAAGAAAACAAATGGCCCAGATTATAACGGGATATGTATCTGAATACAGAGCTCTCAAAATAAGAAATATAAATGGGTAAGAAATACATTTAAAAGTGGTCAGCATACTGAGTGGGGAAATGCAGATCAAAACTACTTTAAGATTTTATCTAATTCCAGTCAGATTGGCTAAGATCCAGAGAACAAATGACATCCTGGTGAGGATGTAAGGACAAGGGAACACTTATTCACTCTTGGTGGGATTGCAAACTGGTGCAACCATTGTGGAAATCAGTGTGAAGAACACACACACACACACACACACACACACACACACACACACACACACACAAAATAAAGTAAATGTACCATATGATCCGTTTATACCACTCCTTGGCATATAGCCAAAGGATTCATCCTACTGCAGAAATACTTGTATATCGATTCTGGTCACTGCTCTTTTCTTCATATGTAAGAAATGGAAAGAAACTTAACATTCTTCAAATAATAAATGGAAAAATGAAAATGTGATACATTTGCACAATGGAGATCTGTTAGTAAAGAAAAATGAACGGCTGGAGAGATGGCCTAGCGGTTAAGAGTGCTGACTGCTCTTACAGAGGACCTGGGTTCGATCCCTAGCACCCACATGGCGCCTGAGAACCATCTGAAACTCCAAATCCAGGAGAACTCCAGTTCCAGGGAATCTGACACCCTCTTCTGACCTCTGCGGCATTGCATGACACGGGTGCACAGACCTGCATGCAGAGAGTACATTCATACACATACAGAAATAAATAAAAATTAAAAAAAAGAAAAATGATGAAATTTTCAGGCAAGTGCATGGAACTAGAAACTGTTATATTAAGTGAAATAACACAGATCCAGAGAAACAAGTCACAAATATTACCTTTCACTTGTTGAGCTTATATCAAAATTCACAGATATGAGTATATACCCTGACATAACCATAGGATCCAAGGTAATGGAAAAGATGATGAAGGGGAAGAAGGAACTCAGAGAGGGGGAAAGTAGGAGACAGATATTATCAAGGGGGAATGGGAAATGGAGGTACTTTAACTGGGGAAGGAAAAGGGAGAACGAGGAGAAACAAGTAGTGTTTAGATGGTGTGAAAAACCAGAGGGAAATGTAGTAGTTCCAAACCTAATGAAAAGTACACACGCAATCATGTGTGTGTCTGTGTGTAGGTGTGTGGGTGTGTGTGTAGATGAGTGGTCTGTATATATGTATAACTGAAGGATATAGAACAAACAACACAATGCCAGCATAGGGAACCTTCTCTTTGAGTTGTTGGTCAGTATAGTCCAAGAATCTACTAAAATAACACAGGCTATTGGCACAGCCCTTGATTTTCTCCGACAACTTGAAGATAAGAATGTATTCCTGGAGACAGGAGCAATGGAGCTGGAACTGACCTGGAAGCCTCATCATTGAAGACCAGGTCTCCTAGTTGAAAAAACCAATTGTCTTATTGACAGAAATTTGTGGGACTGTGACATTTAAAAATTTATAAAGTTCATACACACATATGATTTTAAGGTGTATGATCTTTGTTTTCACAAACCATCTTCCCGGTCAGTGTACAATTATAATATCAATTCTGTGCTGTAGCACTATGAGATATTTGATCCAGTTTATACAGATGCTGTTCTAGAAACTATGTGTTTAAAATCAGGAAGCCTGTAATTTGTCTCAATCAATATCAATTGCAGAAATGATTAAATTCTTGGATCTAATTCTCTATTTTCCAAAATTGAGAAAGTAAACAGGAAAGGAAAGTATTTTGTTTGAAAGATATATTTGAAGATGTTACATGAATTGCAATGTGCTAACCTGTATCTTATACTGTTGTAGTTATAAAAATGACATAATAATTTTAAGAAAGTATTTAGAAATGACAAATGTTATTTATATTAATTTTAAGAATTTGATTGACTTTTAACCTTTTTATTATTTTATTTTATATGTAGTGCACCCTTTACTGTAATGCCTGCAGAGGTCAGAGGAAGGTGTTGGATCCCTTGGAACTAGAATAATGGCAGCTTCTAGCTGACATGTTGGTGCTTAAAATTGAATGTGCATCTTCTGCAAGAGAAAGCACTGCTCTTTCCATGCTGAGCCATTTCTCTAGCCACAAGAATTTGGTTGTGTTAACAGAAATTTATTTTTGTGATACTTTCAGTCTGAATATTTAAGAATAAAATACCTATATTATCTTTGATGAAAGCATGAACTCAATAAAGAGTGAGTTCTGAACAAGGTTCTGTAGCTCTGTCATATACACACACATAACTGTGTCTTTATGGAACATTCTATATATAATCACATTATCAGTCCAGTACATATCCATGTTTAATAATTAAAATAAACATGTTTATTTGGTTGTTCTATTGCCACTTTAAGATTTACACTGTTGGTCTTTTATAGTTTTCTTTTCATTGTCTACATACTCTGAATCATTATTTGTTAGTTACAGACTTTTTCAAAATCCATGGCATTTGCCACTGATGACAGCCTTAACAGATGATGTTGAGTAAAAGCTAGGAGGAGTGAAATGCAGAAAACAAAATGATCATATATAACTGTCATTGCATTGCTAAGTAGTGTCTGAAATTGGTTTTAGCACATGTTCAGTAGAGCAAAGTCTATATAATTCAAGAAACAAAAAGTGTTTACTCTGTCAAGTAGCAATGAACAAAATGGAATCTAGACCCTTGTCTTTGCAGGGACCATGAATTCTGCACAGAGAATGGTCTAAGTATTCGAACCATTTCCTGCAGAGTCCATGATGAAATCCTATGATATCTTTTCAAAGTGATGGTGCTTGTGAAATGTGTTCAAAGAAATACTCTAATGGGGACAGATTATAATAGTAAGGTCTCAGTTCAATTTGGGACTGAAGGACTTAGCATTATTATATCATTAAAAGGAAATATGGAATTCTTAGAGAGATAAAATGTCTAACAGAGGTAATTAAACCTCTTAAAACAAGATTTGGGTTCTTGTTAGGTGATTTGGGTTAGGAGCAGGTTTGGACTTATTGCCTTAGCTATCCATGTCAAAATTTGAAAGTAAAATATATTGTAATAAACATGCAAAATAGATACATACTAAAAACATGCTACTGGAGTTAAATTGTCTATTTTATAAATTAATTATCATTTTTAAATTTTTATTTTTATTATACTAAAACTAAGTTTCATTATAGCATTTATTCACATGTCCACCTTCCAAGACAGCTCTGCCATCCTTTGCTATTTTCTTTCTCTTTTATTGTATTAATTATATATCAGGCTGTTGGTGGTGGTAGTTTGTTCCTATGCTAATAAATGATTCATTCTACTACTTTTATGTCTTTAGTGAACTGACATGGGGTAATAACTGAAAATTAGGTTTGGAAGACTTTCCCATTTATTGAACAACTTAAATAGGTCTGGGCCTCATTAATCTTATTTGTAAAACTGAGATAATAATATAAAGATGCAAAGTTAAGGTGAGATTTAAGCAAACTGAAGGTAAAATTATTAGCTTTTGCCCCCAAGAGCAGTCTAAAAGTGAGAAGTAGTTGATTTTTAAGGCTAGATCTTGGCAACAGACCTGAGTAGATTAAATCAGGAAGAAATGATAGTCGGTTGAGTTGAATATTATCAAGCTATATACTACTGTAGAAATTTAAGCCCGAGTCCAGAAGGTGTTCATTGAGGGATTGTGAAAACTACACTTAAGAACTGTTTATCAGGAAATGGAAAAGAATATATTGGCCTGATGAGTGGCAGAAGGGAATACAAAGACAGTTTTATGATTTATGAAAACTAAGCATTTTCCAAAGGAATCTCACACCAAAATTACAGGAAAAACTTACAGCGATATGTAAATCACATCTGAGTTGTTTGGCCATGGAAAATAACGAGAATGAAGGTTAGCTAGGTCAAATATAACTCTGCCCCCAGTAGATCTGAAGGTCTCAAGGTCTATCTTTTCACAAGATTGTGGTGAGGTTATCACTCAGAGCCATGGAAGATTAACTCCATTGTCCTGAAGCTCTCCCTAGATGCACAACAATCTATGAACCGTAGAAATCACAGGATGATCTTTGTAGGGTTAGAACCAGTTATGTTAAAAACACCAATCAGGGAGAAGACCAGCTTTAAAACCACAGTGGTCAGAGGATCACGTAATGGCCGCTAAACACTATGTGGGATAAAAGTGCAGGTAAACAGAGATAAGAATAATTCTCCACTTATCATATATATGTCAATGTTATAATAACACTTCTATGTGTAATATCTTATTTGGTATTCCTAGAGATGCTATGAAAAGACAACTTAATTCTCATTTTCTAGAAATGTGAAGTCTGTTAATGTTATAGGGCTTAAACAAAGATTCACTGTCTATGTGTGAAAAGTCAGAATGAGAGCATGGACATTTTTATCCTAATCCAAGCACTCTAAATTGCTTTTATGCTGACAATAGATCCTTCTAGTAGGACTCTAAGCACTGCTGCCAAATCTGCTTTGGTGGCTCAGCTTTCCTTAATCCACTGGAAGGATGAGCAAAGCTTACTTGGAGAAAAACACATTTCCATTTCTACTAGCAGTTACAAGTCTCCATCTCTCATCAACTCAGCCACCTAGTTAGGTAGGAAAGCAAGCCTAGACATTCTACACATAAATGTTCTACACATTTCCTGACACGAAATGGCTTCTAGAAGCTAACAAACAACCTGAACAGCCAGGAAAAGCAGACACCTAAGACAGTGGCAGTGCCTGGTACATCACCAGATAGTCCCCAAATACATAACCAATAATGATACAAGAGAAACAAGGAAGAGTTGTACTATCAAAATTAGAGAAAAATAACATTTTGTCGTGCGTGTGTGTGTGTGTGTGTGTGTGTATGTGTGTGTGTGTTTACCTATATATGTGCTGAGAGTATTGACAGGTCTCAGAGAGCATGTGGAAGACAAAGGTCAATCTTGAGCACAGGTCTTCACCCCACCTTCTTTGAGACAGGGTCTTTTAACCACTGTGTGTGCCAGACTAGTCAGCCAATGATCTCCCAGGAATTCTCTTCCTCCTTCCATCCTGGCATAGGCATGCAAGAATACAGGCCAGGATATGGTATCCAGTCTTATATGGGTTCTGGGCATCCATGCTCAGATACTCCCACTTAGATACCAAGCACTACAGACATCTAAGCTATCTTTTCCAGGATCCCTAAAATATGATTATTTTGTTTGTCTTATTTTTTGAGACAGGGTCTCTCTGTCACCTCAGCTGTCCTAGAACAAGCTACATAGAACAGGCTAGACTTGTTCTCATAGAGATCTGCTTCCTGAATGCTGGGATTAAAGGTATATGCCACCATGACCATCTCCCAAGCCCTATTAGTTTTGAGACCAGGTACCATGTTGTGACCCCTGGATGACCTAGAACTCATTATATAGAGCAGGCTAGCCTAAAACTTCTGATACTACCTGTGCCAACTTCCCAAGTACTACAATGACTAGCATCACTTGCCATACTGGCAAGACAGTTGTGGTTTTGTTTTTTCATTTTACTTTGTTTTTTAACATTAATTTCACATAGTTGAAATTAGATAAATGTTGGAGATTAATAATCATCTGATAGTCCTTTAGTCACACGTGTGGCCACTATCCACATGATCTTCTTCCCTCTCTTGAACCTGTCCTGGCAATCCCACAGGACTGCGGGCTTCAAGGCTGTCTCCTGCCTGCAGGCTGATAGTCTCTAGGTGTAGCTCTGGCAAGGATGGGGGAGGGGACCATGGGGGATTTACTGGATGGAATGGAAAGACAAACAGACACAGACTCAGAAAGCCTGGGAAAATAGACTCTCCCTTTATTCATGCCAGCAGTGTGCTTATATAACAAAAATTATTGTGCTTTGGGCAAGGAAGTGG
The DNA here is from genome assembly GCA_009823505.1 of Rhizomys pruinosus. NCBI lineage: Eukaryota > Metazoa > Chordata > Mammalia > Rodentia > Spalacidae > Rhizomys > Rhizomys pruinosus. The sequence goes on from VZQC01004414.1 coordinate 153,869, forward strand.
GTGGCAGGTGGAAGGGAGGGGTGATCCACCTTGGCTCTAATTAGGGGGCTGCAGAGCTCCTTTTGTGCAACAGGTAAACTAGAGTTGACGTTTTTTGCTCAATGTCTCAAGGGAAGAGGCTATCTGGTTCTGGAACTTGCAGAGATAGGCGAGGCAAGAAAACATTGCAATATCCCAGCTTCTAGAGCTACAGATAACTCACAGAAGCAACTGAATACCCACAGAGATATTGGACAACTCTCAGGGTTTTATGGGACAGGTCTTACAAGTTCTTGCCTCAAGCCAGGCAAAGTTTAATTCCCACAGATAAATAGCAAGAAACTGTAACCAGAATATCTGTAGATGTTGAATTCTGAGATTTAACAAATAAGATGAAAGAAAGAAGTAACAGAAACTAACTCTGCGTGTGTCTAAAACTAGATTTTTTGATCCGTTTTCCTTGTTTTTCATTATTAGGATATATAAACCCAAGTGATATGGGCAAAATTTGGTATACCCTAAAGCTTCTTTCAAATCTGTTTCTGTACGTCAGTAAAATGGCTCAACAGGTAATGAATGGCCCTGCCACCAAGCATGTTGACTGAGTTTGATGCCTGAGGCCCACATGGTGGAAGGAACCAACTCCTGTAAGCTGTTCTCCAACATCCTCACCCACATTAGGGCACAAGTATGTCAACACAAATACTAAATACAAATAATCAAATAAATAATGAAACAGTTTCTACAATCTGGTCTACATAGCTGTAACAAACAAAACATTTTGGCAGAACAAATATGTTTAATGAAATAATCACTCATGTGTATCAGACATCTGGGGCTCACCCTGGAGGTCCATACATGAGTTGTCCCTGGGAAAGTGTGCAACAAAGGACATACAAAACTGTATCCTCCAGCCTTGTTGTTCAAGTGTTTCAACATATCAGATATGCTATGAGGTTCCAGGAAACATACTGTAGAAGTTTGCTTCCCATTTCAAAGTATATGGTCCTGAAATGAACTACTTTGACAGTGATGATTATAATACACATGTCATTGCTGCAACTACTACTGATAACTGACAACTGCTGATAGCACTCTGTGAGCTATGGCTAAGCACTATTAGTGAGCTCAGCAAAGTCCCACCATAGCACTTAGCTAGTGGGTGCTGTCAGTATTCTCACTTTGTAAATGTTGGATTGAAGGAAAGAGAGGTGAATGTTTTTTGTCAGGCAAATCAGTAGTAGATGGTGCAGTCAGGTGCATCCCAGGGCAGACATAGGCATAGTTGCTTCACCACACTACCTGAATGACAGGTACAAGTTATGTAATCAAGTCTGTGATTTGTAGTGATAGTATGCCAACATTACAATTACCTGAACAAAAAGCATGTATCTTAAATATAGGTTTTTAAAATATATTTATCTAATGTGTATGAGTGTATTGCCTGAAAATATTAAGTGTGCCTTTGTCTTGCAATGCCCATAGAGATCAGAAGAGTGTGTCAGAACCCCTAGAACTAGAATTATGGACCATTGTTAGCTACCATGTGGATGCTGGGAATTAAATCTGGGTCCTGTGTAAGAATAGCCAGTGTTCTTAGCTATTGAGCCATAATGTTCCAGCTGCTTAAATTTAGTTGTTGTGTTTTTTGTTGTTGTTGTTGGTGGTGGTGGTGGTTTTTTTTTTGGGGGGGGGTTGGTCTTTTTTGAGATGGTCTCCCTGTAGCTCCAGCTGTCCTATCCTGGAACTCACTCTGTAGACCAGGCTGGCCTTGAACTCAGAGATCCACCTGACTCTGCCTCCCAAGCACTGGGATTAAAGGTGTGCACCACCACGCCTGGCTTAAATTTAGTTTTTAAGAGTGAGGCTGGCCAGGCTTGGTGGCGCACGCCTTTAATCCTAGCACTTGGGAGGCAGAGGCAGGTGAATCTTTGTGAGTTCAAGGCCAGCCTGGTCTACACAGTGAGTTCCAGGACAGCTGGGGCTATGGGAAGACCCTGGTCTTGAAAAGACCAAAAAAAACAAAAAAAACAAAAACATAAGCAAAAAAAGAGCACTCCAAACTCAGGGACACCTAGGTATCTCTTGGAGCAGTCTATCTCCTAGAAGTGTGCTACTGAGTCAGGCTTTGCTCACATTTTTATTCAAACCAGCTTCTCCAGCTTGGTGAAGAGAACTGTCAGTTTAGATCTACCCTTGTCTTAACAGACCACTCCGCCTTCTGATACCTAGTCTTAAAATATTTCATTCCCCCAGTCTCAATCTTCCCACCCACTGTATTCAGTGAAGATGGGCACATGGTCTTTCAGCATGGTAGTATGCTAATTCTCAGGCATACCCACATTCATTCATTATATTATAGAGTGGGATGCCATACTGGGGCTCCCAGGATACTCCCAGATCACAAAACATGGGTTCATTAAGTTTGTCAATGTTAATTAAAAGTCATTAGTGAGGATTCTATTTTATAAAGTCATTCCTATAACATTTGAACACTAACTGTGGCTAGGGTATCTAATTTGCCACAGATTTCCATGTGATATTTTGGTGGTAAATTAAGTGAAATATAGCATTTGAGGGTAATTTAGAAACTGAAGAATAGGATGGAGTGATAGTCAGTGATTGAGAGCACTTTCTGTTCTTTCAGAGATCCAAGGTCAGTTCCCAGTCATCCATACATCCATATTGGGTGACTTACAATAGTTTTTAAATCTGGGTCATGTGATTCTAATACTTTCTGGCCTCCATGACTCCTGAACACACACACACACACACACACACACACACACACACACATACACACACACACACACAAATCCATAAATAAAAATTATAATAAATCTTAAAAAAGGAAATTGGCATTAATTTCTTAGGAATTGTTTTCTGATAGGTATAATGTGTATGTATTTTTTGAATGTTTTATGTGTGTGTGTGTGTGTGTGTGTGTGTGTGTGTTTAGGGGGGTGCCATAGAGCTCACTATGGACAAGAAGGAAAGCAGGGATCAATGACTCAGAAGGAGTTTTATTTTCTAGAATTTTAGGCTACATTTCCAATCACTTGGATTCTCTTTTCTATTCCAAATAAATGTGCACACATTTAGCTTTTAGATTTATGCAGCTGCTATCAAAATAAAAATTTAGTAGGGTGATTTAGTATCAGATCCTAAGTTGCCTAAGTGTTTGTCACCTTCTGTGTAAATATTTTTAGTTGAATTTTTATGTATTTCATATACAATATCTTGATGTTTTCTTTACCCCGTTCCCCACTGGCAGCTTCCCATACCCTGCTGTCTGGAGTTCATGCACCCTGTCATTTATGTTAAGGTCTTTCCGGTCAAGCTAGTGTCCCTAGACATCCCTAGGTCAAGTTTATCCACTGGGGTCTAGTCAGCCATAGAATCACTCCCTTAGAGATTAGTTCTTCCTCACCTAGCAGGAGTCAGCTGCCCTAATAGCTAATACTAGTTATTTTATTCATGTTTGTCTGTGTTTTTGTGAGTGCCCACAAAAGCCAGACAGGGGCGTATGATCATTTGCAGTTGGAATTGCAGGCAGATGTAACCTGCCAAATGTGGGTGCTGGGATCTAAACTCTGGTCCTTTGCAAAAGCAGTGTAAGATTTTAACCAAGGATTCATTCTTCTAGCCCCTCCCTCACTGTTAGTTCTTGAGACAGAGGAAATAATCCCCTTAGGCTGCTGCCTTCATTGTCTCAGGACTTCTCTGTGCTTAGAAAAATCCGTTCCAGATGCAAGTGTTCAATGTGTGACCGGCCGCTATGACCGGCCGCTAAGATTGACGAGGAGCATGCAGAGCCCACAGATTTCGTTCTGAAGACTCACCCTGTCAGTCTTCCCTTCTGTCTGGATGCTGGTGTGACTTCGGACCTCATGATCTTCTTCAAGGTCAGAAACATCTTCTAGTTCCTCTGGAGTCTGTGAAAAGAAAACAAAGCATTGCTCATGACACTCATCACTTTGGGGAAGAGTCATGGAAACTCAGAGGGGAAATGATTGAGCTAACTAGCATACTATGATCTTGTAGTCTGACCACAGCTAACTAACCCAAGAGAAGTGAAGGCAAAAGCTTAAACACAGATGTTAGTAGCCGCATTAAAATAGATCAAAAGTGGAAATAGCTCAAATCTTCTACTGAGCAATGTACAAATAATGTATTTTCTATCTATGCATAGTATTTTTCCACACGAAGAATCTATATATTTTTGCATAGCATATAATACATAAACTGTGACAATAGCATGATAAGTAAAATATGCCAACTAATTAATACTGCATAGAACATGGCATAAATTTCTGAAATAGGCAAATCTATTAGGACAGACTTGATTAATATTTTCTAGGAGAAAAATGTGTTGACTGGGTATGGTATGTATGTTCTATTTAGGATGATAGTATTTCTACAATGAAACAATGGCAATCACTATAAACCATATAAACAATCCGAACATGCTGAGCTCGTTGGTGCTTTAAAATTTATAAATCTTATCATATATACATTATATTCCAATAAACACAAATAGAAGGAAATAAAAGATGAGATGGAAGGTTTCTTTCAGTGAAGTTATTTGGCTACCCACTGTGTGGTAACTCCAAAGTAAGAAGCTTAGAGTAAATAAATAAATCAGATAAGTCTCTAAGTTAATAAGCCATCCTTTAAGTGCTGCCAGAACTATAATGAAATTACAATTTTCCAGGCATTCAGATTATCAATTGTTATAAATCAAGGAACGCCTAACAATAAAGGCCTTTTGAAAGATTCATATGGAAATATACTAGAGAAGCTTCTTCCAATATACACAAATTCAGTATAAAATTAGTTGCAGTGTAGTAACCGGGTTTCAGTGACCCTAATAGATACCACTGGTTAACAAATTAAAAGACAAATGCCAGGGAAGGACTAGTTCTTTTGAAGAACTTGATGAAAGATCATGTAGATCCTCAAATAATATTGACTAAACCATTGAACTTGGTTACTCACCAAAATTTCATGGTAAGACCTTATTGCTGAAAACATTACACACCTAAGTTGCATAACAAATGGAAGAAACAAACTACTATACACCTTGAGGCTTCATCTCTGATGGCTAGCTTACATAGTGCTGGAAGTTGCTATGCATCTTATTGGCACAGAAAGCTAAATGTCAGTCTTATTCAGCTATGAACCCTGTAATCTACAATAACAACTGGCTTGACCAAATATGCCCATTGACACAATAGTGGCACAGATGTTTTAAGAGAAACCATACAGCTTCTAATTGGATTTAAGGCCCACTTCCCGAGATGGAGTCTATAGCTGACACTGTTATCAGGACCAAGAACCTGTTGGCTAGGGCTTCATAGACCACAGGAGAGAATATCCTGCTCTTATTGTGTTACACAAAGATACTATCTAAATAACTCATCATGACACTGTTATACACATGGACTAGTGCATCTCTCAACTCCCACCAGAGAAAGTTCTTCTAGAAGTAGATGTTGATTAACACAGAGATCCACAACTGGTCAAGTGTAGAGAGTAAGGGACTACAGAGTGCTCAACACCTTGTGGGAATCCTAAATTGCAAATTCTCCATCTCAAGGATCAGGGATCATTCCCAGATAGGTGGAGGAGGGATTGTAAGAGCTTGGAGTGTTAGACATACACAAAAAAACTGTATTATCTGGACACTAGGGGATAGTAATCCACATTGATCCACAGCAAGATCAATGACACATGCATAAGACCTGTGAAAATCCAAGCCAGTCAGGAGCCCAGCAGTGGGCAGGAAATTGATAGGTGCCTGGAGAGGGAGTCAATTTTCCTTACTGATGTGATGCCTAGTTGGTTGAGCAGACTCCAAGCGATAGACCCATTTCCAAGTTCATGTAAGAAACACGGATCATAGTAAAACAGTTTCTAGTTCCATCTATTTACCTGGAAATTTCATTATTTCTTTAGTGCGAATTAGAACTCCATAGTATAAATGTACCATATTTTCATTATCTCCTCATTAGTTGTTTCCATTACCTTGCTATTGTGAAAAGAGCAAAAGCAAAGATGGCTGGACAACTATCTCTGTAGTAGGATATTGAGTCCTTTGGGTGTATATCAATGAATGGTATAGCTAAATAATAGGCAGAAAGAATGTAAAAGCCAGAGAGACAAGGCACCTGCAGCTGGTTAATGCATCCTGGATATAATATGGAAGCTGTGCCACTGAAATCTCCACAGTATTGGAGTCTAAGATGATCTGCAGAATGACAAAGCCAGTTAAAATGCTAAGGTAGAATGTAAAGGCTCCGATTGGGGTGAATGGTGAAACTACAGCGATGTAGTCTGGACACTCATTTGATCAACTTGATTGAACAAACAACATGTCACCCCCCACTGGATGGTGGGGCTGTGGGGGTTTGGACACAACAGCCTGTAGATTGGTTTTGCACGAAGGATGCTTGTACTCATGGATTATCACTTATAGCTAAAAANGCCATGACCAAGGCAACTTACAGAAGGAAGAGTTTATTTTGGACTGATGATTCCAAAGACATAATAGTCCATTGTGGCAAGAGGAGGCAAGGCAGGAGGCCGCTGGAGCAGAAAGCTGGGCACTCACATCTTCAATGGCACAGGAACCAGAGAGAAAGGAGAGGGACAGAAGGAGGAAGGGGAGACAAACTGAGAAGGAGGAAAGTCTATCCCCCAAGTCACATGCTTCCTCCAGAGAGGCCACACCTCTTAAAGGTTCTATGACTCTCCACACACAGCACCACCAAAAGACCAAGTGTTCAAATACCTGACACTATATATATATATATATATATATATATATATATACACACATTTATAAAGAGATGTAAAAGTAACAATAATGAAGAAAAAGAGAGCTTGAGAGGGGTCACTGTGCAGTTGTTGGTAGGGGAATAGAAATAATGCAAAGACAATATTCATGTGTGGAATTTTCAAAAATGGAGAAAAAATGAAACATTAGAGTCAAGAGATTTTAAAATGGACAAATGACAATCGAGAATATGAAGTCAGGGAAGCAAAGTTAGTGAGCCTGGGATGGAGAGGGGGAAGCACACTGGATGAATTCTTAAATCAATAAATGTATTTGAAATGATATAACTTGTATTTAAGTGTGAGTAGCCAACACCTAGACTATGTCCATTTTTTTTTCATATCAGTTTAGACACATCTTGTGCACAAAGCTCTAGATGGTGCTGATCACTCTGTCCTGGGATTCCTTATTACCTCAACTTCCCCTGTCTACACAGGCATCAGACTCATGATGTGACTTAGGCAGGTAATTGTTGAATAGTGTACACTGTGATGTAAGGGCTAGGTTGTACTAGCTTACTATCTTATGGTCAGAACTTAGCAAACACCTACCTTTAAATTAATAAACCAAAATTAACACTATTCAAAACTCATAGAAATAAATAAAACAGTAGATCAACAAAAATCACCTTCTCTGACTGTGCTTCCAGTTTCTTATTTAAAAAAAATTGTTTTTCTTTTTTCTTTTTTGACAGGGTCAGCCTGCCTGGACTTTACTGTGTGGACCAAGCTGGCTCCATCTCACAGTGATCTGCCTGCCTTTGTCTCCAGAGCAAGTATTGGGATTAAAGTTAGGAGCCACCACACCCAACTTTTCTTTTTTGTTTTGTGGCTGTTTTCCTAATTCACTTCTTTTTTCTCTTAGTCTTACCAAAAATCATAATTTAAAGTTTTCTGTCATTACTTCAAATGCAACTGAAAATACATAAGAAGATTTAATCTTTAGTTTTCACAGTTCAAATGTCATACTGTAATTTCTTTACTACTCAGCCTTAGTGACAAATCCTGAAAAATAGTTTACCTTTTAAGGAAAACTAAGCAGAATGAAGTAAAAGAGATTACATCTTTTTTTGGTATTGAAGACTGGCCTTCTTTAAACTTTTATTAATATTTGCATTGTCCTGACTGAATACATCTTTTCTTTCTTAGGATCACTCTAAAGATGGCACAGGTGATTCTTTGCTGATATAATGGAACAAAAGTTCCAATTTCTCTTCACTCTTGACTCCAGATAATTTGTCTCCTGCATCTTTAACCAGCGTCTTTGTTCTCAGACACTTGCAGAGAGAAGCACCCCCAGGAGTTCATAGCAGAGTGCTTTATATTTATTTCAACTGATTTCTACTCACATTCATATTCCTCTCTCACTGAGGCTGCCAGTGTTCTCAGCTATTGTTACCAATTTGTAGAACTTGCATTTTTTCAGCTATGAGCAACAATGTTCATAGAGCAATTGATTCTGTCTTCCCAGGTATTAAAAGCCTGTTGTCTATAAAAATCACACATTTCACTATTAGCCACTTTGTGTATTCACACAGAATTTTTTGAAAAACACTTTGATATCTAACTCTGTATTCTATCCACCAAGCCTTGGAACAAGTGACTATATTTGGTGAAAGTTTTGCTTTTTTGTATACTTCACACTTTATATTTTAATAAATATTTTATTTTATGTCATAATTTCACATGCTGTATTTTGATCATAGCCCCCAATTCCTCCCCTTAACTCCTCACAAATATACTACTACTTCCTTAAATGCCCAACATTGTGTGTACGTAAGAAGTAAAAACCCATCAACTCTAAACTGTGCTGTCCATATAAGATATATGGTCCATATCTAATGGATGTTGGCCAACCTACAAAGGAGCCATACTTTTAAAGAAAATTGCCTTTAGATGTGGGAGCACACAAAGGACTTCACACTATGTGCAAGAATGTTTATCTGGACAAAAGCTCAAGGGACCGTGCACAAGAAATACTTATGACTAGGTAATTGGGCACTTGTCCAAGTAGTTGGGAGTGATTCATATTGGAAACAATGACAACAGCAACAACAGAAAGGACTGCATCAAAGAACTGACTGAAATGGTGAGCTTTTACTCAAAACAGTCAACTTCCACATGGAGAATTTTGAGAACGACTGAGAAAAAGATGAAAAGCATGTTTGGCAGAATACATGAGCTCTGGTGGAGTGGGGGGATGGGGTGGGGACACAGGTCTAGATTTGATAATCTTGTACAAATATATAAATGCCAAAAAAAAAGAATGTTTATCTGCTGATGGCTTGATCTGCTTATCTTGTGAAGTTCTCCACAGATGTTGTGAGTTCCTGAGTGTAAAAGTGTTGTCATGACCAGAACACAAGACTTTTCTCTGAGCCTCTCTGACTTCTGGATCTTAGAGTCTTTCCGGCCCCTCTTTTGGGATGGTCTCTGAGCCTTGGGGAAGGGAAATGATAGACATGTCCCATTTGTGGCTCAACACTCCACAGTCACATATTCTCTGTACTTTGAGCAGTTGTAAGTGTCTGTTACGACTACACACAATGAAAGGACTCATATAAATACTTTCTGAATTGGGGGCTAGAGAGGTGGCTGCTCTTGCAGAGAACCTGGGTTTGAATCCCAGGACCCACATAAAAAGCTAACTACTGTCTCTCTGCACCTCCAGTTCCAGATCTGACACCCTCTTCTGACCGCCTCAGGCATTGCATGACATGGGTGCACTTACAAACATAAAATAACAATAATAAAATGTTTTTTTGAAAAGAGGACTTTCTGAATTGGAATCTGATCGCCAAGATATAAGAACACAATTATCAAATGGGACTTCAGTAAATTAAAAGGCTTCTGGACTACAAAGGCAACTGTTAATTGATTGAGGAGGCAGCCTGGAGAAGAGGAAAATTATCTTTTCCAGTTATACCTCTGATAGAAGATCAATGTGGAGAATATATAAGGTATACAAAAAAGTACAAAACATCAAGAAAACAACTCAGTTACAAAAACGTGCTATGTGAGCTCTGGAGAGAGGACTCAGCAGTCAACAGCACTTACTGCTTTTCCATAGGACCTGGTTTCAGTTATCATCACACAGTAGTTGCTGCCAACTGTCTGTATGACCAGTTTCAGGGGATACAATGCCCACTTCTAACCTTAATGTGAATTCTAAGCTCATAGTACACTTACATATATGAAAACATTCATACACATAAAATGAACATACACATTAAAAAATAAACAGTGGGGTATGGAAACAGAGCTCTCAGAAGAAATAAAAATGACTAATACTTATAAAGCATTCATCATCCTTTGTCTTCAGAAAAATGCAATTTAAAATGACTGAGATTTCATCCCACCCCAGTCAGAATGGCTAAAATTAAGGAAACAAATGGCAGGGGCTCGAGAGCTGCCTCAGTTGTTAACAGCACTTGTTACTCTTGCTGAGGACCTGATCGTGATTTCTATCATATACATGGTGGATCATGATTGTCTGTAACTCCAGATACCAGGGGAGTTGCGGGAGGATCCTATGTTCTCTTCTGGATTCCACAGGAATTTCTTGTACATTGTTCACTCACATAATTGCAGGATAACATTCATACATATGAAGTAAAAGTAAATATTTACATATAAATTAAAACAAAGGACAAAAAATGCTGGTGAGGATATGAGGAGGGTGAATTCTCAATGTGCTGTTAGTGGGAGTTCAAACTGATGCAGCCACTATGTCAATCACTGTGTGAGTTCCTCAGAAAGAGAAATAGAGCTACCATCTGACCCAGCTCTACCATCGCTTGGCATATACCCAAAGAAGTCAATTTCCTACTATGGAAAGACATGTTCAACCATGCTCACTGCTGCTCTGCTCACAATAGCCAGCAGATGAAAACAGCCCAAATGTCCATGAAATGTCCTAACTATATACAACGGCATATTATACAGCTATAAAGAAAAGAAGAAATTATAAAATTTGCAGTTAAACAGGTGGGCTTGGAAAAAATTATACTGAGGGAGGTAAGCCATACCCAGAAAGCTAAACACTGCATGTTCTTCCTCATATATGGATGTTAGCATCAAATCTTTAGATTTGTGTGTTTAATTTGGAGTTCGTATAGAATCCAATAAATTAGAAAGCCTCTTTGGTTAAGAAGGGACAAGAAATATTTTAAGAGAGTAGGAATAGAAGAACATAAATGTTATAAAGGTGCAAGAATGGAGGATGAGGAAGGAAGCATAAGTGGACAGAGGGATGGAAGCATAGCTTGGAGGAGCTGGGGGAAGGATAATTAAATGTACCTAAGTTTGAAGAAAACATATGAAGACATTTTTATAAGTCTCATATATATATATGTATATATACATATATATATATATATGTATATAATAGAGTTTATTAAAACTTACCCTCCATGGGGAATAATGCTCATCCAAGAAGCCATAGGCTTTCAAATAAAAAGCCCAGCGCCAAGTGAGGTATACTTCTCTTGGAGTTGTTGGTCAGAAGTATTCAGGAGATACTGCCACCAAACAGTACATGCTATTACAATTGTTCTCTGATGCCTACCAGAACTTGATAATAAGACCCTATTGTTGAAAACACCCATAGACAGTGGACATGGGTTATGATGAAACCAAGTCAGTTCTAACCTGGAAGTCTCCTCACTGATGGCCAGCTCTCAGCACTGGGAAGTGCTGTGAAGGTTGCTGGAGGAGAAGCATGCCATCAGCAGTCTTACCCAGCTGCGAATGAATGCTGTGAACTGAAATAATGAAGGGCAGGGCAAGATACACTCACGGGCGCAGCAATGGCAGGACTGTCAGGGGGTAACCAATGACTTTCTGATTGAAATTAAGTCTTGCTTCAGAGGAGGGAACGCATGCCTATTACTACAAATCTGATCACCCAATAGTTGGGGAACTCATAGGCCTCTGGGGTGAACCTATACTGATATTTTGTTAAATGGCTATAATATCAAACTACCTTCTACATTGATGTCTCTTCTCTCCCCCCATGTATTAGTGCAGCTCACAGTTCTTCCTTTTCTAGCATCATGTTACTTTACACCTGAAAACTGTCTGATGTCCCCACTGTGATGTGCTTTTATAAATGTCTTATTACTTGTTTTGCACTTTATCATTCATCCTAATACTTTCTTGATCCTGAAGTAAAGTAAGCTAAAAAAAAAAAAAAGAAAAACCTAAGAGCAAAAGTTCCTACCAGAAATCACAAGTCCCACTTTGGGTAGTGTCTGTTCTAGAAGAGAAAAGCCTACCAATTAGACCCACATACTTCTGTGCTTTCTTTGTCTTTAACTTGGGACTAATACTTTTCTAGCAATGTCACTAAAACTGACCTCTTCTTTTCATTAACAACATCAGTGGGAGAGTGTTCAGAACATGAGCTGGCAACCTTTCAGGTTCTGTGAGGCAAGAGGTTGGATGACATTGTGAAAATTAGAAGTTAAATACATAATGGAACATTTTAAATTCGGTGGAAGCCACAGAAGAAGAATTCTGTAATTAATTTCAGGGATATTTGTTAACTTTTTCAGCACTGGAGACAAATAGTGTATAAATGTATTTGTTCCAGACAGGAGAAGGGTTGGTGGGCTACATTTCTGTATAACACTCCCAAAAGAGATATTTTCTCAGAGTGACTTTAGAAAGTCAAAAATTTGGAGGATGTAAGGTAAAGCATAAGCTTAGCCTGTGTTTTAGTCTCATTTCTGTTATTGTGGTAACCCAGGCAAGAAAAGTGCTTGTTTGTCTAACAATCAAGTTATAATCTATAAGTCATCATTTGGGAGAAGTCAAGACAGGAACACTGTGGTGGTTTGAATGAGTGTCCCCCATAGGCTCTAGGTATTCAGACGTTTGGCTCCAGTTGGCGGCGCTGTTTTTGGAGGTCTTGGGGTGTGTGGCCGTGCTGGAGGAAGTGTGTCACTGGGGGCAGGCTTAGTGAGTTTTAACAAGCCTCGTGGTCTACAGTTGCTCTCTCTGCTTCCTGTGCTCTTTGCGAGATGTGACCCTTGGCATGCTGCTCCAGATCCAGCCGCCATGCCTCCCGCCACAATGGACTCTAATTCCCTGGGACTGTCAATCATAAGCTCACATAAACTCTTCCGTTTATAAGTTCCTTGGTCATGGTGCTTTTTCACAGCAACAGAAAAGTGACTAATACAAACACAAACAGCTAGCCACACCACAGTCACAGTTGAGATGAGCACACATGCAACCTTGCCTACTTTCATGCAGCGTTTTCCTTTCCTATGCTGTGCAGGACGCCATGCCTAAAGAATGGTTCAATGTTTTTTCTAACTCTATCAGAACAAAATTTCTCATTTTCCAAGAGTGTGTTAATTGCCCTAGCCATTCATCAGTTTTTTCTTATATCAGAATTCAGGAAATTCATTTCATATTCTCTTCTCAAATCTTTCTTATTAAAAATTCTTCCTTAGGGAGCCAAAAATTGACATGAAGTAAGATTAAATTCCTCACGTGTAAAACAGCAGAATACTCCCTAATTCTTCAGGATATTTGTGAAGGCATAATAAGATCATGGACTGGAATATTACTCAGTGAACAGGAAATGATGAATACTTAGTATTATTCATAATTATGAATTGTGCTTATTTTACTTACAAGAGCTTACTTTAGCTATGTAAAAGAGACCAAAAAAAAAAAAAAAAAAAAAAAAAAAAAAAAAAAAAAAAAAAAAAAAAAAAAAAACAGGTGCAGCATTTGAAAAGATTCAGTTTGAGAATTTTAAATAGAAGTTTGGGTAACAACAAAATAGTTGTGGGGCTTTAAAACTTCAGGGGCCCAATTAAATTACAGATAGAGAATGAGGATGATGATGATGATAGATGATAATGGTGATGAAGATAGATGATAGATAGATAGATAGATAGATAGATAGATAGATAGATGATAGATAGTAGATAATAGAGTTGTAAAGAGTTAGATATGTATAAATTGGTAATAACAGATGATAGATAGACAGATAATTGATGATAGGTGATTGATAGATAGATAGATAGATAGATAGATAGATAGATAGATAGATGATACATAGATATTTAGATAACTTCTTTTCTCCAATATGAGAATGATAGATGGTCTTATAACTAAAAACTCATCTTTAGAAACCTTAAGGTGCTTAATTTTGAAATTAAAAAGAAAATTCATGTTTACTGAATAGCCACAAAACAAAGTCAGAAAGACAAAAGAAAGTGGGGAGTTGGGAGAGGAGAGAAGCCAGGCCTCCAGCCCCGAATTGCCATTTTACTATTCCAAATGTGCAGCAAACCAATGACATTTCGGTCACTTTCCCCTAGGTTTTATATTTTATTTTAATTCTATGTGCATGAGTGCATTGCCTACATGCAGGTAGGTGGACCCACATCATGCAATGTCCCTGGAGGTCACAAAAGGGAGTGGACTTAGGATGGTCACTAGCCACCATGTTTGTGCTGGGAATTGAACCTGGGTCCTCTGCAAGAGTAGTTGGTGCTCTTAACAGCTGGCTCAGCTCTCCACAGCTGGCTGGCTCAGCTCTCCACCCCCCTTTTGTATATTTTAATTGAATTTTAGTATAATTCATATACAACATCTTAATCATCTTTATAGTCCCTTCTACATTGAAATTCTCCAATAGCCATTATGAGGCCCAATTCATAATTATGGATTTCATGCATTCTGTTATTTATGTTAAGGCCTATGGAGTCAAGTTAGTGTCCGTAGATGTCCCTCAGTGCAAGTTCATCCAATGAGGTCAAGTCAGCCTGTCACTAACTTAAAGGAGATCAGTTCTTCCTTACCCAGCGGTAATCCTCTGCCCAATAGCTCTCCTGCAGAGATTGGGACTTGCCGCCCATTTCCACAGTTCTGTGCTGGGTTTTTGTCTACTTGAGTTTGCATGGGACTTGTGCATGCTGTCACCATTGCTGTAAGTTCATATGAGCAGGGCTAGCAGTCACAGTTTGGGAGAACTGTCTGAAGCTGCTAAAGGAGAACAGTCAAAGGTCCAACCTCAGACTTAAAACCTAATAACTATAATAGTGACCAGCACACCAAACTACATTAGGACAGTAGCAGCACTTTTATTTTGGGGGTGAACAATAGCTAACTAATTTGTGTTAAACCTTACTCAATGGGGGCTGGAGAGATGGCCTAGCGGTTAGGAGCGCCGACGCTCTTGCAGAGGACCCGGGTTCGATCCCCAGCACCCACATGGTGGCCGAGAACCGTCTGAAACTCCAATTCCAGGAGAACTCGACACCCTCTTCTGACCTCCGCGGCATTGCACGACACGGGTGCACAAACTTGCATGCAGACAGTACATTCATACACATACAGAAATAAATAAAATTAATAAAAAAAAAACCTTACTCAATGGGAGAGAACTCATGTATGGTACTGTAAACATAGCCAAATACACATTGCTGGAGAATTCATAGATATTCCACTGTTTGTAATCCTCAAACAACCAGGCTATTAGCTCTTTCTGCTGTAAGCCCTGTGACTCTACCTGCTTTTAGCTCCAGGGCCAGTCGGATGCTTCTTGGCACAGCAGCTCAGATGCATTCTCAAAAGTCTTACTTGGCCAACGTATCTAAAAATAATTTGTTCCCTCACTTCATGATTACAGCACCCTGTATATCTTTACTCCCTTCTTTGAGATAATAATCTAAAATTACATTTGTACAGATTTTTCTTTTAGATATGTGGAAGGTTTTATGTTTTGCTTGAACTATTAGAATTTAACTCCCATGAAAGTAATGTGTACATTAGTGTTTTTCTCTATCAGAGCTCAAGAAACAGCATCTGGTATGTCCTCTGTTATAGTTTGTGCAGAATAAAGAATAATTCAAATAGTAAACTGCTGCTATGTTAGCAATGTTTAGTTATGTCATTGCAACAAGTTTGAGCTGTGAACAATGTTTGTACAATTTCCTACCTCCTATAGCATTTAAACCAATAATTGTCTTAATAAGAAAGATTTTCGTGCAGATTGATATTTATAAGTGATTTTCAGATTCAAGACCAAGGAGGAAGTCCATGATCTCATAAGGAATGGTGAGATTGCTCTACCCTATGGAAAGTCAACAAGGCCAACACAAATATTTCCAAGCAAGTGGCATCTAGGGAAACTGAGCCAAGGATTCGCATTTCACAATTCTCTGCTACAAACTGTCTTGGAATTAGGAAGGTGGCAGACCATGGCACTGTGTGTCCTATAATAACAGGGTTCATACACTGGTACCCAATGTGGCCCATAGAATGGTTATTGAAGCTCACTGATATTTTCAGATTTATGAAGATGAAATTAAAATATGAATACTATACATTGTTTATCTTTAATTTATACACCACAATTATATTAATATATATCCTTAGAGTATAATGTAAATTTTGTGTATATGTTTATATTGTTGAGTGATTAAATCAACACATCTATATCACAGCTTATACGTAATAAAAACAATTTCTGGAGGGATTAAGATTAATAAACTCACAACTATCTCCATACCAATGATCACTGGAGCACTATTAATGTTGCTCAGACACAGTGTCAACCTAGGTGTTCCTCAACAGAGACTTGATAATCTGGTATAAAAGGAATTCTGTTCGTCTGGTTGCTGTCTAAATTCCAGAGAGCACAAGGCTGATTCCATTCTGCTTAAATGATAACTTCCTTTGCTCTGAAGTATGTTTTTGGTTTAATGGAGCCGTATGTGATGGTCAGTATTTTCAATTAGACAGGCTCTGGCGTCTCCTGGGAAATGGGCTTCTGGGTATGTCTGTGGGGGTGAACGTGACTGAGCTAGCTGAGTTGTGAAGACTCACCTAATACAGGTGTTATTATTCCCCAGATGGGATCTGGAGCAAAGGGAGAAAAAGGGCTGAGCAGCAGCAGAAGGCACTCACTGCTCTTTTCCTTCTGTTGCTGCAATAAACACCAGGCCCAAGAACTGGCATAAAACGCACAAAAATACTGAATAAATGCAAGCAAATGCATTACAGTCATGGACACTGAAACTTGACGGTGAAAAAGGTAGAAAATGAACAGAAAAATATCTCATATTTCTAAGAGTTTAAATGTCCACATTACCTAAAGTTATCTACAGATTTAATAAGATAATTCATATAAAATCCAAATGATATTCTGAAATAGAATAAAAAGACTTTGCATATTTCACAAGCTTATTTCATTTATCATTTCCAGAATGTTAGGAATAAAGTATGGCTTTTTATTTATTATTTATGAATCTGAGCACTAAGGTGCCAGGTGTGTATTTGTTGCCCTAAAGTCTACAGTGATTAAGAGGAGATTTCACGTCTCAAAAAGACCAAAAAAAAAAGATTTCACAAAGCTGAGTTGTAGAGTATCAATACATATTCCTAAAGAGGAACAATAAATGTGTGGTATGATTAAACATTTAGTAAATAAATGAAGTGCCAATGCATTGTAAGCAGACAGAATATTTCTGTTAGAGGACACTATAATTTTTGAAGTGTGTGTGGTAAAGGGGTAAGTATATGTAGGTATATGTGCCACAGTCTGCATGGGGACACAAAGGACAAGTTTGAGTAGTTGACTCTCTCTGTCTATCATGGATTTTGAGAATGAAACTCAAGACATGAGTGCCACGTGCAAATGCTCCATCTGAGTCTGCTTCCTGCCTCTAGTAGTTCATATACATTCTATAATATGACCTACTATTGGGTCACTATGTAGAAACCTCCCCTGTCCAACAGCCATCCAGTAACCAAATACCTGATGCCAGAGGTTGAGTTTACATAATAAAATTATTTTAAGGGATAATAATGACTACCCAAGTTCATGTAAAGCCTTGCTAAGAACTCAAGCAATAATACAAATATACAAGGTAATCAAAGTTGGCCACAATCTTTTACTATCAAGAAGTTTGTGAACAGTCATTTCTCTGCTCAAAAGATATCAGTGATACCAATAGCTGAAGAAAGGCAATGAGCACGTCATCAAGAGAGTCACAAAAGAGAGTTGTGTCATCAATATGAGCACAATTTCTCAGTCACAAAATGACCTAGTGGTGAATCTCCATTCTCAGAGGTGTATGACTAATTAGAGAAAACTATCAGAAGCAGCAGTCCAGCTGGAAGATTAAATAAAGACAAAAAAGACTAATGGAAGATAATGAGGTTTGGGGGAAAGCATATTTTTAGAAAGTTCAAATTGTAGAAATTTCCAGATTTGTATCAAAATCTTTGGCATTCTCTTGGATGATTGATAGATAAATGAAATAATCATGCTTAATCCAGGTCTTTATATGGAATTCACCAGGAAAATGTCACCTCGACATTCCTTGTTACTTTTCTTATTCAATCTTAACAATGGAACCTATAGGCCAATTCTCAATGTTACCACCAGAGCAAAGGAAACTAACTCTTAGTGTCAACAAATGCTGATTCCGTATGACATAACTAATAAAGAACTGCTTCAAAACAGAGTCCAGAACTTACTTTAGGGACAGTGATGACCATTAATCACAAACACATAGTAAATATGAGAGTTGAGTAGCTTAAATGTACAAGTCTATATAAAAGCTCCAAGAGGTCCAGGATAATGGCTGTCAGTAAAATGCTTATCACGGGAGCATGAGGAACCAACCTCTGTCCCCAGCATCCATGTGAAAGCTAGTGCAACATGTGACCCTGTCATTCCAGGACTGAGAAAGTGGATTCTAGAAGAATCCTGGAGCTTGTTGGTCAATCAGTCTACAAAGTTGATGATTCCCAAGAACAGTGAGTGACCTTGTTTCCAAAAAAAAAAGAGGTGGTGTGACTGAGGAAGACATTTGGTGTTGAACCCTGATATCTGCAAATACACACACACACACACACACACACACACACACACACACACACCCTTCAAGTTGTATGAATATGCTGTTCAGAGAACAAGGTCTAAAGGCTTTGAGCATTGCACAAGAATGCTCTTGTCAGGTGCCATTTTTGAATCATTTTCTCCATTTGTTCATTAATTATATTCAAATTAGCCCTTACTAAAAAGCAATAGAAAAAGATTAAAGGTACTATTGGATGCAGCTCCAAGTTTATGCAATATTTCCAAATTTCAAACAGAAAACCTAAGGGATGTGCCAACATTTTTACAGTAAGAGAGAAACTATGGCAGTGGAAAGTGAATATCAATTTTAGGGCCAGTGCTGCACGTAATAGCTTGTGGCATCAAACGAGAATTTCATTTGTCGAGAAAACATCTTCTGTAGAAGGAAATGAACAGATTGGACTTAAGATTCATAAAATTCCTCCATTAAATCGTCTTGTGTTTGCCAGAACACTATTCTAACTTCAGTAACAATGTATTATACAAGATAATGAATAATCATTTAAGAAAGTAGAATGGCAGGATATTATATGACTGGAATGCTGATTGTCATTTTTTATACTGATAACTTATCAGGGACTTAGAAAAAGGTTTCTAAATTTGTTTTAGCCAGGATTACCTACGATGAACCAAACGTATCTTTATGTAATAATTGACAAATGATTGATCATATAATTTTTCTTAGTGATTCATAGGTTTGAAAGTGTGCTGTTTTCGTGAATCTTCAATAATTAATAAGAAGACACTAATGACAGAGGAGACAGTAATTACGACTGTGCTTTCGACAGTGGCAAAAAGAGCAAATTATTGATAACACACTTAAGCCTCAAATTTTAGATCTGAATATCTATCCAAAAATCAAACGTTCTTTCACAACTCATCAGACAAATGCTAAAGAATGTGAGTGAAGAGAATAGCACTTTTTTACACTAAAATATATTAAATTAACACTGTATATGTCAGATTGTTTTTCCAAATTTACAATAGTTTAAGATTACCAAATTTTAAATGTATTTATTTTTTACACTGAATAACATTTACTGAAAAAAATGTTATTCTATGGTTAGTAAAATAGGTGCTTATAAAATATTTAATAGTAAAGAAAATGCACACATATAGGAACACACAGCTTCAAACAGCACGAATATGGCAAGGTCAGAAGAAGTCGAGTTGAAAATCCAGAGGCTTTGAACCTGACAAAAGACTGGTCTTGAATCTCTTCCTTTTGCTTCAGGGAATGACTTCATTTTAAGTAAATGTACGTGTATGTGCATTCACTTGAAAAGGCTTAAAAATTTTAGCAATATCTTCTATGAACTTTGAAATATTACATGTGGCTTTTTGTTCTTTGAAGTTGATTTGTCTTTAGATTTTACAATGCATAGTTATTGTTTTTATTGGCAGAGGGGGAAAAAAGCAATAAATGTTATATGGAAATCTGCTTAAGGTTCGACATGCCATTTCAAGGACACACTAGCAATGTTAAAAAAAAGATGGCCAAACTCCCAGCAGTGGCACAGATCTGGTCTTGTTACCTTGCAATATGTCTGGTAATACTGCATATTTGAAGCTAGTGTGAACACAGAAGCTTCCAAAAGGTGTGAGAAAAATTGCAGCATGCCTCTTAATGATCAGAGCAAACAGCAATGTTTCCTTTCCCTGGTTCTTACATTATTTTCCCACTTTGTGCTGTCTCCTTTTTAGTTCTATGGATTTGTAAAAGCAGTTACTTCATTATTACATGTATCACATTGTCAGCCTCCAGGAAAGTGAATTTATGAAGGCTTTCTTTTGCAACAATTTTGAGGAAGAGGAAATATGTGCTTTGACTTCCCAGTGGGGATATGTAATCTTAAACATTCAGGAAACCTGCAACTTTCAGAATTCATTAGGATGCTAGATGTAGTATCAACAATGGTAACCAAATTTATCTATCTAGATTTGCTAAGAAATACTAGGTACAGTAATAAAGTACAAAGCACCTGCTGTGTTTCAGCCATGTGAGTCCAAGTAGGATGTCCAAGCCTGACACTCCTATTTCCCTGAGCTAAAAAATGGGAAAACATAAAAGAAGTTACACATTTCTAGGGGGAATGTTGCTCAGTTAGACAGTAATTCAGATCTGTATTAGACTTGTGGACATATTAGTCAGGGTTAGTGGATTGAAATTTGTTTTATGGGACATAAGAAATCCCAACACTACTGGAATAAAGTAGACTAAGCTGTCAGCTTATATATAACATAGAACACTGGAATGCAACTGAGCAAATATTTGGACAGCCCCTAAGGAAGAATTACGCTCTGTTGTATAAAGAGATTTTTAAGTCTCCAAACTAAAAGGCCTGTTTGTACAAGTAAGTGAATACATTGTTGTATAACATGTAGTCTGATGTTGGCACTTACACTGGCTGTGAAACTGGCTCTTGGCACAGGCATTTCTAGAGAGACTTATCCTGAGCAGTGACATTAGCACATGTCCAGAACTCAGAATGACACTGAGTGGGGGGAAAGCAGACTGGAA
The DNA here is from genome assembly GCA_009823505.1 of Rhizomys pruinosus. Taxonomy (NCBI): domain Eukaryota; kingdom Metazoa; phylum Chordata; class Mammalia; order Rodentia; family Spalacidae; genus Rhizomys; species Rhizomys pruinosus. The sequence continues at coordinate 175,099 of VZQC01004414.1, forward strand.
AATGCGCATAGGATTCTCCATGCATTCGACACAAAGGTAGCAGGGACTCTGTCATTCCATTTGTCTGGGTTTCTCCAAAGTAAAAGGAATCATTTTCACATAAAATATACACAAATTTCACATAAATAATGCACAAAAATAGAAAAAAATAAAAAAGGAGCTACAGGGAGACCCTGTCTCTTTTTGTGCATATATTTTATGTGAATATATACAAATATTCACAGTTTTCATAGTATCTAAGAACTGGGAAACACAGATATGCATCAACATGTATGTTCATTACTTTTCTGTTGCTGTCATAAAGAAGATGACCAAAGCACCTTAAAGAACTATGAGTTTATTAGCGTTAACGTTCAAGAGGAGTAAGAGTCACAAAAGTGGTGAGACACACATGGTGGCTGGAGATGGGAGGTGCAGACGTTTGAGTAGTCATTATTCAAGCAAGCACAGGAAGGAGAGAGAGAGAGAGAGAGAGAGAGAGAGAGAGAGAGAGAGAGAGAGAGCCAAGGCTATATACTCTCAAAGCCAGGTGCAGTGTCTTGCTTCCTTTATCAAGGCTGCAACTCCTAAAAATGGAGGAAAGGCAGTATCTTCAACAAATAGTGCTGGCAAAACTAGATCGTCACTTGCAGAAGAATGAAATTAAACCCCTACTTTTCACCTTGCACAAAACAACTCGAAATGGATCAAAGACCTCAGAGTGAAATGTGAAACTCTGAATATGTTAAAAGATAATATAGGCAGTAACCTACAACATATAGGTGTAGGAAAAGACTTTCTAAATCACACAGCAGTTGCACAGGAACGAAGGTCAACAAACAACAAATGGGACCTTATTAAACTAAAATCCTCCTGTATAGCAAAAGATATAATCAAAGAAGTGAAGAGAAAACCCACAGACTGGGAGGAAATCTTCACCAGTGATACATCTGACAGAGGTTTAACACCCAGAATATATCAACTACTCAGAAAGCAAAAGTCCAAAAATGCAATACAGGGGGATCACATTACCAGACTTCAAGCTATATTACAGGGCTATACTCATAAAGACAGCCTGATACAGGCACAAAAACAGACCTATTGACCAAAGGAAAAAAATATAAGATCTAAACTTGAGCTCATACAATTTCAGCCACCTCATATTAGATAAAGGGGCCAAAAAAGCTCATTGGAGGAAAGATAGCATCTTCAGCAAATGGTGCTGGCAAATTTGGATCACCATTTGTAGAAGAACAAAATTAAACCACAACCTCTTGCTCTGTACAAAAATCAACTCCAAGTGGATCAAAGACCTCAACATGAAACCCAAATTCTGAAGGTGATAGAAGAAAATGTTGGTACCTATCTACAAGACATAGGATTAAGAAAAGACTTTCTAGATCAAACAGCAGCTGTGTAGGAAATAAGGTCAGCAGTGGACAAATGGGACCTCATCAAACTCAAAAGCTTCTGTACAGTGAAAGAAACAATCAAGGAAGGAAGTGAAGAGAAAACCCACAGAGTGGGAGGAAATCTTCACCAGTGATACATCTGAAATATCATTAACATCCAGAATATATAAACTACTCAAAAAAACAAAGAAGAAAACAAATAACTCATTCAAAAGATGGAGTAAAGAGCTGAACAGAGACTTCTCCAGTGAGGAAGTAAAGATGGCTGAGAAACATCTTAAAAAGTGTTCAACATTGTTAATAATTAAGGAAATGCAAATTAAAACCACCCTAAGATACCATCTCACTCCAATAAGACTGGCTAAGATCAAGAAAACATCTGCTGGCCATGGTGGCGCATGCCTGTAATCCCAGCACTGCTGAGGCAGAGGCAGGCAGATCTCTGTGAGGTCAAGGCCAGCCTGGTCTACAGAGGGAGCTCCAAGCCAGCTAGGACTAAAGGGAGACTCTGTTAAAAATACAAAGAAAAAAAAAAGAAAAAGAAAACAAAAATCACCAAATGCTAGAGAGGTTGTGGGGAACAGAGAACACTCATCCATTGGTAGCAGGAATGTAAACTCATACACCCACTGTGGAAAGCAGTGTGGAGAACCCTTAAAAGACTCAAAATGAACTCAAAATGAGCCTACCACCTCAACCAGCCATACCACTCCTGGTGATAAACCCACAAGATGCATCCTACCGCAAAGATACATGCACAGCTATGTTTATTGCAGCCCTCTTCACAATAGCAAAGAGCTGGAACCAACCCAAATGTCCCTCAACTGATGTCTGGTAACAATAATGTGGTATATCTACACGATGGAGTTCTATGCAGTGGTAAAGAAAGGTGACATCATGAGCTTTGCTGCTAAGTGAAGTAGCACAGTCCCAGAAAAAAAAAGGCAAATGGTTTCCTTCATTTGTGGATGCTAACACCAAATCCCCATTTGGCAGGCAAACTGAGAAACTTTGATATTATATTTCATTGTATCTGAAAGCAACTGTGCTATTCCAATGTGAATTGCTTAATGAGCTCTAGAATTATCCTACCACTTGTATTCACACATTGTAATTACCATATATGAATGGAAGATATGTATTCACAGTTTATTCATATTCTTTTTACTTGCATGCAACTTTACTGTTAAAATGTGAATCTCTAATGTGTTTAGGAATTAACCTATAGTTTATTTTCATGAAAAAAGGTGAAAATAAGTAGATGAAATTAATTTTAACAATATATCTTCTTTAGCCAACTATATTAAAATTATTTCAGTATAGAATCATATAAAATTATGAACAAGAAAAAAAAAGACTCAAAATGAGCCTACCACCTGACCCAGTCATACCACTCCTGGGTATATACCCACAAGACTCATCTTACTGTAAAGATATATGCACATCTGTGTTTATTTCAGCTCTCTTCACAATAGCAAAAAGCTAAAACCAACCCAAATGCCCCTCCACAGACGAGTGGATAACAAAAATGTGGTACATCTACGCAATGTAGTTTTATACAGCAGTAAAGAAAGATGACATCATGAGCTTTGCAGGTAAATGGATGGAACTCCAAGGCATTATGCTAAGCGAAGTTAACACAGCCCTCCCACCAAAAAATGGGGAATGATTTCCCTCATTTGTGGATGCTAGCACCAAATCCCCATTTGAAAGGCAAGCTGAGCAACGTTATTGTTATATTTATTTCTATCTGAAAGCAACTGTGCTGTTATAATGTGAATCTCTTAATGGCCCCTAAAATTAACTTACCACTTATTTTCATACATGGTAGTTAACATATATAGGTGGGAGGTATGTATTCATAATTTAGAGTATTATAAAATTAAATGGGAAAAATGTGAATCCCTAAACACATTTCAGAGTTAACATACACTTTAGTCCCGGAGGACCTAATTCTGGTACATATATGACATTCATATAGGCATATTTTGGAGCAAAACAAATTGGATGAAACAACAACAACATAAGGACTGGGTCAAAGAATGGATTCATACAGTTAAATTCTGCCCAAAGCAATAAACTTCTACAGAGAAAATTTTAAAAAGACTTAGAGAAAGATACAGGACATATATGACAGAATGCATGAACTGGGATGGGGTGGAGGAAAGGGAAAGAGGAATATGTGTAAATTGAACTGAAAACGGTGTATGAAATACACAAAAAATCAATAAAAGTTTTATATTAAAACAATACTAACAAACAAACAAAAACAAAGGTCCAAGAAAATAAATGATCCCAGATAGCCTAAAGATCTGAACAGAGACTTCTCAAGAGAAGAACTTAAATGGCTCAGAAAAAAACTTAAAATAATTTAACAACATAATTAAAGAAATGCAAACCAAAACCACATGAAGATTTCATCTTACATGGGTAAGATTAGCTATGATCAAGAAAAGAACACTAATTGTTGGAGAGGGTGTAAAGAAAGGGGAACAATTATTCATTGATGGTGGGATTGCAAATTTGTGCAGCCCCTATGGAAAACAGTGTGGAGAACTCTTATAAAGACTAAAAAATGGTTTTAATTTGCATTTCCTTAATTATTATCGATGTTGAACACTTTAAGATGTTTCTCAGCCATCTTTACTTCTTCATTTCTGAAGTCTTTGTTCAGCTTTTTACTACATCTTTTGAATGGGTCATTTGTTTTCTTCTTCGTTTTTTGAGTAGTTTATACACTCTGGATGTTAGTGCTCTATAAGCTGTATCACTGATGAAAGTTTCCTCCCACTCTGTGCATTCTCTCTTCACTTCTTTGATTCATTTATTTTCTTTCACTGTACAGAAGCTCTTGAGTTTAATACGGAGCCATTTGTTAATTGCTGACCTTATTTTTTGTGTGGCTGCTCTCTTATTTAGAAAGTGTTCTCTGGGGTTGGAGAGATGGTTCAGTGGTTAAGAGGGCTGACTGCTCTTGCAGAGGACCTGGGTTTGATTCCCAGCACCCATATGGCTGCTAGGAACTATCTTTAAGCTGGGCATGGTGGAGCATGCCTTTAATCCTAGCACTTGGAAGGCAGAGGCAGGCTGATCACTATGCATTCAAGGCCAGCCTACTCTATAGAGTGAGTTCCAGGACAGCTGGGGCTATAGGGAGACCCCGTCTCAAAAAAAAAAAAAAAAAAAAAAAGACAGAAAGTTTTTCTTTTTTTTCCTATGCCTATGTCTTGTAGGTTACTACCAAAGTTTTCTTCTATCATTTTCAGAGTTTTGGGTTTCACATTGAGGTTCTTTGATCCATTTGGAGTTGAATTTTGTACATGGTGAGAGGTAGGGGATTGGTTTTATTTTTCTACAAGTGGTGATCCAGTTATGGCAATACCATTTGCTGAAGATGGTGTCTTTCCTCCATTGAATCTTCTTGTCCCTTTTGTCATATGTGAGGTGGCCAAAATTGGATGTGCTGAAGTTCAGATCCCCAATTGTGTTTCATTGATCTATGGGTCTGTTTTTGTGCCAGTACCAGGCTGTTTTATGACTATAGCCCTGTAATATAGTTTGAAGTCTGGTATGACAATCCCCACTGTATTGCTCTTTTTGCTCAGGGTTGCTTTGGCTATCTGGGGTCTTTTGTTTCTCCATATGAACTTTAGGATGTTTTATTCTAGGTCTGTGAAGAAGCTCTTGGGACTTTTAATTGGGATTGCATTGAATCTGTATATTACTTTGGGCAGGATGCTCCACCTTAAGATATCATCTCACTCCAATAAGACTGGCTAAGATCAAGAAAACGAATGATACCAAATGCTAGAGAGGTTGTGGGGAAAAGGGAACACTCATCCACTGCTGGTGGGAATGTAAACTTATACAACCACTATGGAAAGCAGTGTAGAGAACCCTTAAAAAGACTCAAAGTGAGCATACCACCTGACCCAGTCATATCACTCCTGGGGATATACCCACAAGACTCATCCTACCACAGAGATACATGCACAGCTATGTTTATTGCAGCTCTCTTCACAATAGCAAAGAGCTGGAAGCAACCCAAGATCTCCTCAATCAATGAGTGGATAGAGAAAATGTGGTACATCTACATAATGGAGTTCTATGCAGTGGTAAAGAAAGATGACATCATGAACTTTGCAGGTAAATGGATGGAACTAGAAGACATGATATATGAAGTAATAGTCCCAGAAAAACAAACAATGAATGGTATCCCTCATTTGTGGATGCTAGCACCATATCCCTAGTTGAAAAGCAAGCTGAGGAATGTTATTTACTAGAATATTTTTCTATAAATAGAATATTGACAAAATCAATATGTGCATATAAATATAATTATGCTCAGTGAAATAGTAAAATTATACAAACTGCATAATTTCACTGATGTGATAGACTAGATATATTAAGTTTAGAGTTGTTTAGATATTGAAGAGCATTATTTTACAAGGAGTTATCAATGAGGTTATCCATTTATTTATAATGTATAACAATATAGCCCATGTTCATACGCATTGGGACTGTGAAATATGAAAGTACAATTCAAGAAGTACTGTATGTTTTTTTTAATTTTATTTATTTTTGTATGTGTATGAATGTACTGTCTGCATGCAGGTCTGTGCATCCATGTCGTGCAATGCCGCAGAGGTCAGAAGAGGGTGTCGGATTCCCCTGGAACTGGAGTTCTCCTGGAATTGGTTTTTCAGATGGTTCTCGGCCGCCTGTGGGTGCTGGGGATCAAACCCGGGTCCTCTGTAAGAGCGGTCGGCGCTCTTAACTGCTAGGCCATTTCTCCAGCCCTGTATGTTTATTTTTAATGCATCTATAAACATTCATGTTTAATATATTTATCAAATTGTAGTGATAGAACATTTAATTTATTGGTAACTAAATGATATTTAATTAATAAGAACTTTGTTCATAATACTTCCCTTCAAAAGTGCTTAAACTTCAGAAATATTGCTATTCTAGTGATAATAATACCAAGGGCAGGCTGTTATGGATGGACATAGATGTCAAATGACTACAGCTGAGGAGTATGTATGTTAGTAATGTGAGTTCATAAAATACCACAGAAAATTCTCAATGTCAAATAAAATCTATATTAGAGTATAGCTTTTGAAAATGCAGTTAAGTAATTCAGTTCTCTTCAAAAATAACATTAGGAGGAACAATAAGAAAATATGAGTCTATGAAGCTACTCTGTATAAAATGTAAATTATGAAACTGGGGTGTGTATGCACCTGCACACATCACCTGAAACCTAATGGCTTCACTACTATCTTACCTGGAAGACAGTCCTCTCAGCACTTATCCCAGGGAAAACTGTGACAGGAAGACTTGGACTGACTTACTGAAATAGTGTGAGCAACTTCTGGACAAACAAGGATGACTGAAAACAATTCTAAACCTATCCTTCCTCCTGTGAATGTGCCCATATGTACATGAGCTGACCACCAGTCCACCCTACTGGAATATTAGGCTTTCTAAATAAACAAAACTTCAGACATTTAAATTCTTTTTTCCATTCATTTGTTCATATATATTTATCATATATATTATTCTTTTATTCTGTCATTGAATAAAATGTATGCTATAGATCATACTCTGGTGGCTGGTAATGATGGGAGGAACCATCATGAGCTGGTACTGAGCTGCAAGCAACCAAGGAAAACTGCTCTGATACTTGATTTCCTGAACATGAGATGAAAAATCACTGCTCTTTCCTTATGATTTGGGAAAATAGTAAGTTCTCTTTTTTCTCTTTTCATTTCTCATTCTCTGACTCCTAATAACTGTAGGAGATAAATCAAAAATATTTGCCCTGAAGTGAAAAATTACTAAAATCCCATCCTGATACACTATGTATTAGCTAAGTGATATTGGGTGAGTACATTACAGTGCTTCAATTTTGATGCACCTCTTTTTTTTAAATTTTTTTTTATTAATTTTATTTATTTTTGTATGTGTATGAATGTACTGTCTGCATGCAAGTCTGTGCACCCGTGTCGTGCAATGCCGCGGAGTTCAGAAGAGGGTCTCAGATTCCCCTGGAACTGGAGTTCTCCTGGAATTGGAGCTTCAGACGGTTCTCAGCCGCCATGTGGGTGCTGGGGATCGAACCCGGGTCCTCTGTAAGAGCGGTCGGCGCTCTTAACTGCTAGGCCATCTCTCCAGCCCCTTGATGCACCTCTTTATAGAGGTTTTATGATTAACATGAAACAATCTAGGCAGCAAGTAGTACTGACTAGTATAGTACTTAACATTTGCTTAATCAACAAGCCCATTTGGATTTAAATGATTAAATGTAGGGCTGAAGAGACCTCTCAGTCTTTAAGAGCACTGGTTGCTTTTGTAGAAGACCTAGGATCAAATACCAGCACCCACATAGCAGCTAATAACTATCTATAACTCCAGTTTCAGGGGATCCAACACCTTCCCTGACCTTCATGGGCATTGCAGGACACAGGTATACATGTAGGCAATACACTCATGCACATAAAATAAAAATAAAATTAAAAATATTTTAAATTATTAAATTTAAATTTAGTACAGCAAAGATATCAGCAAGCCTGTGATTCTAATGCCAATAATGTAAATATTTATGTATAATTAATACACTTTTGAAATTTAATGTAAAGAGTATTATACTGGTAGCTAAAATGCTTGTCCCATTGGGCATGGTGGCACATGCTTTTAATCCCAGCACTTGGGAGGCAGAGACAGGTGGATCTCTGTGAGTTCAAGGCCAGGTTGGTCTACATAGTGTGTTCCAGGACAGCTGGAGCTACAGGGAGACCATGTCTCAAAAAAAGAAAAAAAACATTTGTCCCAACTGACAAGGAACTGGATTAACTGGCAAGGAACCTACATCAGTTATGTTGTATTAATTTATATTATTATGGGTCTCTTATTCTGTAGAATGTCATTCACAGCCTCCCAAAGGCTATGAGGAAAATATATAAATAAAAAGGTGTATAGGGTTTATTAAAGTACATTTTAAATATAAATTGGAGGACAGAGAGCTATTACCATAAACAATAAATTATAAGTTAGCAACATTTTTTGACATTCACTCATGATTTCTAACGTCTGATAAATGAGCACATCAGAAGAACCAACTCTTAAACCAGAATGGCTGGACTTGACAGAATAATTTTAAGTAAATTTGAAGAATGCACAGCCATGGTAAATTCTGAGTAGCTGATTGGAGAGCTACCATCATCACTTCAGATGAGAGGACAGCAATCTTGCTGTGGTCCAGCACCAATGGGATTATAGAACTGGTGATCAGCCCACTGAGGAGTCCAGTTGGTAACATCCATATTGTGTGTTACTTTCCATCCTTCAGATGTCCTATACACATAACATACAGTGGAACTTTAATTCAGCTGAAGCTAAGAAACCAGGAGCCTCCCATACAAAGGCCTTTAGGCCAGCATAGAGGCCTCTGAATAACTGCTTTAGAAGTTTCAGTAAGACACAGAATCACAAGAAGTAGAAGTTTGCATTTAAAGTTACATCAGGTTTCTTAATTAAACAAAGATCCTTATTAGCCTTTGGCCTAATTTTGGTAATTCATAGTTAAATAGTGGAAATTAAAAATCACTAAATTTTATTGCTAATAAATCTCCACACCTAATTTAAAATCCTTCTGGTTGCTCCTAGGAATAGCTGTGTGGCTAATTCCTTCAGTCTTAATAAAATTCAGTGCTTTTCAACTTGTACATCATTCCCAGATTTCCTTTTTTGACAACATGCATATAGCACATCGCATTCGTAGTTTCAGTAAGTTAGCTTAAAATGGCTTTCAGGCAGAATCTCAAAGGAGATAAGTGAGCATGTGGAATGATGATACTATTGGGGGAAATGTGGAATTTTGCCAACTAGTTGCCTTAAAAGAACCAGGATTCAGGCATACTGATGCAGGCCTTTTATCCCAGCACTTGGAAGGCAGAGGTAAGCCTGGCCCAGACCAGCCTGCTCTACATAGCAAGTTCCATACTTGCCAGTGCTATATACTGAGACCCTGTCTGAAACACAAAACAAAAGATATAAGCAATATTTTTTTTATTATACACAGTCATTCCTTACACCCTCACAAACGACAATCTACTTGAGTTTATACAACATTCTCCAATAAGGGAACTAGTTTCCCTGAGAAATGGCTGATTCTGTGACAGGATAAGTAACAGACAAGAAGCTGGAATATCAGGGTAAACACAGGAAAATATTTAAAATTAAATGCTATATTGAGGGGAGGTTGTGAAGAGAAGCAGGTGCCTGCCTCAGTGGTCAAAGGTGGACTGAGTTCATTAGCAAAAAATGTTTCAGGCTATAACCCGAAGTCTAAATCCCGAGGTCATTTAAACTGAGAGGGATGTTTCCACTTTCACTACAAATTCTATCGATTTGGAGTTGCGTTTTCTTTCTTTTGGTTAACTGGGCTAGAGGCATCACTCTAATACCAAAACCAAGAAAAGATAAAACCAAAAGAGAAAACTAAAGACCCATCTCATTAATGAACACAGACACAAAAATTCTGAATAAAATACTTGCAAACTGCATACAGACCCATATCAAAAAGATCATCCATCATGACCAAGTGGGATTCATACCAGAGATGCAGGGATGGTTCAACATACAAATAAATCAATAAATATCATAAAACACATAAATGGAATGAAAATAAAAAAAAAAAAAAAACCCACACATGATAATCTCAATTAATGCAGAAAAAGACTTTGACAAAATCCAGAATCCCTTCATGCTTAAAGTCGTAGAGGGAATTGGACTGGAGGGATCATTCTTCAATGTGATCAAAGCCCTATATAAGAAACCCACAGCCAACATCATCCTAAATGCAGAAAAGTTAGAAGCATTCCCCTTAAAGGCAGGAACCAAGCAAAGCTGCCCCCATCACCACTCCTTTTCAATACAGTGCTTGAAACACTTGCTAGGGCAATAAGACAATAAATGGAAATTAAAGGAATACTAATTGGAAAAGAGGAAGTCAAGCTTTCACTTTGTGCAGATATAATAGTTTACATAAGGGATGCTACAAACTCCATCAGAAAACTCCTAGAAATGATAAAGACTTTCAGTATAGTGGCAGGATACAAAATTAACTTAAAAAAATCAGTAGATTTTCTTTTTTTTTTTTTTTTTTTGTTTTTTTCTTTTTTTTTCTTTTATTGATGCTTTGTGTATTTCATACATCATTTTCCAATTCAGTTCAGGCATATATCCCCTTCCCTTCCCCCCACCCCACTCCTACCCATCCCAGATCATGCATTCTGCTGTAAGTTTTCTGCATCTTTCTCTGCTTTTTTGTTTTGTTTTGTTTTCATTTTTTTTAACAATAAGTGATAATTTGTGAGTACAAGCATCCTTCATGTAAAACCAATTTGCAAGCAGTTGTGCCCAATCCCACACAGCTCATGGGTCCCACCATCCAGCAGGGGGAACTTGTATGTTCAATCAAGTTGATCAAATGTGTCCAGTCAGTGGCCTTTCTTTACACCAACAACAAACTGAAGAAGGAAATCTTCCTACTCACATTGGCATCAACAAACAAAATACCAATAAAGCAAATATTGGTCTCCTTGAGTCAAGCAAGACTCCTCCATCAGTATTAGCTACACCTCACCTGCCTGGAAATAGTGTGCAGCAGTGGCAGCCATATGCCTGTATATCCCAAATCTAATTGGCTATTAGCTCTCTCCTTGGAGGAATAACTCACGGCTGATACCACAAGCTTACATCCTCTAGTGGTTAGATGTTATAAGCCACAGTAAGACTTTGTCATCTTTTACAGAAAAACTATAGTTCATGGATTAGCATACTATCCAAACATCTGTGTCTATACCAACATAATCTACCATAATAATTAGTACTGTTTAAATGCATGTATATCTAATTGCTTGTGCTTCATTAGTACGTTTGAAAGGTTATTCCTGGATAAACTGTCAACCCATGAAATGAAACAGCCTGAACTGATCAGAGTCCAAAATGACATCTCCAGAGAAAGTAGACTGTTTTGTTTCTTGCCCACTTGTGCCCCTTTTCTAAGTAGGGAACAATCTGCAGAAGAGGGGCCATGGTAGAATGTAAGGGCTGTGATTGGGGTGAATGGTGAAACATAGCAATATAGCCTGGACTCTTATTTGATCAACATGATTGTACATACAAGCCCCTCCAGCTGGATGGTGGGAGCATTGGACTGTGTGGCTTTGGGCACAACTGCTTGCAAATTGGTTCTACATGAAGGATGCTTGTATTCGCTACTTATTACTTATTGTTAAAAAAATCAAATAAAACAAAAATACCTAGTAATAAACCTAACCAAGACACCAAAAATCTATAAAACAAAAATTTTAAACCCCTAAAGAAGGAGATTGAAGAAGACATCAGAAGATGGAAAGACCTCCCATGTTCAGGGATTGGAAAAAGTAATATAGTAAAAATGTTCATTCTATCCAAATTAATATACAGATTCAATGTAATCCCAAATAAAATCCCCATGAGTTTCTTCACAGATTTGGAAAAGCAATCCTTAAATTCATATGGAAAAACAAAAGACGCTGAATAGCCAAAGCAACCCTGAGTGAAAAGAGCAATACAGGGAGGATCACTATACCGGACTTCAAACAATATTACACGGTTATAGTCATAAAAATAGCCTGGTACTGGCAGAAAAACAGACTTGTCGACCAATGGAAAAAAACTGAAGATCCAAACTTGAGCACACACAATTTGAGCCACCTCATATTTGACAAAGGGACCACGAAGACCCAAAGGAGAAAAGACAGCATCTTCAGCAAATGGTGCTGGCAAAGCTGGATCACCACTTGTAGAAGAATAAAACTAAAACCCTACATCTTGCCCTGTACAAAAATCAACTCCAAATGGATCAAAGACCTCAACATGAAATCTGAAACTATAAAGGTGATAGAAGAAAACGTTGGCACTAACAGACAAGACATAGGCATAGAAGACTTCATAAATCAGACAGCAGCTGCACAGGAAGTGGGTCAACAATTGACATCTGGGACCTCCTTAAACTCAAAAGCTTTTGTGCAGCAAAAGAAACAATCATGGAAGTGAGGAGAAAACCCACAGAGTGGGAGGAAACCTTCACCTTCACCACTGATACATCTGACAGAGCATTAACTTCCAGAATATATAAACTACTCAAAAAACAAAGAAGAAATCATGGAGTAAAGAGCTGAGCAGAGACTTCACAAATGAGAAAATAAAGATGGCCAAGAAACATCTTTAAAAATGTTCGACATTGCTAATAATTAAGGAAATGCAAATTAAAACCACCTTATGATATCATCTCACTCCAATAAGACTGGCTAGGATCAAGAAAGCAAAAGAAACCAAATGCTGGAGAGGTTGTGGGAAAAGGGGAACATTCATCCACTGCTGGTGGGAATGTAAACTCCTACAACCACTATGGAAAGCAGTATGCACAACCCTGAAAAGATTCAAAATGGGATTGCCACCGGACCCAGTCCTACCACTCCTGGGTATACACCCGATACCTAACCTACTGCAGATACATGCACAGCCATGGTCACTGCAGATCTCTTCACAATAGCAAAGACCTGGAAGCAACCCATATGCCCCTCAAACAATGAGTGGATAGAGAAAATGTGCATCATTTACACAATGGAGTTCTATGCAGCTGTAAAGAAATATTGCAGCAGGAACATTGCAGGTACATGAATGGAACTAGAAGATATTATGCTAAGTGAAATAACACAGTCCCAGAAAATCAAACGACGAATGGTATCTCTCATTTGTGGATGCTAGCAACCAGTACCAAGTTGTAAGTCAAACTGAGCAACATAATCTTATATACCCCTTTCCATGAAAGCAACTGTGCTCTTATAATGTAATTCCCTTAACAGGCTCTAGAATGAACTCACCACTTATTTTTAGACCTTGTAATGTTGGTATAAGGGTGGAGGATATGTCGGCATATTTTAGAGCAATATAAATTCAAAAAAGAAAAAATGTGAATCCTGAAATATGATATGGAAATGACAGTTTGTGTACAAATGATGTAAATTTAGGAGATATATATATATATATATATATATGAGGAGTGGTGATAAAGGGGCAGCCTTGCTGGGTTCCGCCTTTAAGGGAAATGGTTCCAATTTTTTTTTTTTTTTTTTTTTTTTCTTTTTCTTTCCCCCCACCCCCCCTCACCCGCCCCCCACCATCCCCCGCTCTCCAGCCCCGAATGTCCTTTTCAGGATATTCCCTCTAGGACTTTCCAAACCTCCCAATGAAGGGATGCTGATCTTGTCAACACTTTTGTCTGTATCAATTCCCGCCACCGCCACTCGCAATCGATGTGGTTTTTGTCTTTCAGATCCATCTATGTGTTTAATGATATTTATGATTTATGTATATTGAACCATCCATCCATTTCTTGTATGAAACCAACTTGAATAATTATGGATGATTTTATGTGGGTCTCGTATGCAATTTTTGCAAGTATTCCCCTTGCTTCGAACCCCACCCCCCTTAACTATCTATGTTCATTAATGAGATGGGTCCTATATAGCTTTCTTTTTTTGGTTGTATCTTCTGGTTTTGGTTATAGAGTGATGCTCGCCCACACACATCACGCACAGCCACTTCTCTTGGAGAATTCGCCTCTATTGTAGCCCCCTTTGGAACAGTTTTAGTAATAATGATTTTAAACCCTCTTTAAATGTTTATAGATTCTGAATGTGAATCCACCCCACCCCGCACACCCACCCTTCTCCTCGCCACCATGGGCCCGTCACTCTTTTATTACATCCATCAATTCCTCAATTTATTGGGTTCTGTTTCAACTGCCATTGCTCTGTCTCCCCAACCACACGCACACACTCCCCCAAAATATTCATTGCCCCCCCCCCCCCCGCCATTTCCCTCTTAGGTTTTTTGAATTTAGTGGAGTATAGGTTTTTGAAAAGTATTCTGCATTAATTGTCGGATCTTTTTTTTCTTTTTTTCTGGACCTCCTTTACTTCTGTTGTGATGTTCCCTTTCATCATGAATACTACTTGATTTGGAGTTGCTCTTTTCTTTTTGGTTAACTTGGCTAGAAATCTGTCTATCTTATTTATCTTTCAAAGAACCAGCTCCTCCCCTCGCGCACCTATCCCCGCACTTCACTCTCACTCCTCCCCCGCTCTCTTCTCCTCTTTTTCTTTCTTCTTTCTTTCCCCCATTCGCACCTCCTTCTCCTCTGATTTTTGTATTTCTTCTGGTCTGTTGGGTTTAGGGCTTATTTGTTGTTTGTCCTTCAGTGTTTTATGCTGCAGTGTTTAGATCATTATTTGTTCTCTTTCTGCTTTTTTTTTTCTTTTTGAATGTGGCACTTTAGGGCTATAAATTTCCCTTCAAGACTGCTTTTTAAAGTATTCCACAAATTTTGTTGTGCTTGTCTCTGCGTCATCATCTATATCATCAAGTTCCATAACTTTTATTTCACTCTTTATTTCTTCCCCGACCCATTCATTATTCCAGGGTGTGTTGTTTACCTCCCTGTGTTCTGTGTAGCTAGTTGGGTCTTTATTCTAATGTTCAATATTGAGCATCGATATTGTACTGTGGTCTGATATAATCCATGGAATAATTTCAATCCTTTTTGTGTTGTTGAGAATTTCCTTTGTGCCCTGGTATGTTGTCGATTTTGGAACGGATGTCCATGAATGTGCTGAGTACGACAAGTACTATTCTCTGTGTTTGGGGTGGATATTCTGTGATATCTGCTGAGGTCCTATTTGGTGTTTTGTATTATTCATTCTGTTGTCTCTCTGTTATTTTTTGTCCTGTGAGTCTATCCAATGGCTCAGTGGGGTGTTGAATTCTCCCACCTCTAGGTAGTGCTATATTAATCGTGTACTGATGTACTGCAGAGCAGTGTTATAAAGTTTGTGTGCACCCAAGTTTGGTGCATAGACATTTATGATTATGAAGCTTTGTAATTAATTGTGTCCTTTGGATAAGGCATGTAATGCCCTACTTTGTCTCTTATGGGCCCTTTTGATTATTTTACTTTGAAGTTTCTATTTTGTCTGATATTAGAATAGCCACTTCCGGCTTGTTTTTTCGTACCATCCTCACTGGAATATTTTTCCATCCTTTCTTCTACAGTGCCTGTCTGATCCTGTTCAGGGTGAGATGGGTTTCTTTGTAGACAAGATATATAGAAGGAAATTCTTTTTCCCTAACCATTCTCCCAGTCTAATTTTTTCACTGAGGGAGTTTAGACCATACATACTTTTAAGGTTTATATTGAAAAAAAAAATGTGTGTTGCTTCCTTTCACCTTATTTATTAGTTTGCCATCTTGTCTACGTTTTTATCTTCTCTGTTATCCTTTGATGATTCTTTCTCTTGGCTAAGTTTGCTTCTTTACCTCTGTTCTTTGGCATGCTTCTGAGATTTTCTGAAAATGTAGGATTGTTTAGACATGTATTGTTTCGTCTGTACATTTTCTGTGAACAACGATTTTTCTCTTAAAAAACTGACATTTTTTCCGGGTCTATAGCAGTATGGGTTGACATCTAAAGTCAGTTAGCAAGGAGAAATAAATTTTTTTGTTTATTTTTAAGGGATTCTACAATTAATACACAGTTTTTTGCAAAGAGTTAACATTGATTTACTAGTATGTCATACATATAGGTAATTGGTGCATTTTGCAAGTATCTATGTTCCAAATTTTGAAACAACCTCAAGGCATTCCCATAGCCAGTTGGAAAAGCTTGTACTGGCACAAGGCAGTGTATGACCAGTTAGGAGTTCCAAAGACTAAATTCCTGTAGTCTCATGATTCACCCCAATATCTCCATCCCTCATGCCTACCATGCCTCCTCTTCGCAGTTTTGTTCTCTGGGCTTTGCGGAAAGGGGCACACAGTGGGTGAGAAGAGAAAAAGTCTATATTCTTGGAGTTGTCATTTTGGACTCTTGTCTGTTAGGTTTGTTTCCCTTCATGGTTGATGACAGCTTTTCCCGTGATCCCTTTAGTCACTACTAACAAAGCACAAGCTATTTGGATTGTACAGGCGATCTACAGCAGTACTAATTATTATGTCAAGCCAAGCTTTGTGGAGCTTCTTTTGTCCATGTTCTTACTAGCTTTACTAGTCTTGGACTGAGTGGTCAGCTGTGATTTGGATGGGTTGTTGCTTTATATTTACCTTGTTGTTTCTTGTGCCTTTCAGTATTTTGTCTTTTTTTAAGCATCTAGTGTTTTAACAATTATAAAGTGTGGGGAGTTTCTTTTTCTGGTCCTGTCTGTTTGTGTTCTATGTGCTTTTGTATTTGTATGGATTGTCTTTTCTCAGTTTGGGGAATTTTCTTCCTATTATCCTGTTGAAGAGCTGGTCAATGATGGGATTATTCTCCTTCCTCTAACCTCTATTGGAGATTTGGTCTTTTCATAGTGTTCCACATTTCTCTTGTTCACTTTGTGTATTTTAACAATTTTCATATATCTTTGCTTGAACTTTCTAGTTGCTTCATATTGTCCTGCAGGTCTGATATTCTTTTTGTTCTGCTTCTTCATCCTTGCTTCTGAGGCTTTTTCCATTCTTTCTTGTTGATTGCATGAATGTTCAATATCTTTTTCATTTCATCCTGTGATTTCTTTAGTTTTCCACTCCCTCTGGAGCCTGTCATTCTCATCTTCTTCTCCTTGGTTTTTGGTCCATTTTCTTTTTTCATTTTTGGTCTGGGATCTTTTCAGTGTTTCAATTTCCACTGGAGTTTGTCATTTTCTCCCTTTAGTTCTTTCCAACGTTGTCATTATCTCTCTCTGGTCCTTCTTGAGTTTTCACATCTCCCCCCTTGTTATCTCATTTTCTTTGAATATTTCTACAGTTGTTCTTCTAAGGCTGTACCTTGGTTTCCTTCCTTGTAGATGCTAGCTGTACAGGATCTTCTGTAGGTTTGGTAGAGTTCCGCGTGTGCTTTATTAGGAGCTTTTCCCATTATTGTTTTTCTTTGTGTCTTTGGCATGTGGATTTATTTGTTTATCAGTTTATTTGGATTCTGGCCCCTCAACATTGGCTGCACAGACCATGTAATCACTAAGCTACACCTTTCTAGATCTTTTGCACCACAGTCCACCAGGTTGAGGGGCTGGGGGGGATGGAGTTGATATTTTGGACTACATGCCCTGGTAAGCCCCCAAAGGTCAAGTCATTCTGCCTTGACTTACCAGCACTCACTGAGTCCATGCACCTGTCTGGAGCCCATGCTTGGATTTCTGTGGGTAGGTGTTGAGGCCCTCTAGGGTCAAGGCAGTTTTGCCTTGACTTACTGGCAACTCACTCATAGTCCTTTGTGGGCATTTCTACATCATTTCTCCATCCAGACATAAGACTCACCTCGCCTTTGCCATGCCCCGACCCCCATCTGAGGTTCATGCAAACCCTGCCATATGCCTGCCTGATTTTCTGAGTCTTTTTCATAGTTTTCTCAACAGCAGAGGATTATTTGTTCTTGGGGACGTTTCCTGTTCAAGTCCTGTGTCCTGTCCCAGTTCCCTGCTGGTTGTATGTCTTCCCTTCCAATCTGTATTGCTTCAACATGCATATCATATATATATATAGTATATAATATANATTGGAAAAGCTTTTATGCACAAGCATGTTGACCAGTTAGGAGTCCAAGACTAAATTCCTGTAGTCTCATGATTCACCCTAATCTCCTCTCATTGCCTACCACACTGCCTCCTCTTCCGCAGTTTGTTCCTGGGCTTTCGGAAAGGGGCACACAAGTGGGTGAGAAAGAAAATAGTCTATTTTCTTTGGAGTTGTCATTTTGGACTCTTAGTCTGTTTAGGTTTGTTTCCCTTTCATGGATGATGACAGCTTTTCCAGTGATACCTTTAGTCATACTAACAAAAGCACAAGCTATTGGATTTACAGGCGATCTAAGCAGTACTAATTATTATGTCAAGCCAAGCTTTGTGAAGCTTCTTTTGTCTCATTGTTCTTATAGCTTTACTAGTTTGGACTGAGTTGTCAGCTGTGATTTGGATGGGTGTTGTGCTTTATATTACTTGTGTTCTCTTGTGCCTTTCAGTATTTTGTCTTTGTTTTGAGCCTCTAGTGTTTTAACAATTATAAAGTGTGGGGAGTTTCTTTTCTGGTCCTGTCTGTTTGGTGTTCTATGTGCTTTTGTATTTGTATGGATTGTCTTTTCTCAGTTTGGGGAAATTTTCTTCTATTCTTCCTGTTGAAGAGCTGGTCAATAGTGTTGTTTGGGAATCTCTTCCATGGCGAATCTCTCTCTATGGAGATTTGGCTTTTCATAGTGTTCCACATTTCCTGCTGTCCCACTCTTGTGAGACAGCCTTCATAATCTTTGCTTGAACTTTCTAGTTGCTTCATATTGTCCTGCAGGTCTGATATTCTTTTTTCTGTTCTTTCTTCCATTCTGCTTCTGAGGCTTTTTCCCATTCTTTCTTGTTGATTGCATGAATGTTCAATATGTTTTTCATTTCATCCTGTGATTTCTTTAGTTTTCCATCCCTCTGGAGCCTGTCATTTCATCTTCTATCTCCTTGGTCTTTGGTCCATTTTCTTTTTTCATTTTTGGTCTGGGATCTTTTCAGTGTTTCAATTTCCACTGGAGTTTGTCATTTTCTCCCTTTAGTTCTTTCCAACGTTTGTCATTATCTCCTCTAGGTCCTTCTTGAGTTTTCATCTCCCCTTAGTTATCTCATTTCTTTGAATATGTCTACAGTTGTTCTTTAAGGTCAGTACCTTGGTTTCTTCATTGGATAGATCTACAAGCTTCTCCAACTGGACTATGGGAACCTTGGGTTGTTCAAAATTTGGACATAGATACTTGCAAAATGCACCAATTACCTAATTGTATGACATACTGAGTAACATCAATGTTATCTGCAAACAACTGTGTCATTATATTGTAGAATCCCTTAAAAATAAACAAAAAAAGAATTCCCTGTGCTAAATGACTTTAGATGCCAACTCAGACTACTATACCCAGAAAAAATGTCAGTTATATTTGAAGGAGAAAAATCTTTCACGACATGTACAAGACGAAACAATACATGTCTAAACAACCTACATTTCAGAAAATCCTCAAAGCAATCCAAAGAACAGAGGAAAGAAGCAACTATACCTAAGAGAAAAATCATCAAAAGGATAACAGAGTAAATAAAAACCTAGATCAAGAATGCAAACTAAAAATAAGGTGAAAGGAAGCAACACACATCTCTCAATAATAACCTTAAATAATAATGGTCTAAACTCCCCAGTGAAAAAATATAGACTGGGAGAATGGATTAGGAAAAAGAATCCTTCTATATGCTGTCTACAAGAAACCCATCTCACCCTCAGAGATAGACAGCACCTTAGAATGAAAGGATGGAAAAAATATTCCAAGTGAATGGTACGAAGAAAAAAGCCGGAGTGGCTATTCTAATATCAGACAAAATAGAACTCAAAGTAAAATTAATCAAAGAGGGCCTAAGAGACAAAGAGGGCCATTACATCCTTATCAAAGGAACAATTAATTACAAAGACTTCATAATCATAAATGTCTATGCACCAAACTCTGGTGCACCTAACTTTATAAACACTGCTCTGCAGAACCTCAATACACAGATTAATCCTAATACACTAATGGTGGGAGAATTCAACACCCCACTGAGCCCCTTGGATAGATCAACAGGACAAAAAATAAACAGAGAGACATCAGAACTGAATAATACAATACACCAAATGGACCTCACAGATATCTACAGAATATTCCACCCAAACAGCAGAGAATATACTTTCTACTCAGCACTTCATGGAACATCCTCCAAAATCGACAACATACCAGGGCACAAAAGAAATCTCAACAAACACAAAAGGATTGAAATTATTCCATGCATTCTACCAGACCACAGTGCAATAAATCTCAATATGAACATTAGAATAAGCCCAACTAGCTACAAGAACACAGGGAGAGTAAACAACACAATCCTGAATAATGAATGGGTCGGGGAAGAAATAAAGAGTGAAATAAAAGTATTCATGGAACTGAATGAAAAAGACAATACAACACAACAAAATTTGTGGAATACTTTAAAAAGCAGTCTTGAGAGGGAAATTTATAGCCCTAAGTGCCCACATCAAAAAAAAAAAAAAACAGAAAGAGAACAAATAAATGATCTAACACTGCAGCTAAAAACACTTGAGAGACAACAACAAATAAGCCCTAAACCCAACAGACAGGAAGAAATAACAAAAATCAGAGCAGAAATCAATGAAATAGAAACAAAGAAAACAATACATAGAATCAATTAATCCAAAAGCTGGTTCTTTGAAAAGATAAACTAAATAGACCTCTAGCCCAGTTGAACAACAAAAAAGAGCAACTTCAAATCAGTAGTATTCGGGATGAAAGGGGAAACTTCACAACAGACAAAAAAAAGATCCAGACAATAATGCAGAAATACTTCAAAAACCTATACTCCACTAAATTCAAAAACCTAAGAAAAATGGATGAATATTTGAAATTCTGAGAACCAACAAAGCTTAACGAAGAAGAGATTGACAGTTGAAACAGACCCATAATATTTGAGGAAATTGAGGATGTAATAAAAAGCCTCCCAACTACAAAAAGCCTGGGCCCATATGGATTCACATCAGAATGCTATAAAACATTTAAAGAGGTCCTACAACCATTACTACTCAATCTGTTCAGAAGGATACAAATAGAGGGAATTCTCCAAAATTCTGTCTATGAAGCCAGCATCACTCTAATACCAAAACCAGGTAAAGATACAACCAAAAAAAGAAAGCTATAGACCCATCTCATTAATGAACATAGATGTAAAAATTCTCAACAAAATACTTGCAAATTGCATACAGACCCACATAAAATCATCCATCATGATCAAGTTGGTTTCATACAAGAAATGGATGGATGGTTCGACATACATAAATCAATAAATATCATAAAACACATAATGGACTGAAAGACAAAAACCACATGATCATCTCAATTGATACAGAAAAAGCTTTTGACAAGATCCAGCATCCCTTCATATTTAAAGTCCTAGAGGGAATCATCCTGAAAAGAACATTCCTGAACATGATCAGAGCCATATATAGCAAACCCACTGCCAACATCATCCTAAAAGGGGAAAACTTGGAACCATTTCCCTTAAAGGCAGGAACCCAGCAAGGCTGCCCCTTATCACCACTCCTCTTCAACATAGTGCTTGAAATTATTGCTAGGGCAATAAGACAATAGAAGGAAATTAAAGGAGTACTAATCAGAAAAGAAGTTAAGCTATCCCTTTTTGCAGATGATATGATAGTTTACCTAAGGGATGCTAAAAACTCCACCAGAAAATTTCAAGAAACGATTAAGAGTTTCAGTAAAGTGACAGGATACAAAATTAACCTGGAAAAATCAGTAGCCTTTCTTTACACCAACAATGAACAAGTGGAGAAGGAACATACGAAGACCCTCCCACTCACAATAGCCTCAAAAATAATAAAATACCTGAAACAAACCTAACCAAAGATGCCAAAGATCTCTACAACAAAAATTTTAAACTCCTGAAGGATATTGAAAATGATATCAAAAGATGGAAAGATCTCCCATGATCATGGATTGGAAAAATTAATGTAGTAAAAATGTCCATGTTACCCAAATTGATATACCTATTCAACGCAATCCCAATCAAAATCCCCATGAGCTTCTTCACAGACTTGGAAAACAATCTTTAAATTCATATGGAAAAACAAAAGAACCCGAATAGCTAAAACAACCCTGAGTGAAAATTGCAATACAGGGAGGATTACTCTACCAGACTTCAAGCTTTATTACAGGGCCATAGTCATAAAGACAGCCTGGTACTGGCACAAATACAGACCCTTTGACTAATGGAACAAAATTGAAGATCCAAACTTGATATTATACAGTTTCAGCCACCTCATATTTGACAAAGGGACAAAAAAACCTTCAGTGGATGAAGGATAGCATCTTCAGCAAATGGCGCTAGCAAAATTGGATCACCATTTATAGAACAAAATTAAACCCTACCTCCCACCCTGTACAAAAATAAACTCCAAGTGGATCAAATTTCTCAACCTAAAACCTGAAACACTGAAGGTGATACAAGAAAAAGTTGGCAACAACCTATAAGACATAGGTGTAGGAAAAGACTTTCTTTTTTTGGTCTTTTCCAGACGGGGTCTCTATGTAGCCCCAGCTGTCCTGGAACTCACTCTGTAGACCAGGCTTGCCTTGAACTCACAAAGATCTGCTGGCCTCTGCCTCCCAAGTGCTAGTATTAAAGGCGTGCGCCACCACGCCTGGCTAGGAAAAGACTTTCTAAATCAGACAGCAGCTGCACAGGAAATAAGGTCAACAGTCCACAAATGAGACCTCATCAAATTCAAAAGCTTCTGTACAGAGAAAGAAACATTCAAGGGCATCAAGCGAAAACCCCCAGAGTGGGAGGAAATCTTTACCAGTGATACATCTGACAGAGCATTAACATCAAGAATATATAAACTACTCAAAAAACAAAGAAGTAAGGAAATGAATGACCTACTCAAAAGATGGTGTAAAGAGCTGAACAGAGACTTGACTAGTGAGGAATTAAAGATGGCTGAGAAACATCTTAAAAAGTGTTCAACATCATTAATAATTAAGGAAATGCAAATTAAAACCACTTTCACATATCATCTCACTCCAATACATCTAGCTAAGATCAAGAAAAGAGGAAAGATGCTGGAGAGGTGGTGGGAAAAAGGGAACACTCATCCACCACTGGTGGGAATGTAAACTTGTACAACCACTATGGAAAGCAGTGTGGAGAACCCTTAAAATACTCAAAATGAACTTACCACCTGCCCCAGTCATACCACTCCTGGGCATGTACCCACAAGACTCATACTACTGCAAAGATACATGCACATCCATGTTTATTGCAGCTCTCTTCACAATAGTAAAGAACTGGAATAAAGCCAAATGTCCCTCAACAGATGAGTGGATGACAAAAATGTGGTACATATACACAATGGAGTACTACTAAGCGGTAAAGAAAGATGACATCTTGAACTTTACAGGTAAATGGATGGAACTGGAAGCCATTATGCTAAGTGAAGTAACAGTCCCAGAAAAACAGGCAGCAAATGCTCTCACTCATTTGTGGACGCTAACACCAAATCCCCAGATGAAAGGCAAGCTGAACATTATTGTTATATAGAAATTGCTTTATCTAGGCTGGAGAGATGGCCTAGCGGTTGAGAGTGCTGACTGCTCTTGCAGAGGACCCGGGTTCGATCCCCAGCATCCACATGGTGGCTGAGAACCGTCTGTAACTCCAATTCCAGGAGAACTCCAGTTCCAGAGAAATCCGACACCCTCTTCTGACCTCCGCGGCATTGCATGGCACAGGTGCACAAACTTACATGCAGGCAGTACACTCATACACATACATAAATAAATAAAATTAATTTAAAAAATTAAAGAAAATATTTTAAAAAATTAAAAAAAGAAATTGCTTTATCTGAAAGCAATTATGCTGTTATAATGTAAATCTCTTAAGGGGCTCTAGAATCGATCCACCACTTACTTTCTGACTCTGTAATTACTGTATATGAGTGGAAAGTATGTATTCATATTTTAGAGTAATATAAAATTAAAGGAGGAAAATTTGAATTCCTTAACATAGAAAAAAAGACTGAGAGAAAGATGCAGAACAGTTATGGCAGAGTGCATGATCTGAGGTGCGGTGGGGAGAAGGGAAAGGACAGAATGTCTAAACTGAACTGAGAAATGATGTCTGAAATACACAAAACATCAATAAAAGCATTATTTTAAAAAAGAAACCAAAGATCAGGAAGGTAAAAAAAAGAAATGCATTAAGACTTCAAAACTATGTTAAAAGTAATAATAAATAAATTGAGAAGAAATCCAATTTCTTCTCAGAACTCTACCATCTGATTTCTCTTTGAACTGTCCTCTGCAGAAAAAAAAGACTTTATATCTATTTTCCTGGTACCTCTAGCATAAGGGAAAGAAAAATGAAGAACTTACTTTAAAATTTTTTAATTATTTTTTATGCGTATAAGTGTAATGTCTGCATGTAGGTTGGTGCACCCGTGTCGTGCAATGTTGCAGAGTTCGGAAGAGGGTGTTGGATTCCCCTGGAACTGGAGTTAAAGATGGTTCTTAGCCACCATGTGGGTGCTGGGAATTGGACCCAGGTCCTCTGCAAGAGCAGTCGGGGCTCTTTACCGCTGAGCCATCTCTCTGGCCCCAGAAGAACTTATCTTAAATAATCTTCAAACATGGGGCTGGAGCCATGACTCAAACTTTTAGAGCACTGACTGCTCTCAATGAAGAGTCAGGTTCAATTCTAGCACTTACATGTCAGCTAATAGCTGCCCATAACTTGAGTTCTATGAGATCTGGTGCCTCTTGTTGGCATTGCATGCCTATGCAATATATAATAATGAATATATGGGCAATTATAATAATAAGTAAAATATATTTTATATCTTAAACAGGGAAGAAATTGGCCTTGTCTGACTTGTACTGACTCAGAGCTGCAAACAAAACCACACACAGACGTCGCAGTCTAAGCCCACGTTTCTCTGTAGCATACATATGCTGTGTATGTTTTTTGCTGTCTTTTAAAAGATATTTTACTTATTATTTTTATTTCATGCATATGAGGGAATTGCCTGAATGTATGAAGTGCACTCATGTCTTGCCATGCCTGTGTAGGTCAGAAGATATTGCTGCTTTTAATGTGCTTCCAAAGTCACTGATTTCCGTGATATTTTCACACAGTACACACACACACACACACACACACAAATGCATACACAGACACACACAGACACACACACACACACACACACACACACACACACACACACTTTACCCTGGGATATGGATAAGGATTTTTCATGAGGGAGAAATAGGAAACGATTAAGATTAAAGCTGTGTGTTTAGCTTAGCTTGTAAAGTTGATCACAAGAGGAGCCCCTGGCCTTGTAAATTGTTTACATAGTGTTCCTAAAGGATATCCAAATTGTAAAATGCTAATTACTCCTTAGGAAGGCAGATTAGATAGTGATAAATATTATTGAAACTTAAGATAACTTTGGGTACAAAGTTAGGTAGAACAGGAGGCATTCCCAGGAAATTCATACACAAACAAACACACACACACACACACACACACACACACACACACACACACAATGTCAAAACCCCAAACAAAGAAACACTTAAGCATATATTGTGGCATGAAAAAATCAGAACAGAAACAAAAGAATAGCAACCCCACTTCTACACACAATTTGTGTAGGAAATACCAGGAACAAATGAGAAATGGAAGGTTTTTAAAATAAGTGTTACTGAGAAAAGTGAAAATGTATAGGCAAAAGAGTGAAATCAAGCCCTTATCTCTTTGCCTATATGAAAATCATCCGGGTTCAATTCCCAGCACCAACATGGTGGCTAACAACTGTCAGAGGCTCCGCCGGGCCTGGTGGCACAGGCCTTTAATCCTAGCACTTGGGAGGCAGAGGCAGGAGGATCTTTGTGAGTTCAAGGCCAGCCTGGTCTACAGAGTGAGTTCCAGGACAGCTGGAGCTACAGGGAGACCCTGTCTCGAAAAGACCAAAAAAAAAAACAAAAAACAAAAACAAAAACAAAACAAAACAAAACAACTGTCAGAGGCTCAGTGACGCCCTCTTCTAACCACAATGGGCACTGTACAACAAGGGTGCATTCACATACATTCAGGCAGTATACTCATACAAGTAAAATAAAAATAATAAATAAAATATAAAAAGAATGCTTTTTCTCAAATACAGAGCATATGTTCACCATTAATTAAAGTTATTATCCGGTGCTGACGGTGGAGTCTTGCTTGACTCAGGGAGACCCATATTGCTTTGGTTTAGTGGCCTTGGTAACCTCTGGCATTCCAGAGGCCATCTGTACACTTGCATGTGTGGTGTCTCAATTACATCCCTCCAGTGTTAACGTCAGGTCTTCGGCAGCAGGGTCTTATTGCCTCTCCTCCTGTAGGTTATCCCAACTTAGGGCAAGGACCCTTCTACCTTTTGTGGGGCCTTGGATCCCTGGCCAACATCCACCTGGTAGACAATCCATTGCTGATGTCAGAGCTCCTGTATTAATATATTGTCCTGAGTGCATAGCCCTAGGACTTTAGTATTATATATTGGTTCTGAACAGAGAGTAATCCCTCCACAGTTCCCATGTCTAGTAGTCAATTAAAGAAAGCATTTTTAAACCGGTTTTATAAGGATTACCGTTCTACAATAGTTTGTCTCCAATTTACAGTTGGGGACGACCCTCATCATTGTCCATATTTCTCCTTTGTTATGGGTGGGAAGGCAAGGAAGTCTCTCATATCAGAACCTTTTGGCACCTAGAAGGTAAGTTTCATTAGGACTCATTATAAACTAGTTGTTACATGTAGGATCCACAGAGGGGTTCGATGTTTATGGCAATCTGAGGCTTGCTCTCCGAATGTCATCGTACGGCTGGGTCATGCTTTCCGTGTCCACTTTTTGGTACATCAACTTCTCATGAACCTGTATTGTCTTTCTCATGCATTAAGTTGTGACGTTTTGTCCTGTTGAACAACAAATCTTTTCCATATTAGTTTTAAGATTTGATTGCAGGGTTTTTGATGAAAAGGTTCAATGCCTTGTCGTATCCCCCCTTTTTTTTTAGCGTATGAGTTCTCAGAAGATGTTTTTATATAGCATGACAGATAGGGTGTAGTCCAAGGCATGATTTCAATCATTCACCCAGGGTGTTGTTTTGGTGACTATATATGATTAACTTGGGAAGCAAACTTAATTTTTACTTAAATCATCTTAAAGAGAATGTTACAAAGGTGATACTGTAACAACAGAGAAAATAAGAGAACATTTGTATGTGTCAACCCAAAGGTTCTTGCTCCGTACATAGTTTTTGTAAAGCAATGTGGGCACAATACAATTATATACGCTATTTTAATTCAGATGCCATTACATTTTTTATCAGAATTCTGTAAACCAATGTTGTTTAATATAACACAGTGTTTAATTTTATACTTTTTACTAAGTCCCTAAAACACCATGTACCTGTGACAGTGTCTAGAACGAAACTGGGTACTTGTTAGAGCTCAGTCATTTCAAATATGCCTTAATCGAATGTACACTCCGTGTCCCTCCTCCCACCCATCCCCCCTTTCCAATTTCACCATTTCAGTCCATTTTATCTGATGCGTTCTTTGCTGTGTTCTTTTTACGTATGCCCGCCCCTACGTCCATGAGAATATATTTATAATCTGTTTGTTATTGGCACTAGCATCCCATATGAGGGACCAGGATTGGGTCCAGTTTGTTGTTTTGGGACTTTGTTACTCACTTAACTATTATATTCTTCCAGTCCATCCATTTACCTCGCAAATTCAATGAAATAACCCATGGCTGGATCAACAAGCTTACAATCCTCCTACAGTTAGATGTTTATAAGCCACTAGTAAGACCCTGTTCTATTTACAGGGTGGAAATTGTAATTCATGGATAACGATATCCCAAACATGTGTCTTGTCTAAAAGTAACCTACCATAACATTAGTGCTGCATTAAATACCTAATATCTAGATTGCTTTGCTTTATTAGAGGATCAAATGGTTTTCCGACAAACTGTCAAGCACACAGAAAGGAAAAGCGAGAAGTTGACCAGAGTCCAAGTCCACAGCTCCAGAGAGAGATGACTTGTTTTACCTCTCATCCACCTTGCCCACTTTTCTAAGCCCTAGGAACAACCTGCGAAGGGGGGCGTGGTAGAAATGTAAGGGCCTGCGATTGGGTTGAAATGTTGAAACTACAGCAATGTAGTCTGGACACTCATTTGATCAACTTCGATTGAAACAAACAACCTGTCAACCCACTGGAGTGGTGGGGCTGTAAGGAGTTTTGGGCACAACAGCCTTGCAAGATAGGTTTCCTATGAAGGATTCTTTGTACTCATGGATGTATCACTTATAGCATAAAAATGAAAAAAAAAAAAAACTGGAGAGCAATGATGCAGGACAGTTTATGGCAGAACGCGTGATTGTGATGGGGTAGGGGTGGGGGGGAGAAAGGGAGAATAAGCCTGAACTGAATTGGCAAATAAATGCTATGAATGCACAAAGCATCATAAAAATTAATTAAAAAAAATAAAATAAAATAAAGTTATTATCCACATGCATGGATCATCTGCTTGACAAAAATGCAATGAAAAACTCCAAACATGGTGATCAGTTCCTCCAAAAGAGGAGGACTGGCTTAAAGGGTCATCCTTGAATTAAAACATCAATGACTTTAATTGTCTTAATATAACTCGATATTTTTCAATCCAGTTCTTAATGGTAATAGAAATTTCTACTTATACATTTACTGTAAATTGTATGTAACTAATTGATTTTCAAGATTATTTTCATGATCTTCACCAGATCATCATATCAATATCACAGTATGGTTTCAATTAGTGAATGTGGTTCACATATGAAGATTTGTTCTTTTCATTTATACTAATGAATGAGTAAAAAGATGGAAGCCAAAGACATTTGCAAGAACATGTAGTCATTAGTGATATGAGTTCTTCTTTGATGAACTGAATAATAACTTTCTAACATTAAAATTCCATTTCCTCAGTTTTTGCTCGTTGTAACATGATAAACACATGAAACACAATTTTATTTTATGTATGTTAACATTACTCTCTGAATAATGAACAGCATTAACATCTAAATCGGAGTGTTTTCAGACTCTGGTGTGGTGCTGTAAATACTTAAACAATGCCCCATTTCAGGATGTTCCTAGAGAACTTCTGAATGTAAGAGCTGAAAAGAAGAAATGAAGCTCTCAGAGAATTGATGAAGAGTTGGTTTGGCTGGTGGTACACTTGGGGCCTATATTGTTTGGGTTCCACAAAATAAAATTAAAAGAGAGGGGCTGGAGAAATAGCCTAGCTTAGAACGCCGACCCGACCGTACTTACAAAAAGAGGACCCGGGTTCGATCCCCAGCACCCACATGGCGGCTGAGAACCGTCTGAAACTCCAATTCCAGGAGAACTCCAGTTCCAGGGGAATCCGAGACCCTCTTCTGAACTCCGCGGCGTTGCACGACACGGGTGCACAGACTTGCATGCAGACAGTACATTCATACACATACAGAAATAAATAAAATTAATAAAAAAAATTTAAAAAAAAAGAATTAAAAGAGAAATGTAATGTACCTTTGTAGACTTTTTTTGGCATCAGAGATACAAAATTAATTATTTAAAAAGCTATGGACTTATAGTTTGCATTACAGTTATTTAGCACATATTATTCAATTATAAGTTTATGCAATGTAATTTGGAGTAATTTCCACTAGTCCCAACAGTCCCTAGTGATTGAAACCTGAATTCTGCCGCAGTCATTTGCTCAGATGTGGCTCCTGAGAATAGTTCTTACCTTTCTTTCATTTTTATAAAAAATATGCTTAGTGTGAGTCTAATTAGAATGAAACACTTCAGAAAGTACAAAATGCAGGGCCTGAGAGAAGCATGGCACCTCATAACACTAAAAATGGTCAGTATCAGGGGAAATGAAAAAAATAAACTAAAAGGCCATCCAACTAAATAAAAGGAGTATTCTAGACAAAGAAAGCCGAATATCAGACACAGACAATAAAGACAGCTTTAAAGTTTATTTAGAGAAACCTGGATATAAAATGCATGCTAATAAACAGTATCAATATAAAATATCCTGCTTGTGACAAAGATATTAAGATATTTTGGAGAAATGTCCTCCTTTCTTGAAAATGTATGCAGCTGGAAGAATAAGTTTGTTCACAGATATAGAGCAGACAGTGTATTACAACTATCTATATATATAGAAATACAGAAATAAGGGAGGGTGGAATCAATGTTGAATCCAGGAAAGTGGCAAAGATCCTTCAAAGATGACAAAAAACTGTATTATCTTAGGAAAATACATGAATGACATATAAACAGACATTGAATCATATATTGTAAATTTATATATACATATACATATACATATATATTTAATTTCATGTTTACCTAGCCTTAAAAGACTTATTTGTACTTATTTTATGTGAAGAAGTATTTTTTCTGTATGTACATATGTTCACTGCATGTGTGAAGCAAATATGGAGGCCAGAAGAGAGCATTAGAGCCCCTGGAACTGAAGTTCACATGATGGTGAGCTGCCATGTGTGTGCTGGAAGCTGGACCTGGGTTGTCTGTAAGAACAGTAAATATCAGTAGCTGCTAAACCATCTCTCCAGTCCACACGTTTATTTTTAAATTTGTTTTTATCTTTATAATTTTTTTTAATTTTCCCTGTATTGGTATTTTACCTTCATGTATGTAAATTGCATCCATTTATACAATACCCACAGAGCCCAGAAGAGGGCATCAGAACCCCTGGAACTGGAGCTAAAGATGGTTGTCAGCCACCATGTAGGTGCTGGGATCTGAATCCCAGTCCTCTTCAAAAGCAGGCAGTGCTTTTACCCGCTGAGCCTTCTCTGCAGTTTCCAAATATATATATATATATATATATATATATAACCTTGGGAACAGGGTAAAAGAATAAAAATAGTGCATTCAACGTAGCATGTATCTTATACAGTCAGCAAACCTAGATTCCTCATTTGCCCATAAAACATCTCTTGTAAAACTCAGCAAAGCTTCAGGAAAAAATCCCTAGCTTTTCTCAATAGAACTGAGTCCCTCTGTACAGACGTTGTACTGTGTTGGTCGATGTGCTTGTTGAATCAACCCAGTGCTTATGTTTTAGTTAGCACTGGTGACACCGACATAAGTCAATATAACTTATCACTGTCCTTAATCAATCCCCAGAGTAAGAATGCATCTGCTCCCCACAGGTTGGATGGACATCAGTAGTAAGTAGTAAAATTTAAATATGTCACCTGCTGATTGGTGGGAATCATGGAGAGCTCATAAGCTTGTGTTCAGGACACATAAACTAATAATATCTCCTTCAACTCTTCCTTCCAAACTACTTCCTTTTCCAAATGCAGTGCTTGGTTTGCTTTTAAAGAGTCTCAGCCAGACTCAGCTTCCATCCTGCTACAGGTGTATGATCCCAAATGCAGAGACATTCATGGAGTGTATAGTCACATTTGCTTAAAAATGTCTTTGACATCCAAGACTTGTCTACTATAGACTGGTCATGGAGGTTTTTTCTTTCATGCCTACAACAATTCCTGAAAAAAATGTCTTTGAGGGGCTGGAGAGATGGCTCAATGGTTAAGAGCACTGACTGCTCTTGCAGAGGACCCGGGTTTGATTCCTAGCACCTACATGGCATCTAAGAACCATCTTTAACTCCAGTTCCAGAGGAATCCAATGCCCTCTTATGACCTCTGCAGCACTGCATGACAGGTGCGCCTACTTACATGCAGAGAGTACACTCATACACATAAAATAATAAATTAAAAAAAANGGGGAAGGACTGTGGAAGCGTTTGGAACTTTGGGCTAGAAAAATCATTGAATGCCTAAAGATCGTGGCTGTAGAACTTGGAACAGTTTTGCTGAAAGAGTTGTAGAAGATGGAGGCCTGGCTTGTGAAGTTTCTAGTTTCAAAGGGAAGCAGAGATCATCAGGACTGTTTAATCTGTGGGTTCTGGTCAGCTGGGGCTGAAGAATCAGCTGTAAATAACAAGAGACCAGAACCTGAAGTGAATCCTTTGTTTTACTGGGACAATTGATGCTGGTTAGCTGGGGCTGAAAAATCAGCTGTAAGTAACAAGAGACCAGCATCATTGTGGTGAAATCTGGGAAGAATTTCTTCAGGTGCAGCACACAGAAGCTATGTCCCAGAAGGGGCCTGAGCCTCCATGTCAAGCCAGAAGCAGGACTTGGTAGTGTGTAAGAGTCTCCTATATGGTTCTGGTGTTGAAATTTGAGGGGGTCACAGAGAGCAGCTGAGGCTTGGCACTGTGAGAGGTCAGGAAAGACCATTGGTGGAAGTGCACTTCGGTTGCAGTGGAGACCCCGGGATTGCAGTGGTCATGGAGAGAAGCTGAGGCTTTGCACCAGGAGAGGTCAGAAGAGACCATTAGTGAAGGTGCTGCCTCAGTTTCAGTGGCGACTCCAGCTTTTTTGGAGATGCCAGGACCACAGGACGACCACCAAGAGCAGCAGCAGGTGTGGAATGGAGCTTGGGCCTGTGAGAGGAGCTGTGTGTGCCACAGACGGCTGAGTCGGAGACGGGGAGCTGCCAAAACCCTTTGGAGCCCAGAAGATGGTGAGTGAATCCCAGGTGTCCAGCCTTGACCTACTTGCTGGACTTAGGTTTTGTTTGCGAGTGCCTGATTCTTCCCTTTGGAATAAGACAGTACTTGTTTTGGATTTTACAGCAGCCCACAGTTAAGAGACTTTTAATAGACTGTGAACTTTTAAGTGTTTGGACATTTTAAGGACTGTGGGGCTTTTAAGGTTGTACTGTCTTAGGTTGTGATTAATGTTAACATCATACTTTGGGGATAAGAACTGGAAAGGTGGTGGTTTAATAATGATGTGTTTTGTGTGTCAAGTTGACAAGGGGTCAATTATGACCCAGGAGATGGAGCTGAATAAACCCTTTCCTCCCCAAGTTGGTGTGGATAAGAGTGTTTTCTCACAGCAATGGAAGACAAACTAGAACAGTGGCCATGAAGGAAGGGAGCATCAAATAACCCTCTCACCAATTCGCACTGTAAGCAAGCCCAATTAAACTTACTAGAATTTTCCAAACTGTGGTTTGGGGAGTTTGTACCTCGATATGCCTCTGGGATCTTGGAAAAAGGACTGCATGCTGTATATACCTCTCAGAAGTAATTTTAGCAAAAACAATAAAGTTACAAACTTTAATCTTGGTTTAGACATTTAATTACGTTTCATTGAAGGGAAACTGTGAGTCAGGACTTTGACAGTTCTTTTTTAATGCTGTCTCATTTACTGCCTCAGGCCACATTAGGACATTATAATTATTTTAAAATGTTTTCTTCTTTATATTTTATGTGTAAACACGTATTGTCTGCATTTATGTGAGTGCACCCATGTCATGCAATGCCCACAGAAGACAGAAGAGTGTGATGTATCCCCTGGAACTGGAGTTATGAACAGTTTTTAGCCACCATGGGGGTGATGGGATTCAAACCCCATCTTCCGTAAGAAGAGCCAGTAGAGGCAGGTGGATCTCTGTGAGTTCAAGGCCAGCCTGGTCTACAGAGTGAGTTCCAGGACAGCTGGGGCTATAGGGAGACCCTGTCTCAAAAAAAAAAAAAATGAGCCAGTGCCCTTAACCACTGGATCATCTCTCTAGCCCGGAACTTAAAAATTTTAATCACAGATTGATAGTCACATATGAATAGGGTATGAATAGGACATACATCATGGGTGGATCCACACAAACTGTACCCTTCCCCAAATCCATATTAATATGAATAAGTCTTTATATTTCATTCAATCAGAAAGAACAGAAAAGGAGTTATTTAAAATACTCTTTGCTACTGATGAGGAGTGATCAAATATATGCTTGATACATGTCCTCTTTCATTTACTCTTCACCATTTCAGTCTTCCGCAGTAAAGGGCTAGGAAAGACATATTTCTCTTGGGCTTTCTGGTCCCAATTATTTCCACTCTGTGCATTTCTCTTATGGTCAGAATGAAGAGAATCCTATACTCTGACTGACTGGCAATGAAATCTTATACCATTTCCTGAAATTCATCTCAGATTTATGGCTACACACTCAGAGATATCATGATGGGAAAATGTGGGGCAAGAAATAAAAATTTATTTTCCTCTTTTTTACTTCAGTGGAGTACAATTTCCATTTATTCACACTGTATTCCCTCAGACAATATGTTCTTCAGACCCAAAACTATAAATTTGAAACTATTTATAGGCAAAACTACCATGGACTCCATTTATACCTTGCTGCATTTTGTTTCAGCTGCTGAGAGACACTCAAACCATATAAGCAGCTTATACCCGTGTCTTGACCTGGACTTTCCCATAAAATCTAAGGTCCTCCTTTGGCTGCAGTACTCTTATATTGAGTTCAGTGGAAACCTGCTTATGAATGCTCCGAGTTTTCCCAACTTTGGATTTCCACATTTAAACTTTTGAACACAAGGTTCCCCCTTTTCTTCAATGCATAGTTCAACAAATATAGTTGATGGATTTAAATTGTGGTACTTTAGACTATAACAGATAATTGTAACTGTCTAACAAAGTACAGATTCTTCAGACACTGCAGCATGGGTAGAACTATCAAACTAATGGGTTGTATGCAAAAGCCCAGCTAGAATCACCTTGTTTAGAATCTAGAGAGGAAATGTTGGAATTTCATGGGTTGAATCCCAGGACAGTAGCTTTATGTTCTTCGTGCTTATTTTCCCTTCTGAATTTATAAATGGATGAGACAGTTCAACTGGGCCTATTTCAATGAGAGTTTTTGTGGGATCGAAAGCGCTTGTGCTAATGTATACTGGTAAGCATCTTGAAATCACATCCTCAGTTTCTGAGTGCTACATAACAATCCTTAAAGCATTAAACAATTGGAACACAGTGAGTTTTCTGAGTGGACACTTCTTAGGTATGTCAGAAAGAATCAAAATCCAAACTAATTTGTTGACATCTCTCAGAGTGAGAGCCCAGAAATCCTAAAGGGAGAGACCACAGTTATTGCCTGCATCCTTCACATTTAAACAGACAAATCGTGTAATTATAGGAAGTATAATTCTATTTGCTAAACCCCCTCTTCCTAATTATTCTAAGAGACAGAGTAGGAAGCAATGGGACTGTATCTTCGTAGTGCATAAAACTGAAGAAAACTAAATGTGCAGATCATTTCAAGTGTACAAAAGGTCTGAGAACAAATTAGAGGGGGAAAGGAAGGATACGCATTGGTCTTCCAACATTTTGAAGATAATGCATCCTATGAATAGGATACAGGTATGACTGCTATTATTTGCCCTTTCCCATGATTTAGGACCTATCCATAATGTCATTTGGTACAAGGAGTTCATTTATCTCTGTTCAGTCATGCTCTCCCAGCAATAACATATCTATTGTTGTCAGGTCACTGATGAACTATGGGCTCTGTGCTGTAGGGGCCACTGGCCTCACACTGCACATCCCTTACTGCATGAAAAGAGAAAAGGAACCTTTCTTATTTAACCCTACCTGAGAAAGTGTCATTTTGCATCGTTAAAGAGTGAAGTGTAGCTGAACTTATTCTGACTTGTAAAGTATAAGAAAACTGAGGAGGGTGTTTTCTCTCATCATTTAGGTCACTGTAACACTGGTTTTAGGTCAAGGGATTTTGTTGATGGTGAGTGAAACAGTAGTTGAGAGGTTTAAGAGAGGCAAATATTAAATATCATTTAAATGGAACATTTTCAAAGAAAACGTATGATTATAGTATAGTTTACTAAGCAATATTTAATTTACCATTAGGAATTTCAGGGTTTTTGACCACATAAAATTACACTGAAGAATAGTTATGGACATAAATCTTAGATGACTCCCCAGAATTTTGGATTAAATTAGAATTTTATCATCTTACTCCTAAAATGCAAAGCCAATACACAAGTACAAAATAGGAGGCAGCAGAACTTCAGTTAAGAGTTATAAAGTCGGGGCTGGAGAGATGGCCTAGTGGTTAAGAGCTCCGACTGCTCTTGCAGAGGACCCGGGTTCGATCCCCAGCACCCACATGGCGGCTGAGAACCGTTTTTAACTCCAGTTCCAAGGGAATCCGATGCCCTCTTCTGACCTCCATGGCATTGCACGACATGGGTGCACAAACCTACATGCAGACAGTACACTCATACACATAAAAAATAAATAAAATTTTAAATAAAGAAAAAAAAAGAATTATAAAGTCTACCTTAATTTTAACTAAAATTGACTCAAACATAGTTTGATATGTTTTAAAGAATGAGTTATAGATGAATTTATTTTAAAATTGTGTTCCTAATATTCACTCAGTGGGTTGATTTTATAACTTTTGAAACACCTGTCATTTGATAGTGATGAAATAGTTCCCAAAGTGTCTAACATAAGAGAAATTGTTTTAAAATTGATCTTAATGCATCAATGACTCTTAAAAGTAAAATCTGTGTATAGTCTAACTCAATTACTTTCAAGAAGTGTTTGATTATAATATATACTTAGAACCAAGCATTTCTTAAGGAAAATACATGTATTTTGGATTATTAAGGTTAATTTAATCACTAAAATTACATATAACTAGTATTATTTTTTTATTGAAAATTGCCATTTGTAAAGATATGTGTTTGTGGGACACAAAGCAGAATTATGATTTATGAAAACAATGTGAAATAATTCACTGAAGTTAATTCATATGTCTACCACTCTCACATATTTACCATCTTTTGGTTGTGATAGCATTTGAAATTTATGTATCCCTTATCAATTTTGAGTTGTGCAATACAGTTGTTAATTGTATTCACCACAGTGATAGCATTAAAGATCATTTGACTTTTAATTGAACTCTGTCCCCCTCAACTACACCTCCCCATTCTTCCAAACTCACATAATGAATTAACCCTATTCTTCAATTCTGGGTTTACTTTAGATTTCACATATAAAGAGCTCCAGAGCCATCTATCCTGTCCCCTAAATGATCTTCTTAACCGATATTATAAAACAGCCCTGTGACATCATTCAGCTTTCTGAAAACTACATAGTAGAATTCACTGAGACTTTCTTCATACCATGGTTTCTGTAGCAAAGAGCAAAAGTGCCTTGTACTGTGCCCAGTTCTTCAATCAATCATTAACTATTAAGACTTTGCATTTTAAGAAGTTATGGTAATCAAGAACTTTGGAGCAGGAAAATCTCTAAGGCAGAAGACAAGATAGGAATGGAAAAATTGGACTGAAATCTTCCCCTGTCCCCTCCTGAGCCTGCCCAGAATAGAAGTATTTCCTGTAATCTTTACCCTAGACTGAAGTCTGTTTCTCCAGGTTGTCATTCCTGTAGCCTTGGTGATTACACGTTGAATGTAAACCATGTATTTGATTACCGCGTATTTTCTCTCTCTGCTTGCATTTGTCATATGGGTAAAAAGCCCCCAAAGGCTTTATGGAATGATCCAAAGTCAGTTATGCTAGCATAAAGTTGAACTCCCTCTCTTCCCCCACTGGCTTTGCTCTCATAAGGTTTATGTAACATTTCTGGAGGCTCCCAGCAATGTCAAGCCATCATACTCCTTGTTGGCAATATATGCTGCCCCTCTTAGATTCTGCAGACCCCTTGCATTCTTTCTTCTCTGGGATCTTCTTCCAGAAGACTAGAGAGAGCTGTAAAGATCCTGACCAGAGTTCCACACCAGGTGAAATGAGATGGAGACAGAGAAATGGATGTCCATACCAGGTAAGGGCTCTGCCATGTTAGACAGCATGGGCTGATCCTCCATAGGAGGCCGTATACAAAGTCCTGATTTGATGCCAAGATGCCACCTGCCACTCAGGAAGAAAAGAGGACCGCCATCAAAACCTCAGTGTGTTTCCAAGGTGCTGGCCCTTCTAGGTAGAACAGGATTTTAGAGGGAATAACTAGTGGGAACAACTGTCAAACTCTGAATGATTTGCTTGAATGTGAGAATAAGGGTTCCATGGCTCTGTGAAGCCATGGAATCTTAGCGGGCTTCACCCTGTGATTCTGCTGCGGTCATGTAACATAAATGGGCACTTACCTTTGGGTGGCCAAGCATAGGGATTATACACGTAGCCCTAAAGTAAGATCTTATAAGTTATCAAGAGGTGGTTAGCCAAGAGACTAGTGCTCTCTAACGCCTCTTGTGCACACATTACATACATCTCAGGCCCATATAAAATTTCAAATGGGTTCCTCCCAGTAAAAGTGCCAGACCCAGTCTGTCCCCCAGGTGATAGCTGGCAACTTTAAACTAGGCTATGTAGGAGATTATGGCACTAAAATAAAACCCTTCAAATTGAGAACTTTCTTTGTAGTCAGGTGGTTTGATATCAGCCTACATGACAGGATGGAGGCTACTTGAACCCTAAAACCCAGCCTCATAATTACCAGAAGAGGAGGGAGAACTGTCCCATAGCTAAGAAATTTGGGGGAAAGTGGTCTCCCCCATCCAGATTTAAAAGATTAAGTGCCTATTTACAAAAGATTATCCTCATCAAAGTCCCTGATTATTGTGTTTTGGGTGCACCCATTTTTTTCATGTAATTATGTTTTGTTTGTCTATGGTAATCATTTTCCATGTGTTGTTTGAGATTCATGTAATTATTTTATGTGTCTATAAGTTTTCTCCTATATTGAGATCTCATGTAATTCATCATGCACATCTACAATTGTCTTATGTTGTTTGTTGTTTCCCTCAAGATAAAGTGTCCACTTCAGTTTTTCTTGTCATTTTTTTTTTTTTTTGGTCTTTTTTGAGACAGGGTCTCCCTGTATCCCTGTAGCTCCTGTCCTGGAACTTGCTCTGTAGACCAGGCTGGCCTTGAATTCACAAAGATCTGCCTGCCTCTGCCTCCCAATTGCTAGGATTAAAGGCGTGTGCCACCACACCTGGCTCTTGTCATTCTTTTTTTTTTTTTTAATTTTTTTTTATTAATTTTATTTATTTTTGTATGTGTATGAATGTACTGTCTGCATGTCTGTGCACCCGTGTCATGCAACGCCGCGGAGGTCAGAAGAGGGTCTCGGATTCCCCTGGAATTGGAGTCGGATTCCCCTGGAATTGGAGTTTCAGACGGTTCTCGGCCGCCATGTGGGTGCTGGGGATCGAACCCGGGTCCTCTGTAAGAGCGGTCGGTGCTCTTAACCGCTAGGCCATCTCTCCAGCCCAAAATTATTAGTTTTGTTTTTGTTTTGGATATGACCAATTGAAAAGTGCACATGCAGACTTTGAAATATACATATCTTGGGGGCTGGAGAGATGGCCTAGTGGTTAAGAGCGCCGACTGCTCTTACAGAGGACCCAGGTTCGATCCCCAGTGCCCACATGGCGGCCTAGAACCGTCTGAAACTCCAATTCCAGGAGAACTCCAGTTCCAGGGGAATCGGACACCCTCGTCTGACCTCCGTGGCATTGCACGACACGGGTGCACAAACCTGCATGCAGACAGTACATTCATACACATACAAAAATAAATTTAAAAAAAAAATAAAAAAAAGAAATATACATATCTTGATAATACATTCAGATGTCTTATAAATTTGGGTACCCTAAACAAATGTAAATTTATTCAACAATGTCTCCAAATCTATTAAACATTCCACAAAACTTTTAGGTGCCAATTGTTCAGACAAAAGAATATCCCAGCTGGTTGCCTAGGAACGTATAAGTAGATGCCTTCTGGCTCAGGCTTGCTTTCAAGATGGTTGTGATAGGGTATTTCTTTTCCTTGATTGCTTTGGAAATGTTTTGGTTCTGTAGCTCAGTCCAGCTGTGTTGCTTTATGACTTCTGTAGGCCTGAAAACTGGTTTGAGAAAACCGAACTCCAGCTGGTTGCAGGTTTGATTTAATATGTTAACTCATCCTCAGAGCTATGGATGGATTTTGGGAATGGTCTTCTTGTCTCATCTTTTGTGGCATTGTCCTAAATAATGCAGAGGGCCTCTGCATGGCATAGATATGGCTTGATTTGAGGACTGGGCACTTTTATTCCCGGGAAGCCTTGCTGGCTTGGAGGTCTTGCTTTGTTTGTGCCCTAGTGCAACTGTTTTTCCTTTAACCTTCATGCCGAAGGCTGCTTTAAACTGCCTTTTAAGCCAGGTGTGGTGGCTCCTGCCTTTAGGCCCACCACTATGGACGCACAGTGAAAAGGAGATGTGTGGGTTCAAGGCCATCCTGCTACAGGGACATCAAAAATAAAGAAACTGCCTTTTTCTAGCTATTAATGAAATTCTCATCAGCAGTTAAAGGCAGGAATCTGGGTTTGGTTTGGATGTCTGGAGCTGGAGGAAGTTCTCTGGGCTCATGGAGTGGCTCGTGGCAGCTGTGATTGGGTTTCTCTGGCTGGAGACCCATTTGGGAGTCCATGGACTCATCCATTCTCTGGCACTTGAGTCAAACAAGGTGGCCACTTCTCTTGGGGTCCATTATGGGAGCTGACCCTGAGGATGGCCTCGGCCACTGCAGGATCTTGCCCCTGGGGGATGGGGCTACAGCTTGGGATAGCTATGGACTTTTAAGCTTTCTTCTGTTTCTAGAGCATGTCTTCCTGAGCACTGGGCAATGACATGATTTCATTTCTGTTTCCCCTGCACTCTTCACCCTCCCTTCTTCCTCATAGGAAGCAAAAGGCAGCCCTAGGACTGAGCTGCTGCTGGTACACTACTAGCCGGCCTGCTTGGCAGGTTGGGCTCTCAGACCCCATGTTCTATGTGCTTGGGTTTTCATCTCTCATAACTTTCTAAGTTCCTGCATGCCACTGTGAGACAGAGTTAACTGGAGACAACTATAGTTGAATCATATTCATGTAAACTATTTCCTTAGGCTCCCTCCACTCCATGCTTTCGGTATTGCCAATCTTTAAATGGCTTTTACTTATGGATAGATTTCGTACTGCCTTAATAAGTCCAAATACTTCTTGTCATCCCATTCTTTACCCTATTAATGGAATTATCTGTAATTAAGCTTTCAATCATTAGCTTGATTTGATCATACTGTAATTTTTAGTTATGTTTAGCTTTGAGCACAAGAGGGATGTATAATTCTGTTCTATGTCATTTGTTGAGTTTGAAGCCCATTTAGGAATATTTACCATATTAGATAAGAATTAAATAACATTTCTGAAAATGCTTTCTTCTTTTGAAAACCCTTATGTTTAGCAGCAGTGTATGTAGCCCTGTTCAGTACAGACATGAAGTTGAGATTTTTTTTTTTTGTGTGTGTGTGTGTGTGTGGTGTGTGTGCCTTTAGAGGCCAGAAAAGGGTGACATATCCCCTGGAGCTGGAGTATTGTGTTGTTTTGAACCAAGTGATGTGGGTGCTGGGAACCACACTCAGATTCTCTGTAAGTGCAGCATGTGCTCTTAACCACTGGGCCATCTCTCCAATCCCCAAAATTCCTCAAGAAGAGATGTTGTGACATTGATTAAGTAAAACCATCACTTTGTGATTTGGAGTTAGATATATCACCACTCTGTCTATGAAACACAGTAGTCCTATCACACAACTTGTTTCTACTTACAACTAATTAAGCAAAATTAAAATGTTCAAAGATATTACAAATCAAATTTAATTTAAATTGGCAATTATGACTTAAATGGAAATGAATGGAATAACTGTCCTATGCATCATTACTTTGCCTAATTCCTTCTGAAACATTTGAGTAAAGGAACTTCTGTATGTGGAAAGAGATGGGCTGACCACTAGGATCCTCCCAATTACATTGCGAAAATAACAACTGAACCCCAGGTGGTCCAGGAAGAGCTCTTTCCACTAAATTCCTTTGCCTTGTCAACTTAACCTTTTAGTATGAATTAAATAAGCATATGTTACAATTTTTGGAGTCTGATTTATCTTGAACTTTAAACCATATGTCACTTACAATGTAGAAATATAATCTTGATTTAAGTGCTTAATTAAAGGTATAACTACCTTATAAATTAAAAGCTCAGTTATAATTTAAAACATGTCTTGAAGTATGTTCTAATCATGACACTCTAACCCTGTGGGATTTTTAAAGGCATACAAAATAATTCTATAACTTGAAAGAATGCCATTTTTATTAAAAGAGTACATTTCTATTGTTTCCTGAGTTTGTTATGTCTCATAGCATTCCTGTGATTTTTCTTCCTTACTACATCTCTAAAATCTTTCCCTCAGGTTTGTGCAAACAAACAAGCAAAAGGTGAAATTTAATCACAAGTAAGCCATGTTATTTTCTGAATATTTCTAAGTTATATATGTATGCACATAATATATGTTTATACCATGTTTTGTAATATTGTGAGAAATTTTTCATGAAACTTAACATTAGGATGCATATTGAATTCTGATTGCATTTGAAATTTAATAATATATTGGCTTATTTAAGTCAAGACATGTTAAGGAGAAGAAAATGTTTGTGCTCCTGGCTAATTAGTTTTCAATTTAATTTTAGTAGATACAAAGCTAAAAGTTTTAGCAGCCATAGCTACATGGATAACATATATAAGGAAGTCCCATCCTCACCAGAGTCTCCAAAATACATTTAGGAAGCTTTAGTTCCTGGTTTATGCCTCTTAGGAAAATACAATAATGAACATATACATGTATACATATGCACAAAACATACATATACATAAACATGAAAATTTTCCCACTTTTATTAAACATGTAATGCACTATATAATACATATAATATATA
The DNA here is from genome assembly GCA_009823505.1 of Rhizomys pruinosus. Classification (NCBI taxonomy): domain Eukaryota; kingdom Metazoa; phylum Chordata; class Mammalia; order Rodentia; family Spalacidae; genus Rhizomys; species Rhizomys pruinosus. The sequence goes on from VZQC01004414.1 coordinate 217,966, forward strand.
CTTTTCCTTATCTATTTCACTTAGTAATATATTATATATGTACTTTTCCTTGTCTATTTCACTTAGTAATATATATTATATACATATTATATATATACTTTTCCTTGTCTATTTCACTTAGTAATAGATATCAAATACATATTATATATATATATATATATACCTTTCCTTGTCTATTTCACTTAGTAATATATATCCTTATAAACATTCCATACCAGCACTGCTATAAGTTCTCCATTTCTATAGGAAAACATATATATGCATATATATATTTCATATTTTGTACTAGTTCCTGGGAATACAAAGACATCCTTTTGGCCCTATAACTATATCCATATGATATTCGTGAACCTAAACTCTTCAGTTCTGCTATTGCCAGCACAAGGTTTCTTGCCACACAAATCGAAAAATATCACAGAATAGTAAACTTATGACCTACAGAGAAACCTACAGATAATTTTGTAGAAAGGCCCAATGTTCTTACTGGTCCCTGATCTAAGTTACTTCATCTTATATAAAACAGTGGTTTGTGAGGCTGTAACTTGGCCTGGAGACATTACATTTTTTTCTTATTATTTTTTTAATTTTTTTATTAATTTTATTTATTTCTGTATGTGTATGAATGTACTGTCTGCATGCAAGTCTGTGCACCCGTGTCGTGCAATGCCACGGAGGTCAGAAGAGGGTCTCGGATTCCCCTGGACCTGGAGTTCTCCTGGAATTGGAGTTTCAGACGGACCCACATGGCGGCCAAGAACCATCTGAGACATTACATTTTATAAGAAGCTTTTGACTCTATTTTGAGTGTTCAAATGAAGTATGAATCTGTACCTTATAAATGTAAACGATACCACTTCGCCAGCATCACCACTCTGTTAGCATGAGGAACATACCAATAACACTTTCTTGTACTAGAAATGGAAACTTATCAAAGTAGATTTGGACCATATATGCACATGGACATGTTAAAATTATATCAGGAAAACCACACCTGAGATCTTATCAAGTTTACCAGGCTTAAGAAGGGTGCAACACACTCACATGGACCTCATGAACAAGAGGACATTTAGGAATGCATTGGCGATGGTCCCCAACAGCTTGGCATCTGACCACCAAGTGTGTACCTCAAGAGACCAATAGGCTGAGAGCTCTCCATTTTTAGTGGAGCTTGTGCTGAGCTGGGATGCGGTGCTGATGTGACCCACTGAAAATGCCATCTGTCCGTCATCCAGACCAGGTCCTACACTTCATTACCATCAGTCCATAATCTAGACCAGGCCCTGCACTTCATTATGATGAAACTTTTCTCACCTTTACAACTTGGATCCTTTTGCTTGACTCTGGCCTAGCCTGAGTCTCCAGCAGATCTCTAAGCACCATATCTAAACACTGATGAAGCAGTTTATATCTCTCTTAGACCTTTGCCTCTGGCCCCAATAAAATCCCTTTGAACTTGAACTCTACTATGTCTTCTTTTATCCTTTACTACTTTTCTAACCATTCTATAACACAAATAAATACACCCACCCACTGAAAGAGAGAGAGGCTATATTTATTATATTATGTGTGATCTTGAGTTAACATTAGCAGTCCAGATTATAATAAAATAACCTCTGTTTGTCAACAAGCCAACCATCAAAGGAAATCCAACAAAGCCAGTGAAGATTGTGAATTTATTGTTACTAAATAAATTCTGACATCGTGAAAAGACACAGGCACATTTCTCTATATATCTGACCTTTGGTACTGGCAATACTATGATCCTCATTAGCTAGAGATGTCTTCTCTGGCGGGTGGTACAGCTATGGTACATGGAGCTGTTTTGGATACATCACTGAAGGAGTTCCAGGAATAAGACACGAGTCCTCACACACTTCTGGACACCATCTGTGCATTAAGTGACACACTGGTCCTCTAAATGACTATGTGAAGTACATACTTCTTGGTAGAAGAAACACTCTTACAGAAAGTAATAACCCTGGTTCTCAATGGCTGGTCTCAAGCAGGGTTTTCATTTCACTAACTTAAACTTACTGAGGCAGGTTATCACTGAACTTCTAGAATGTAGGATAGAAAAAGCTTCTGAGTTTGTGTCTCTGTATGAAGTGTGCTTTTCTGTCTTTGTCAGGGTCCAAAACAAAGACAAGCTGGGTCATCTGCCACACTTACTAAGTGGCTTCCTTATATATCAGACTTTAATTCTAAAATCCAAATTTGAATCTTAATAAAATTCTAATTACTGCCCTTCCAAGTTATTTGCACAAATAGTGAAAGTTAACCAGAATAGCAGTTTTCTTCCCCCCAAAATAAAATAAAATAAAATGGTACTCATCTAATGTTATGAAAATGAAGCAGACCATCTTGTAGAATAGCATTAATGTTGAGTGGTAGCCACTTCATCGATCGGAAATACTTCACAGTTGCACAGAAGCATTTATTAAACTTCTGTGCTATCAACACAATTTAGACCCTAAAATAGCAATAGGTGAAATCCAACCATAGAGAAGATTACAGGCACTAAGACAAGGCAATGGCTGAAAAATAACATTAGGATTCTTTATCAGGCACAGAGAAAAATAAAAGTGTTTAGGAGCACTGACAGAGGCTTAAGGAGTGAAGGCAAGAATCATGGAAACTATTTTTCTTTAGAACTCAAAGGTTTTTGATGGGTTTTTGATGAGAAAGTCAAGAATGAATGCCTTCATCAGGAGAATAATCCCTTTTTAAAATTCTTTTGTAATTGCATGCTGGGATTTTCTCATTGTTTCTTTGTGGGAGTGTGTGTGCATGTGTGTGCTCACCACTGAGTGTGGAGAGCAGAGAACAGCCTCCCCTGAGATTCTTACCCATCCCTCTTTTTTCTTGTTGTTCTTTAAGACTAAGCTTCCCTTGGGCCTGGAAATTCCCCAAGTAGGCTAGCAACACTGTACAGTGATCTGCAGAGATCTATTTTCTCTTGATCCTCTCAGTGCAGACTACAAACATACCACCATGCCTGGCTTCTTCTGTGAGTTTTAGGGATGGAATTTATGTCCTTGTGCTTTCAAAGGAAGTACTATATAAACTGAGCTAACAGAAGTTCTTTGTATTTATGATTCTGTACACCTCTCCTGTTAGATCTTTGGTGTGCGGAACAGTATCATCACTGGAAAATGTGTTAATCTTTAACACGAAGAAATGAGTCTCACCTAAGTATGAACAAATTCTCTTTAATTTGGACAACTTCTATAATTTGGTTCAAGAATAATAATTATTCTGTGAAATACAAATAAACACCAAAATTTCTTCATTTGTCTTTCAAATTTTCATACAATTATTTTCTAATGTAAAATTATGATCCCTTTTCTTGGTAACAAGTGATATTAAAAAGGTTACAGAAGCCAGCACTATTCATCGTGCTCTCCTTTTCTATTCTCTGAATTTTAACCGAGAGGACAGGAGCTTGCTCGTTTCTCCTGCTTTCTGTTCCTGTAATATTACATTTCTCTCTCTAGAACAAGTTTTCTCTCATGCTTTCTAAAGACTATATTGTCATATATCAATGGCTGATCTACATTCCTTTAGACTTTCTCTTTTGAGGCCTATAGGCCTGTTTTTAGTTATAATTGCTGTGATTGTTTGGTCTTGAATTTAGTGTTAGAAAAAATATCTTTATATATCTGTAAATTATATTCACAAAAGTGGAATTCTGGGTGGATTTTAATTTCACTGGAAACTGGCAATCCATTTTCTGACCTTTGAAATACCCACAGGCTCAGTCATGCTGAGTAATCCCACAGCCTCTAGCCACTCTCCCAAAGGGTCATATGAGATTATTATCTTTTTTTATTTTAAATTGCAATGATTGTAAACACGACTGAGGTTCATATTTTTGGCAAATATGGGTCCTTGGCTGGAATTTATCTTTCCTTTGATTTTTTTCTCCTTATTTTTAGAGGTTTCCTAATATGTGGTTGTTTTGCAACAAGTAACACATGCTTAATCTGAGGAATGTCTGAACTATAGAAACATGCATATCCCAGAAGCTACCACTTCAATCTTGTTAGAATGTAAATTTTAAAAAGACTCAGAGAAAGATACAGGGCAGGTATGGCAGAATGCATGAACTAGGGTGGGGTGGCAAGGCATGGAAAGGGAAATGAGTCTAAATTGGACTGAGAAGTGATATATGAAATGCACAAAACTTCAGTCAAATATTAAAAAAATAAAGTAGGTACTACACATTAAAAAAAAAAAAAAAAAAGAAAGTAAGCACCATGATCTGAAGTTTACTCTTTGTAGACCAGGCTGGCCTTGAATGAACAAATATCTGCCTGCCTCTGCCTCCCAAGTGCTGGGACTAAAGGAGTATACCACCACACCCAGCAGTCTTTCTTATTTTTAATAAAAATATTTTATTCACAGAGGGTACTAATGGGGCACTAATAGCCTCTGTTAAAAGACAGAAAACAGGGCTGGAGAGATGGCCTAGCAGTTAAGAGCACCGACCTCTCTTGCAGAGGACCTTGGTTCGATCCCCAGCACCCACATGGCGGCCGAGAACTGTCTGTAACTCCAATTCCAGGAGAACTCCAGTTCCAGGGGAATCCAAGACCCTCTTCTGACCTCCGCAGCATTGCACGACACGGGTGCACAAACCTACATGCCAGACAGTACATTCATACACATACAAAAATAAATAAAATTAAAAAATTTTTTTCTTTTTTATATTAGGATCTCTTCATATATACAAAATATAAATGTTTAATTATTTATAAAAAAGGAATTCCCTGTTAAACATTTTTTCCTCTACTTACAGCATTTTATGGCCTCTATTTTGTTTTTCCTTGGTTTCTGATTTTGAAGAAAAAGCTATTACGAACACATGGCACAAAGAATAACTCTTAGCATTCAAATATTTAAATGATATGCACTGTGATATGAATGTGTACCTTCAAAAATGTAGATCTAATTCTAGATTATTAAAGTTGAGTTAATATATGATGCATTTGAATCAAATGCATCATATCTTAATTCAACTTTGGACTTCATTTGGGAGACCATGGAGGGAAAGACCCTAATGTGGAGCAAAAGTGCAGGAATGATGGTTGTTTGGGATTGCCAAGGAGGAACCTTCGAGCACTTCCTTAAGGAAAACGACATCTTTTAGGAAAAAAAAATCCTCCAATTCAAGTGATATGTGTATCTATGTATGTATATATTTATGTATATATATAACTATATATATATATAACTATATATATAACTATATATATGTAACTATATATACTATATATATAACTATATATATATGTATATATAGTTATATGTATATATATATATATATATATATATAATAGCAATACAAGTTGGAGAGAATAACAACAAAAGAACTGGAAAAAAAACTCCAGAAAGACTCACAAAAAGATACAGGACATGTATAGCACAGTGCAGGGTCTCTGGTGAGGTGTGGGGGCATGGAAAGGGAAGTGACTCTAGATTCAATTGAAAAATTATGTATGACTTATGGAAAAAGTTTAATAACAAAAAAAGATATGATGCATTTGAGAAAGAAACTGAGGCACCAGGGCTCACTGCTCACTGTGGGTTTACTGCCAGGAAGGAAGAGGGTGAAGGGAACTCAAGGTTCTTCCTGGACTTGAGTGTAGAGTTTTCCCTTCTACCCTGTATAGAAGATCATGTTCCCCCTCTATCATTTATGTCCCTTTTGAGACATGAAAAAAGCACTTGCCAGATACATGAGCTGAATGTTGAATTACCCACCCTTCATAAACAGAAACTTCTATGTTTTATAAATGAACCAATCTAAGTGATTTTGCTAGCAGCATGATTAATAATTATACACAAAATGGATAAATAGATGATAAATACATAGATGATAGTAGATATGTGTTATATGTAAATATCTATATATAAGACATACATTAAAAAAATTAATATATATCATACATTTAAGATTTTTTTTTCTCTTTTCGAGACAGGGTCTCCCTGTAGCCCCAGCTGTCCTGGAACTCACTCTGTAGACCAGGATGGCCTTGAACTCACAAAGATCTGCCTGCCTCTGCCTCCCGAGTGCTAGGATTAAAGGCGTGCACCACCACGCCCAGCCATTGAAGTTTTATATATATTATATTTAAAATTATTTGGACTAGAGAAGCTGCTGTCTGTTTTGTTTTCCATTCATATACCCCAAGAACCAAGCCTCATTTACATCACCAATTAACTGAGCTGTATCTATTAGCTACTAAAAGCAAGCGGCTGGATCAAGCATTTATTATGAAATAACTATTTCCTTCTTCCCTTTATATTTTTTATTAATTTTTAAAATTTATTTTTGTATGTGTATGAATGTACTGTCTGCATGTAGGTTTGTGCACCCATGTCGTGAAATGCCGCGGAGGTCAGAAGAGGGTCTCAGATTCCCCTGGAACTAGAGTTCTCCTGGAATTGGAGTTACAGACGGTTCTTAGCCACCATGTGGGTGCTGGGGATCGAACCCAGGTCCTCTGCAAGAGCAGTCGGTGCTCTCAACTGCTAGGCTATCTCTCCAGCCCCTCTTCCCTTTATTTTTATATACTATATTGCTACTTTTCAGAATGTATATCCATTCTTACACTCTTGGAAAAAAGAATATTTTATCACGAGTATACATTTGTCACACTGTTAAATTTAATACATTGCATTTCCACTATTGGCAGCTTTAATCTTAGCTGAACCTGGGTCATTGTTTTCATGTTGTGGATCTTCATCAGGTTCTTTAGTACTGAGGCTGTTGATGAGATGAATAGATGTGATTATCATCTATTGTCATGATTTTGTACTTTGATATGAATGGAAGAACTCATTTTGCCCTAACGTTAAATCTAAGCCCTTTGTATAAATCTATAATAGTGAATATTAATTAACAGGTTTCTCACACTTCGATAACTACTTTTCTTCTTTATGTTTTCAAATTGTCTCAAGTCAGTTCAAAAAGAACACTATTATTCACAGACTTTCTAATCCATAATGGGATTTATTTTATTTGCTTTAATGCTTATCATATTATATCTATTATCAGCCTTTTAGAAAAAGCCTTCAAAATTATTTCCAGTTAATTTTTTGTTACTACAATTCTATAAGCTTATCAAGAATCTTTATTAAAACATGATATAAAACTACATAATTCACTATAGATAAACAATCATTTTAATAGGGTTTATAGATTTGTGGCATCATGATGATAACCTATTTGACTATGCCCATCATCCACCTCCAAATCCCATCAAGTTTACTACTGCACAGTCTGTCCTAGTCCCCAGCTTTAATGCAAGCTTGGCCATCAACCCTTTCTCTAACTGAAAACTTGGCTCTGTTCCTAACCAGTACACCTAAGTGGAATCATACAACTTTTAACATTGTAGTCTCACTTCTTTCAGTTAGAATGATTTTGAGATGTTTCTATTTATGACATGTATCAGAATGATTTTCCTATTACTTGCTCAACAGCATTCTGTCACTTTGGAATATCCCATTAGTTTATCACAATGGGCATACAATATCCACTAAAATGATAGGTATTGGGTTTGTTGTGTCAATTATTATAGATAATGTGACCTATATAAATCTATGTATAGGTCTCTGTAACTTGTGTCTTCATATTGTTGGAGCACGTACCTAGGAAACGAATTGCTGAGTCCTTTGTGAAATTAATATTTTTTTTTAATTTACAAAGTAGCTCTATTCTTGTCTTTTCACACAGGAAATATATGCGGATAAGTCTGTCTGCTTCCTCCTCAAACATGTCTGGCCTTTTCAGATGCATAGACATTTTAATGAGTGAATGATGACATAACATTGTCATTTTCATTTGTGTTTCTTCAATGACTAATAAAGTAGAACATGGTGGTATATCTATTTGAGCAAGCTGTTTTACACAACATATGATCATTTAAAAATTGTATTGCTTTTCTTATTTGAAGTCATTTATTTTTTGTTGTAATATCCTTTATCAGATATATGATACTGAAATATTTTGTCTGAGTCTGTGGCTTAGCTAATGTTGTAGTTAGCTTCTCTATTGCTGTGACAAAACTCTCTGACCAATACCAAGTTGGGGAGGAAAGGGTGTATTCATCTTTCTTCTCCTAGAGCACAGTTCATCACTTAAGGAGCCCAAGGTATGAACTCAGAGCAGGAACCTGGAGCCAGGAGCTGAAGCACAGGCAATGGAAGAACACTGCTTACTGGCTTGCTCCCCTGGACCATGCTCAGCCTGCCTTCTTACACAATACACAACCTGCTCAGGGGTGGCACCATCCACAGTGGGCTGGGCCTTCCCACATCACTCAACAATCAAGCAAATATCCCCACAGATATGGCCACAGGCCAGTCCAATGGAGGCAATTACCCAATTGAGGCTCCTTCAACCCAGGTGTGAATTTGACCCTGTTCTTGTTTGTCTTCCATTGCTGTGACAAAACACTCTGACCGACACCAACTTGGTGAGGAAAGGGTTTATTCAGCTTACATCTCCTGAGTCATAGTTCATCACTTAGGGAGCCCAAGGCAGGAACACAGGGCAGCTACCTGGAGGCAGGAGCTAAAGCACAGGCCATGGAGGAGTGCTGTTCACTGGCTTGCTCCCCTGACCCATGCCCAGCCTGCCTTCTTATACTGTGCACAACAACCTGCCCAGGGTGGCACCACTCATTGTGGGCTGGGCCCTCCCACACTGCTCTACCATCAAGACAATACTCCACAGATGTGGCCACAGGCCAATCCAATGGAGCCAATTCCCCAATTGAGTCTCCCTCAACCCAGGTGTGTCAAGTTGACACTAAAGCTATCCAGCACAATTGACCCCTTGTCAACTTGACACAAAACACATTACTATTAAACCACCACCTTTCCAGTTCTTATCCCCAAGTATGATGTTAACAGTAATCACAACCTAAGACAGTACAACCTTAAAAACCCTACAGTCCTTAAAATGTTCAAACACTTAAAAGTTCACAGTCCGTTAAAAGTCTCTTAACTGTGGGCTGCTGTAAAATCCAAAACAAGTACTATCTTATTTCAAAGGGAAGAATCAGGCACTCTCAAACAAAACCTAAGTCCAGCAAGTAGCTCAAGGCTGGACACCTGGGACTCACTCACGATCTTCTGGGCTCCAAAGGGTCTCGGCAGCTCCCCCTCTCCGGCTCTGCCATCCATGGCACACACAGCTCACCTCACAGGCCCAGGCTGACTCCATTCCACACCTGCCGCTGCTCTTGGTGGTCATCCCATGGTTGTGGCATCTCCAAAAAGCTGGGGTTGCCACTGAAACTGAGGCAGCACCTTCACCAATGGTCTCTTCTGACCTCTCCCGGTGCAAAGCCTCAGCTTCTCTCCATGACCCCTGCAATCCTGGGGTCTCCACTGCAACCGAGGTGCACTTCCACCAATGGTCTTTCCTGACCTCTCACAGTGCCCAGCCTTGGCTGCTCTCTGTGACCCCCTCAANCACTCAAAAGATGGAGCAAAGAGCTGAACAGAGACTTCACAAGTGAGGAATTAGAGATGGCTGAAAAAATCTTAAAAAGTGTTCAACATTGCTAATAATTAAGGAAATGCAAATTAAAACCACTTAAAGATATCATCTCACTCCAATAAGACTGGCTAGGATCAAGAAAACAAATGATACCAAGTGCTGGAGAGGTTGTGGGGAAAGGGGAACACTCATCCATTGCTGGTGGGAATGTAAACTCGTACAGCTACTATGGAAAGCAGTGTGGAGAACCCTTGGAAGACTTGGAATGAGCTTGCCACCTGACCCAGCCATAACACTCCTGGGTATGTACCCACAAGACTCATCTTACTGCAGAGATACATGCACAGCCATGTTTATTGCAGCTCTCTTCACAATAGTGAAGAGCTGGAACCTACCCAAGTGCCCCTCAACTGACGAGTGGATAGAGAAAATGTGGTACATCTACACAATGGAGTTCTATGCAGCAGTAAAGAAAGATGACATCATGAGCTTTGCAGGAAAATGGCTGGAGCTAGAAGATATCATGCTGAGTGAAGTAACACAGTCCCAGAAAAACAAATGAATGGTATCCCTCATCTGTGGATGCTAGCACCAATTACCTAATTGTATGGCAAACTGAGTAACATCAATGTGATCTGAAAACAACTGTGCTCTTATATTGTGAATCCCTTAAAATATAATAAATAAATTTTAAAAATGAACAAAAAATGAAGACTTTACAATTGTTTTCTACCAAGTTCTACTGTAAGCTCTTGTATTTAGATCTCTAATTGTTTCATACATGAAATAAGAGCCTGGATTTAATGACTTAAACATGTATAATTATCTTAACACCATTTTGTGGGAACAAATGTGGGTACCACTCTTACTCCCTTATATTGATACGTTCCCACTGCATCACCTTCTTCACAATTCAGTTGATCATAAATGGGAGTTAGCTCAGGGCAGGCATTTATGGAAAAGTTTGGAAGAAGGGAATGGAAAACACTCCCACTTAGCTGTTAGAAGGTGGCAAAGCAGGACTTTGCAGAAAAAAAACAAGACTGATGGCACTCAGACAAGGACGGCTCTCTTAGTAAGACTACCCGGCTTATGGGGTCAGCACTCAGACAAGGACGGCTCCCTTAGTAAGACTACCTGGTTGATGGGCTCAGCACTCAGACAAGGACGGCTCCCTTAGGAAGACTACCCGGCTGACGGGGTCAGCACTCAGACAAGGATGGCTCCCTTAGTAAGACTACCCGGCTGACGGGGTCAGCACTCAGACAAGGACGGCTCCCTTAGTAAGACTACCTGGCTGATGGGGTCAGCACTCAGACAAGGACGGCTCCCTTAGTAAGACTACCTGGTTGATGGGCTCAGCACTCAGACAAGGACGGCTCCCTTAGTAAAACTACCTGGCTGACGGGGTCAGCACTCAGACAAGGACGGCTCCCTTAGTAAGACTACCCGGCTGACAGGGTCAGCACTCAGACAAGGATGCCCCCCTTAGTTGTCTCAGTCCTGTCAGGGCCAACATACAAACTGTGGAAAGATGGCACCAAATGAGAGAAAAGACCCAGGAACCCTGTAACTGAACCAGCCCAGAGGTTACTTGGCAGTCTGCTAGCTCTGGACACAGTGGGTGGTTTACTTTCACTTGATCTTTATTCTTTTCTCCACTAAATTCCTGCTTTTATCCTTTTCTGAGTCTTTACTTCATCCCTGTGTGTTCAATTCCTTGTCCACCTCTCAGAAGGACCTTGATCCCAGAGCAACTGGCCCTGAGTTCCTTCGCCCCCTGTAATAATTTATTTTAAAATGCTTAATTATCTCTATTACCAATTTGTATTTCAGAAACAGTAATTTTGTATTTCTAGTTCAGATGTAGCATTCCTCCTTCATTGTATCACGTCTTTAAAGTTAAACAAAAAAATTGCAGTCATTTGTCAAGAAATATGTGGGATATCATGATTAACAATTTTAAGTACTAGGACTAAAATTTGTGTTCTAAAGAATGATTTTCTATACTTACTAGTAAAAGTTACATTTTAGAAATTTTGTGTTGTGTCTTTAGACAGGGTCTCAAGTCTGTAGCCTAGGCAGGCCTGGAAATCATTATGTACCTCAAGCTAACTTCAAACACATAGAGTTCCTGCTTCCTCAGCCTCCTGGTAACTAACTTTTTTCCTTCCTTCCTTCCTTCCTTCCTTCCTTCCTTCCTTCCTTCCTTCCCTTCTTCCCTCCCTCCCTCCCTCTCTTTCATTTTACTTTGACAACTTAAAAAGTGCTCTTTAGATTTAGATTTTTTTATTTGTTTTAGAGATACATTTTAACTGGCACATGAACAAGAACCTGCACATATGAATGGGGAACCAGGTAAAATTTCAAAACAAGGGTTGATTATGTAGTAGTTGAGTCAGATTGAACACATTTATTTTTTCAAGCACTCCTGACACATGGATCTAGAATACTGGCCTACTCTATTTACCAAAAAATCCTCTTTCTTTTCAGCCATTATTGTAATAAGTGCCTTCTGCCATCTCTCAACTGCATTCTGAAGAACTATGGGAATCATAATTCTAGATAATTCATCAAACAAACAAACAAACAAAAATAGCCAAAAATTTACTCAGTTGCTATAGTGCTAAAAAGGATGTTTCTTTTAGTGGTGTCCAAAAATGTTTCAATATTTTTATTAGATTATACATTAGTTGTGGATATTACTGAAAAGCCACTGCAAGGGCGATACCTTTCCATTTTCCAAAAGCGACTGTCATGGACGCACCTTCAGGCAATATTGGCCATCAATAGCAAGGGATGGCAAATCTCATTTTCTTGGTAATTTCTTACAGTGGCTCTTGGCAGTAATCTCTGATTGTTTTTGTAAAAATATGTTAATAGTGGCTGGAGATAGCTCAGTAGTTAAGAGTATTTACTGTCCTTGCAGAGGACCAGAATTCAGGTTCCAACATCCACAGTGAGTGGCTCACAGTTGCCTATAACTTCAGCTCTAAGGAATCCAACACCTTCTTCAGGCCCCTGCACACACATGTGCACATGCATTCACACACACAAACAATAAAAATAACTCCTTAAAAATTGTACATATTTCTCCTAAATAGATTATATGGAGCAAAACTCCCTATGAAAAATCCACAGAGCAAAATAGCTCACATAAGTTTCAAATGCAGTTGCAGTATTAATTCTTTTAGAGGCATGCACAGATTCTCTAGAGCAAGGGCCTGAAAAAGGTTGGTAATTACTTTCTACACAAAAGTAGATAGGAATAACCCATGGCTGATGCCACAAGCTTACATCCTCTACAGGTTAGGAGATGTCATAAGCCACAGTAAGACCCTGTCATATTTAACAGGGAAAAAATGTAATCCGTGGATCAACATATCATCTAAACATATGTGTCTATACCAAAGTAACCTACCATAACTATTAATGCTGTTTGAATACCTATATATCTAATTGCTTGTGCTTCATTAGTAGGATCAAAAGGTTATTCGTGGACAAACTGTCAGCCCATGAAAGGAAACAGCCAGAATTGACCAGAGTCCAAGACAACAGCTCCAGAGAGAGTGGACTGTTTTGCTTCTCAGCCACCTGTGTCCCTTTTCTAAGCCTAGGGAACAATCTGCGGAAGAGGGGGCATGGTAGAATGTAAGGGCTGCGATTGGGGTGAATGGTGAAACTACAGCAATGTAGTCTGGACACTCATTTGATCAACCTGATTGAACATACAACCCCTCACCCCCCGCTGGAAGGTGGGGCTGTGGGGGTTTGGGCACAACAGCCTGCAAATTGGTTTTACATGAAGGATGCTTGTACTCATGGATTATCACTTATAGCTAAAAAATGAAAAAAAAAACTGAGAGAAATATACAGGACAGTTATGGCAGAATGCATGATCTTGGTTGGGGTGGGGGTGGGGGGGAAGGGAAAGGGAAATATGCCTGAACTGAATTGGAAAATGATGTAGAATATGCACAAAGCATCAATAAAAAAATGTTTTAAAAAAAAGTAGATAGGAAGGTCTTTAGGCTTTGTGGGCCATACAAGTTCCTTTAGCATTATTCAACTCTAATAGTGTAGCACAAAATTAGCCAATAAAACTTTATTTACAAAACAGGTGGCAGGCAGTTGGGCTTATGAGCTGTAGGATTTCAACTTCACTCTAGTGTTTCACTGCTCAACAATGCCATGGTTCATATGAGCCAGGCCACTGATGCCTGTAGGACTCTAGTTTAGTGTTGTCATACACCTCCTCCCTGGCCCTTGTAATGAAGCCACCCCAAGGCTTTACGGGATGGGCTGTACTGGATCAGTAATGTGCTTGCCTAAGACACTAAGACCTGTGCTCAATTCCCTAGAATCTACACTAAAAATACCTTGACATGGTGTTGTGCACTTGTAGCTCAGCACTGGGGAAGGAGAGATAAGTAGACCCTTGGGACTCAGTCAGACAGCCTATCCTACTTTCAGAGCTCCAGGCAAGTAAGAAACCCTGTCTCAAACAGTAATTAGGAGGGATCCTGGCAGACAACAGTTGTCAATACCCTCTGCTCCCTCCACACACATGTAACCTCGTGCACATGTGCACCTGCACACATATCAACACACAAAAGTATACACCAGTGTCTATAGAAGCACTAGTTATGCTACCTTAAAACCTCAATAGCAAATGTACATCAATAGTTCCATGGTTAAATATTGTTATATGCTGATACCATGTGGCATGACATCCTAGTGAGAATGGACAATCTGTGGCTGTACAGGATACTATGTGTGTGTGTGCCACACACATAAGTTTGAATGGAAGGACTCAACAGGCAAGAAGACACATCCATATACATGCATATACACATGCACATTAACACACAAGCTGTATATGTGTTCTGATATACTCTTCTTTTTTACAGGAATATTTGCTTTTTTAAAAGTATTGATAAGTCTCCTACAGAAAGAAAGATAAACAGCACTTGCAAAGCATAGTGGGGTTTGACCATTAGTCTGCTATGGTCAATAATTTGCAGATCAAATTAGAGGGACAAGGATTACTGATAAGATGTAGACCTGCCTTCTATGCACTAATGTTGACTAGGGTTTGGAAATTTTATAATATCCATGACAGTCTGTGGCATAATAAACACTAACAGCTCAAAACAAAATTATTTTGTAGAGTTAATTCAAATACATTGGCATTTTGCCTGTAAACCATTCAATGGAAAGAAGTGGCAATGGAGTGCTTGAAAGCTACATGGTGGACAGTTGACCTATAAAGCACCTCTTCCCTGTGGTCATAGTGCCAAAATAACAATCCTGACCATAAAACATCATTTATCCAAGGATTTATGATACCCCAAAATGAAGAAATGTCTTTGCTCATCTACACTAAAGCACTCTTTCCCTCAAAGTAATTCTGTTGTTTTTCAAGCTCACCATTCTAATGCAAAAAAGATGCCCCAAACTGTCAAATTACAAGGAAAATATGTATGAAGTATTTGCACTGAACTTCAAATATACTTGAAGTTATAATTCAATGAGCCTTTCTATAAATGAAGATGAAAATATAATTACAGTATCCATATATATAAAAGCATCCTTTACATTTTGGAAATGTACCCTCAACCTTTAAGATGGTCTGGATAATGAGGAGCATATGAAACACTCTTAAAGGGCTCAGATGACAAGCAAAAACAATTTTCAATCAATAGTTAACACAAAACCGCACTGGAAATGAACATAAAGAAAGTGCCTTTAAGAGAAACAGTACTCTTCAACTATTTTCAAGACTAATATAACATGATTGTTTGCCATACATACATACATACATATATATATATAGCAAACATGCCATACATATATATATATGCCATATATATATATATGAATATATATGTGTTCTAAATAATTTACAAATAAGATCTCACTTATCCCGTGTTGTTAGCCCTTTCCTGAGATTAAAGTATTCCCTACTACAAGGAAGATGGGGAAGGTTATGAAATTCGCATGAAGGCTGCCTGACTCAGGAGACTCATGAGGCTTCTCTTATGGTTATAGGAGCAGAGCGGTGTGCTGCCAGGTACAACCCTAGGTAGCTGATAGCCATGCTGGACTTTTTGTGGGCACAGCTGCCTTGGACACTCACAGCTCTGTAAGCCAGTAACCCCCATCTGTGTTCCTGCACATACACCCAGAGACTCATTGGCTCAACAAGCTAGACTTGGGGGAAAATCATCTTTATTTTTTCTGTTTTTGTTTTGGTATGTTGCCAAAACACTGTAGGAAGATCCAGTTTGAATTGCAGGCTAGTCCTCAGCTGGCACACCTCAAGCACTGTGTGGCAGAGGGTCTGACCCCGCCCCAAGGAGGAGCAAACAACGTGGCCTAGCCGGGTGATGCTGGGTGGGGCAACGGCGTGCAGTGGCGCAGAGTCGGGAGCCTATGATTGGCTCTGGGAACTGACATCACTTAGTTTATAAAAGGCTGTAGCGAGGAATAAATTTGAATTTCATAGTAACATCATCACAGAATTCCCTGCCGTTATTTTTATTAATTATTGCATTCCAAGGTAGGCCTGCATTTCGTTCAGGTGGCCAGTGGGTTGGAAAAAGGTCCCCTTGTGGACCACCAATCCGGGTAGCTGGTGTTGTGAGTGGACATAGGCTGAAGATAGGCCAACAGCCATCAGTCTGAAATTCCTGTCCAGTGTTCAGCAGTCTCTGGGCAGGTGGGAAGACACGGCCAAGAGTGGAACACGTGTCTTGTGGGTCCAGGCTAAGGACTCAGGCCAGGATACAGGAAGGAACCAGCTGGCCTCCGCGCCGAGGGGTCAGTTCCCCACAGTGTCCGCGGACACTGTGTTCCCCTTCCCTTAGCAGGGCCATGTTGTCCTGTTCAGCATAAAAAGAAAGCTTCCTACAAAACACTGTCTGGATTTAGTAGTAGTTTGCTCAAGCCTCACTAGGAGAAGTCATACATTAAGATTATAATAGCACCACAAAGTTACCATTATTGTTTTAATTATAGTTATATATTGTATTAGATATTGTCCACTTTCTGTTTTCTTCAACATTTGTGCTTTAGAAGAATGTCTCTCCTTGTATTGTGTTATTGATATTATAGATCACATATTGCCAAAGTATCTTTTCTTCTGGACACACTGATTGCAACAGAAATATGCAAAGAGAGCTCCTCATTTTTTTTCCACATAAGTGGACATAAAGACAGTAGTTTTTTCATCATCTATCTGTATTTCTCAAATATATAGCTACACAAGCACAATGAAAAAACATGGAGAGAGAACAGTGATAGACTCAAAGTGAGCCAAGAAAGAAAAAGATTCCTTAGAAATACCCATGAGTTATAGAACAACTGATATAATGGATAAAAATGTGCCTGTGTGCCATATGAAAGTCAAGTATTTATTCTGAAATAATGATTTCCATAAGGGAGCGTATTACTAAAATAACATAAATCAAATTTGTCATACTAAAATATAACTCTGTATTCAACCTTCTAACACTGGCCTTATTTACATCAAATTGCATTAGTTTTGAGGGGGACAAATTTGATTTGCTGTTTTTTCTACAAATATTATGTAGGTCACTTTCAAAAATGGGTAAAAATGGAAAAAGGGGAAATCTATGTTTCTATATGATATGTGGTCAATTTGTTCAAGATCAAAAATAGACTCCAAAAAGCAAAATAAAAAATACATGCTAAATATTTATGTGGTATTAGTTTAAAATTCCAGTCATTTCAAAGGACCACATGAGGAATGGTGGGTGGTAGAAGGATATGTAGACTTACAAATAGAGAGTGCTATAGAAAATACTTTTAAAGGAATGAAATTCTTTGAAATTCAAACAAAATTCTCGAGGAAGTAATTTTATTATTTTTTTTTTTTGCAAAAATTGTCAAAGAGATACTTGAAACAACATGCAACTGATAGAGTTAGAAACCCATCTCATGTCAGAAGCTTCCCATAAGCTTGAAAATCACAATGTGGCAGGCAGGATCAGAAGAGCAAAATGTTAGAAAAAAAATATGAATGAGCAAAAGCATCACATAAATAACTGTGAAGGCAAAGTAAGTTGAAAGGAATGAAAGTGGGTGAACAAAGATGTGATCAGAGTCAGAATAATGGAAGGAAAAGGATCTGAGCTTTCAGGGGAAAGCATATGAAGAAGGAAATAGAATAGATTTAATGCCATGTTGAAGACCAATTCTGGAAGGAAGACTGAGGAGGACTGAGAGGACTGAGAGGACTGAGGCGGACTGAGGAGGACTGAGGAGGACTGAGGAGGACTGAGGACTGAGGAGGACTGAGAGGACTGAGGAGGACTGAGGAGGATGAGGAGGACTGAGGAGGACTGAGGAGGACTGAGGAGGACTGAGAGGACTGAGGGACTGAGGACTGAGGACTGAGGGACTGAGAGGACTGAGGGAGGACTGAGAGGACTGAGGAGGACTGAGAGGACTGAGGGGGACTGAGAGGACTGAGGACTGAGGAAGACTGAGAGGACTGAGGAGGACTGAGAGGACTGAGGGGGACTGAGAGGACTGAGGACTGAGGAAGACTGAGAGGACTGATGAGGACTGAGAGGACTGAGGAGGACTGAGAGGACTGAGAGGACTGAGGGGGATTGAGGAGGACTGAGAGGACTGAGGACTCCCATTTGTGAGGCATGAAGGAAAGGCTAAAGAGGGTTTCTACAGGAAGTTGAAAAGTTAGAGAAATTTAGACTAGACAGGGAATTCCATATGTTTTTAAACTTTAATCATCATGACATATATCATTACTGGTTACATATAAGATGGTTTTGTGAACAAAGGTTCTCAGAAAAGCTGCATGTTAAAACTATATTTTCTGCAAAGGCTGAACGATGGGTTAGAAATTTAGTAAGCCTGGAGAGTTTTGATTGTTACAGTTCCAGTCCCTAATTTTTTTTAAATGTTTTTTTTTTTAATTTTTGGTCTTTTTTTAAATTTTTATTTATTTCTGTAGTGTATGATGTCCTGTCGCATGCAGGTCTGTCACCCGTGTCGTGCAATGCCGCGGAGGTCAGAAGAGGTGTCAGATTCCCCTGGAACGGGAGTTCCTCGGAATTGGAGTTCATCAGAGGGTTCTCGGGCCGCAGGTGGGTGCTGGGGATCGAACCCGGTCCTCTGTAAGAGCAGTCGGCGCTCTTAACCGCTAGGCCATCTCTAGCCCCCAGATCCTAAGTCTAGTCACTTGGATCATTGGTCCCCAAATAGCTACTCCTTACCCAAGTTTTTTTTTTTTTTCTAATTTAGCATCCTGTGACTAACGGCTTTTTAAAAACCTTTAACAATGTATTAATTTAGTAGACCACCAGCTCCCATCAACCAAAACAGTGAATGCCATCCGATAGCATCTGAAGCCTATACCTGAGATCTGTTTTTATGTGATAACCCCCTACTGAATGTTTGCACCAAAACATTTGAAAAATGTTTTGAATTATGACTTTTCTATCTTCTTAGTATAAAAACTTCATGAAACTGTTAATACATTGGAATATGGAATTTGGGGTAATACAAATCTGTGTTCCTGGGCCATGTTCACTAATAAATATTTGGCTCTAGAATAAACTATCTCTTACCCATTGAGGTGAGAGTTGTACTTTTTTGTTGACAGTTGAATATGTAGCTTAGAGAAGAAGGCTACAGCTGTCTATGAAAAAAAAGACATGAGATTATTATATGCTAAAAGAAAGAAGAAATGAAGTCTGAAAATTTTTATTTTCTACTTTTAAAACAGGAAATTTCCTTTCCACCAAAAATTATTATTGCAAAAGAAGTGTTATAGTTTGAAATTTATTGTCTGCATGGCTTCCTAAGGCCCAGAACTCCATATCCATAATAATTGAAATAGAGGAAATGATTAATATAGGAATAAGGAGAAAATGCTAATCTCCCTGTGAGAGTATTAAGTGTCTGCATCTAGAGATTTTTGAAGTTTCCTCAGTCATCAGTACAAATGGAATGTTTTAAATGATTTAAGAAGAACTTTAATTGGATAAAGTAAATGTTTTAATTCAAAATCATTCAAAACAACAATATTTTAGGTTAATTCTCTGTAAGGCAGTAGAACTATTTTAAAGATATTATAAGTAAATTGCTCTACATTATCACTTTGCAGGTCAGATCTTCTCTATCTAGATGGGTTAAATAATTCTGGAGAAAATATGGGATAGTCTGGGCAAGCTTCCAGATAATGCTGAATTTATAGCATTGAATGAAAGAGCAAAGCAAAGAAAGGTTTCATGAAATAGACACACACATCTGAGCAGATTCAGAGGAAGAAACAAAGTTAATATCGAGTCCCAAAGCCAGGAAAGACACAAGTTGCATCCAGCATCTCCAGGGCTGGGCCTGCAGCAGTGTCTCATACACATCTATTCACTGGCTACAAATAGCCATGGACATGTGGACACAGCTACCAACTATGCCACTGATATTATGTGAAGAACTGAGAGATTTTTTGCCATTTTATTTTGGATGAAAAACAGAAATATGAGCAGTATGCTCTATTGGGACATAATAATTCTTTCACTTTGTAATTTTCTATATCATGTCCTTAATGCAGGGTCACCACACCACATTGTGAAGTCACATTCATTCCACAGCAGGTGGCAGAATCCACTTTGGCTGACCACTGCACCATAATCTCAGCACCTAGTTAACATCTGACTATTATATTTATAGCAACAACCACACACAACCTGACCTACTGTCTTTTCAATTTAGTTTTTACCCGGTTCCCCTTGATTATTGCATTTTCTTGTCCAATGTTTTATTCTCTGCTCAAGAAACAAGTCACAATCTCTAGCCTCTGAGTAGTAGACTGTACTGTTCTTTCCCTAATTTCCACATGATACACACTTTTCCATTATTCATACTTCATCATAAGTTATCATCCACTCTGTGGACCATGGGATGATGATTTCATCTGTAGATATACCAAGAACTTTCTAAAAAACAGAAAAGTATTCCTAGGAATAGTAGAAAGAGTAATCTTATTTTTGTTGTTCTCCAGTCTGTTTAGATTTCTGATGAATCCTCCTAATCCATATGCTAATGTCTTTATTACATTATTAATAAGTGTATTAGAGTTTGATCCCTAAAAATTAATAAACATAGCCAAAGAAATTCAGGTTAGTTTTGAGAGAATCTATTACTTCCCATTATAGATTTACAGTATAGCAGGTTTGTATATAAATTTTCTTTCACTTTTCAAGCAATAAATCTATTCTCTTCAGCTTCTCCAAACAGCACTCCTCATCAGCTTCTTATGGTGGTAGAATAACACTAAACCTTAATTTCATAATGGTAGAAAGTTGGCATTCAAAAAGCATTAGAATCCATGTTTCTGAATAAGTCTAAGTTTTGTTTGTGTAGCTTAGAGTATTCTTGAATGTATCTGGACTACGTTTGGTCTTAATAGTAATCAAGCACCTAACAAGTAATAGAGATGCAGCATATGTCCTGCACAGCCTACAGTGAACTAGGAAAGGGAAAATTCAAAAAAAGACTAAGAACTAAATATCACAAATGAAATAAGGATTTTGAAGAGAAAGGCAGGGAGAGGGAAGAATGCACCCAAAGCATTTTCCGAGTCTACATGTTGGGGGTGGGGGGTATTCAAGAATGAGTGAAACTTGGTGGAATTCAAAAGAGCTAACTAGGAGAAACTGCACTGCAGTGCGGGTAGATGGAGAGGATGAAGGGTCAGACACTTTCAGTGGAGAGAACAGGAAGTGTGAAAGATCTAAGGGAACTATGACTACTCTAAAGGAGCTGAGGGGAAATGACTCCAAATGAAGACATGGGAAAATCACTGTGTGGGGCTCGTGAGCAATGCTAAGCTTCAGTGAGAAAGCATTTCTAATTGTATGAATCAAGTATAGCCAGCATAGTGGTTTTGTTCTTTATAAATTGAACAAGGTGGGCTGAGAGGTGGCTCAGCAGTCAAGAGGACTGGATACTCTTACAGATGACTGGGTTACATTCTCAGCACCCACATGTTGAATAACAACCATCCATAACTTCAGTTCCAGGTCATCCAATGCCTTCTTGTCACTTCCACTGGCACTGACTGACATATGTGCACTTACACACATGCATGAAATACACTCATACACATACAATAAAAATAATAAGTGAAACATTATTTTTTAAAAATTAAACAATGACTCTGGAAAAAATCTGTCCTTCATTTAGGCTCATCTGGGGTAGCCTGGGCTAAGAAGGAGTCAACCAGTACTATAGGTCCTAATGTGTGAATTAGGTGATGCTTGGCACAGGGATTTTACAGGTGATGTGATGGATAATGGCAGGAACTGGGTATAATGAAGATTTAATTACTCACTTAATACAATTAAGCCATGAAATCATGAGGGAACATAAATATTAAAATATATGATCTATGCTGCTGGGAGCTTAAAATGTTTTCATGTTTGAGAGTTAACTTCTATTATCAGTGTCAATATCTATAAGATCTTCTAACATTTCATATGGGTTTCACTAATGGAATTAGGAACAACGTCAGGTGCTGAGGCATAAACAAGCTCCTCACAGGAGGAATGCATTGGCAGTGTCTGTACCTACTGTGCTTGTTCTTTTCTGACCTGAATTATACACATGATTTTTGAGATGGAAAGCTAATTTATATGATTAATGTGATATGTGTCCTGAAAGTGTAAAGATATGACCAAAGGAGGGAACATCAAAAACACATAATTTGCTTTTACTTTAATCATGAAAGAAAT
The DNA here is from genome assembly GCA_009823505.1 of Rhizomys pruinosus. Classification (NCBI taxonomy): domain Eukaryota; kingdom Metazoa; phylum Chordata; class Mammalia; order Rodentia; family Spalacidae; genus Rhizomys; species Rhizomys pruinosus. Next base: position 240,265 of record VZQC01004414.1, read on the forward strand.
TATTTAAAAATAAAGTTGGGAGTCCCTATATTTACCACACAGTACAAATATATACAATATTCTCATTATTAGGTCAGCAAAGCATTTTTTTCTGTTATAAATACATGGTTCCAGTGCATAATTTAGTACTTGGCTCATTACAGTTTCCCTGTCAATTACACTATATTTAGAAGGTGAATAATTGGACATGTTTGAACTAATCCATTGTTTATATTGATGTTGGCTTTAGTATTCTTTTTCGTATTTTATATATTTTATTTTTATTTTTATGAGTGTGTTGCTTGCATGTATGTAATTGCACCTGTGTCATGCAGATCCTATAGAGGTCAGAAGAAGGTGTCAGATTCCATGAACCTGGAGTTACTGAGGGTTGTTAGGCAATATGTGAGTGGCAGGAATTGAACCTGGATCCTCTGTAAGAGGAGCCAGTGTTCTTAATGGCTGAGCCACCTCTCCAGCCTTGGCTTTAGCAATCTTATTTTCATTGAATTCCTGTACTGAAATATTAATATATAAATCTCTTTTCACTTGGGAATTTCTTACCACTGACTGAGACAACTAGTCTCCAACAAGGAAATCTCAGATAACTTATTGGATCCATACTTCATTGAGGATACTTGTCAGGGAGAGCCATACCTCTTTTATCAATTGATATCAATTGATATCACACAGATTGGAGACAAAGGAAAGAGCCTCTAGCTCCTGCACTAGCAAACTCTGCAACTTCCTGCTACATCATCAATGCCCTCACACACATGTCTACATCATGAGCTGATGTTAGATATAATCAGCTCTTTGTTATCAACCTGAAATAGAAAATATGACCCTACTGTTCAGAACAGGACATGCTTTAGGGATAGGCTGTAGGTTAATGGTACAGGAACTGACCTGAAACCTTTCTATCTGAAGTTAAGCTAAGCGCTCATAATGCTAGACCATGTCCACACTGCTATGAGAGAAAAATCAATCGATGGTACAACCCAGCACCAAACTCTAACAACTATGAGCTGCCCAGCAAACTACCTCTAATGGTGTCTGGAGGATGGTCAACAGCTCTCTAATTGGACTTGGAACCATCTTAATGAGCGGCAGAGAGAAGATGAGAACACTCCTCAATGCTTCTCAGTAAACCTTCCTTACAAAATAGAGTATAATGCAAACAGAAGGCCACAGCTAGGCAAGCTTCAAAGACTAGGAGCCCCCAGAGTGTGTATCCTTGGGTGGGGTGCCTATGTTAAACGTCACCTACCTAAGGCTCAGGGATCACTGTGGAAGAGGAGGTGGGAAGATTATAAGAAGCAGGGCTGGTGCATGAACATAGAGAAGCAGTGACTTCCAATTCATTGTAATCTTTCACATGTAAACCTGTTACAATGTAGGCATCAGACGTGGGAGATGTGACAATGGGAACAGGTGTCAAAGTGGAGCAAACCTTAAGAGACTGAATACTGTTGGGTGACAAGAATATGACTTATCCAGGATTCCTATATATGCTGACTAAACTAGACTCCAGTGAATCCATTTGCACAGAAGGATGTCTGGGTTTGGGAGATTGACTGGATAGGGCTTAGCCTCGATGTTGTAATGCATGAGTTCTGATGGGGGGGTTGGGGCATGGAGAGGAATGGGTTTGATTGGGAACCATTGTATGAATTGTATAAATGTTCAATGAGAAAAGAGTATTTCAGGAGCTTGGAATGGTTTAGAGATGGGAGTATATAATTTATTTTTGATTCATAATTAATCATATTTAATGAATTAAGTTATTCAGTATTTATATGTCCTAAGGACTTTTATAATAGTTAAAGTCAGATGGGCTGGAGAGATGGCTCAGTGGGTAAGAGCACTGGCTGCTCTTGTAGAGGACCCAGGTTTGGTTCCCACCACCCACATGGCAGCTAACAACTATCCATAACTCCTCTTACCTCCATGGGTATTGTACAACAAGGGTACACTTACACATATGCAGGCAATACATTCATACACATAAAATAAAAAGAAATAAAATATTTTTAGAAGATAAAGCAAAAAACAAAACTTAGGAAGAAAAATTTTATATAACTTGTTTGGATGATAAATAAAAATCCCAGGATTTGAATCAAGGTAATCTGACTTTAGGAATTATTGCCCCAGCTGTAAGAAAATCCTTCTCCCTTCCTCTGCAGCTACACCATCAAAGGCTTAACAAGTTTAAGTTGCTTCTCTAAGTTCACATCCTAGGAAGACACAAAGTAGAAGATCACCATGCAGACATCTGCACCCACAACCCAATATATTAGATTACGGTAGACTATAATTTAGAAATTCCTTAGAGCAAATTTGACAACTAGTAAATATAGGATATAAAATACTTCTATCTAGCCCAAACTACTCTACTCTCTAAGAAGTTTATTTGTTACTGGGTAACAATTCTTTATAGATGTTTTAAATGTCTCCACTTTGAACTTAAGACACTTGACTGCCATTTGTTCAGGGCCATCTTTTAAAGGATTTTAATGCACTAATTCACTATCACTCATGTCCTTATAAGAAAAGAGAAAATGCACACCAAAAAAAATTATAGGGGAAATTGTAAGTATGGCAGAAGCAGATTCAAATGGTGTGCTTTCAAGACTCCAGTCACAGAATTGGTCTGGTAGCCATCTGAATAGACAGAGGAAGTAATATGATATTGTATACACCCTGATTAGGGACATACAGCATCCAAAACCAGAGCTGCTGAAGTTCTGTTGAAGCCATTAGTTTCTGATTGCAACACGGATAGGAAATGAACACACTGGGCTTCCCCTCCAGTCCCTCCTTGAGTTGCCTTCTACCACATGACTAAGCTCAGACTAGTCTCCTCTAAACTGAGGACAGTCAATATAAAACTATGAGATGGTAGTAACTGTTCTTTCAGGTCTCCATGTTCAAGTTACATGACTAGAAAATGAGTAGGAAATACATGAATGATGATTATGAAGAAAAAATTACTAATATGGGCAGAAAACATCAAGAACACTATTGCTATTTGAAGATGAAAAGTGTGATCACACATGGGTGCTTATACAGAGATTTATGTGTTAAAAGTTTACTTGCATGTGTTTCTCTCACTTTCTATTGCAATCATGGTAGAATACATTAATTTCATTGCATACTCAGTTAAAATGAGAAAATTAAGCTTGTGAATTTAAGTGATTCACATATGGTTACACAAACAAGCAGTGGTAGTGATTGGCCTGGTATAATACTAAAGCAAGTCAAATATATGCAAATTATAATTGGTGTACCATTGCTACAAAGATTGAGGTATGAAGTAAGAGCACTTTTCCCACAAACATACTGTGTGAATCACTTTCCATTGCTAATTCTAGAAGTCACATGTTAGAATTCCAACTCACAAATTACCCTACGTGTCATCTCTTATCTCAGCACCCAGAAGCATGTCTGCATAAACACACACACACACACACACACACACATACACACACACACACACACACACACACACACACACACCCCTTAAGTCACTGAGGTTGAGTTGTTCATACCTGTGTTTCTTGTAAAGCATCAAGTAAGAAGTGTCCATACCTCTTGTGCTTAACAGCTAATAAAATGTAATGAAAATCATGAGGTAAGGTGTAGACTGTGATGCAGAATCAGCTGCCTTCTCAGGAAGAAATAAACCATGTCAAGGAAAATAAGGTCATGCTGAGAAACACAAGCACTTGGTCAGGGCATCCACAAGAAGAGGAGAGTTACATCAAAAAGTCTGTGAAGAGGACTAGGGGAAGAGTACTGGGGTTCCCCTCAGTTCAGGCAGAAAGAGGACAGAAAGAGCAATGGAACTCCAGCTCTCTGTGAGAGGAAGTGCTTCTCAACAAGTGTAAATTTGAATGTCTGAGTTCTTCTTAACTGCCCAGTCACAGTGGAAATCGCAGACACGCAGGTAGAGCGGGCTCAGCTTTCTGTCCCCTGGCCTGTCTCCCTATGGCTGGTCTTTTACTCCTGGTAGCATTAGAGATTCATTAGCGCATTTGACTTAAAATATCGCCAAAATGTCAGTTTATTCATATTGCTCATGAAAGTGCCTAACAATAAAGCCTGTATCTTGGGTGATCTCTATTTTGATTGAGACACAATAGGGAAAAAAAGACTTTCAAAACTCTATAGTGTCTGATGACTGTACAACAGCGCAAAGCAGACAAGCTCATTCTTTGCAGTCCCATCAGCTTCTAAACTAGTTGAGTTCTCTGCCCTGGTCAGCTGCAGACTGACTGAAAGTCAAAAGTTCCACTCTCTGAGCTGCAAGAAGTTTCACTGGTGGTAATCACCATAGAAAAGAAACTAAGAGTTAAGTTTGGCCATAGGATTGCCTTTGAAAAGTGCTTCAGGGCTGGTGTGTGTGTGTTATGTGTGTGTGTGTGTGTGTGTGTGTGTGTGTGTATGAGTTTATCTGTGTGTGAGCATGTGTGTGCATATTTGTGGCTATTTCCCTGTATGTATGTGCGAGAGCTTGTATGTATGTCACTATGCATGTATGTGAATGTATGTGTGTGTGTGTGTATGTGTGTGTGTGTGTGTATGTGTTATATGAGTGTATGACAGTTGTTTATGTGTGTATGTAGGGAAAAAAGGAAGCTACCTGGGGCTTCTTTTGTGCTAAATTACCTGCTTGTCTGCTTACACTGAAACCTGGCCTAAGGCAGGATTTGCATCTGCATTAGCAAGCCTGTGATACCTTGAGATCAAAGGCACTCACAAGTCCTTGTGCTCCCAATGCTAGTGCTTATGATGCTATGGAACTTGAGGCACAGGGTCTGAAACCAGGCCCTGAGATATGATGTCACTCTGGGTATAAAAACAGAATGCTGTGAATCAATAAACGAGTCCTTCTTATCATCTGACAGGGAATACCGGCCGTTATTTGCTCATGTAAATCTTAGCCCTTGAGGCTTGTGTAGTAGTTACCAGCAAGTTGGACAGCGATCAGTCAGGTCACCAACTCAGGTCACCAACTCGAGAAGCTGGTGGGGGACAGTGGGCTGGATGGCAGTCCATCAGACCACCAACTTAAGGAGCTGGTGTGGGGCTGGACCTATTAGGTTACCGGCTGTGCAGTGTGGTGAGGCCCAGGCGGGAATTAGACTGTAGAGTGCCAAACAGGCAGTAGTCTGGCATTAGACAAGCGGCAAGCAGGCAAGAGTCTGGAGGACCCGGGGTGCCAGTAGGGCAGTGCCTGGTGCAGTTGTCAGATTAGATAAGAGGGCGGTGGAAAGGTTGGCAGCTGTCTTGCGTCTTCCATTTTCCCTGTAATCTATGTGTGTCGAAGAGATACCCATGAGTATATGTATGATTGTGTGTGCAAATAAATATGTACATGTTGATGTGATTTTTATGAGTGTGATTATAGATACATGTATATATTTGTGAGCATGTGTGTGAGTGTTTGTATGTGTATTGATTTGTATGAGTGTGTATATACATATGTTTATATACATATGTTCATTTGTGTGCATGTGTGTGCACATTTGTGTATGTATGTGCATGTATATGTATGAAAATGTGCAAGTGTGCATATACGTGTATGTGTGTGTATGTATGCATGTGTGATTTGAGAGTGTACATTTCAGTATATGTCTATGTGTATGTATGCTGAGGCTCATGCATGTGTCTATGTGTATGTATGCTGATGCGCACACATGTGTCTACACATGCATTTTATTTATGTGTATGTCTTGGTTAGTTTGTGTATGTGTGGGCATATATGTGTATGTATGTGTGAGTGTGTGGGTTTGTATGTGAATGTGTACATGTGTATGTGTGAGGGCATATATGTGTGTGTATATGTGAGTTTATGAATATGAGTAAACATGTATATGTATAGATATTTGAGTGTATGTATGTGTGTGAATATGTGTGTGTGAGTGTGTGTGTACTCCTGTCCATTTGTGAAGGAGTAATGATGAAGGAAAGGAATAATTACCTGGGCACAAAGACAAGGGAAAGCTCATGCTTCTGAAAACAGTCATTAGATTCAAGTCTGGGATGCTCCATAACCCTGCTCTGAGTTCACCTCCACAAAATATTTTAAATCACTGAAGACTTCAGAAGCTACAAATGGTTTCTCATAAAAAAGGGATACATTCTTGATGATAAAAATCTTTCACTTAAAAAACAGTGAGCAAAAGAGAAATCATAAAGCAATTTATAATTCACTAAAATTCTTAAATCAAGTCCTAACTGCAAAGGCTATAGTTTTGGGAACTGGGACTTTGGAGGTCAAGAGGCTACAAGGTGAACCTTCAGGCGTAGGCCTGGGACCTCATATAGGACACTGCTAGAAGCTGGCAAGGGACGGAGGGAGGCATATGAACACACCCAGGATGCTTTGGATCTGCTTTGTTCTTGGTCTTCTTAGCCCCCAAAGCTGTAAGAAACAAACCTCAGTTGTTTACGAGCTGCCCACATTGAGCATTTTATTACTGGAGCTGAAGCAGACCTTGCAGTTTACTTATATAAAAAATCCTGTTGTGACATTATGAATGTGAGATATTTTTAAAACACTGAACATTTCAGAAATTGCAAACAGTTTCTCATAAAAAGAAAAGGCATTCTTACTTAAAAAGAACTCCTGAACTTAAATAACTGAGCAAAGTGAGATAAGCTCTAACATATAATTCTCTAAAAGTCTTAAAACATATGAAAAACTCACAATGGAGAATAAATAATCACCCACGCACAACCTAAATCTAACCAGTTATTGTTTAAAATTGGAATGTCTTTGGGTAGTGTAACAGAAAACTCAAAAGATTCAAATCCTTTTAAAAACCTCTTTAGTTCAACTTAACCATAAATATATTAAAACAATACATTTACATAAATCGGTAAAGAATATTGGAGTTCCATTTTATGATTTTATGTCTAAGGGTAAAATGCTAACATATATATATTAATATTTTTGAAATTTTTATTTATTCTTGTATGTGTATTAATGTACTGTCTGCATGTAGGTCTGTGCACCCGTGTCGTGTAATGCCACGGAGGTCAGAAGAGGGTGTCGGATTTCCCTGGAACTGGAGTTAAAGACGGTTCTCAGCCGCCATACGGGTACTGGGGACTGAACCAGGGTCCTCTGCAAGAGCAGTCGGTGATCTTAACTGCTGAGCCATCTCTCCAGCCCACAAATATATATTTTTAAATGAGTTCAGAAACAAGTTTTGATTGATTGTTTTAAACACATGAATATTTTTTCGACTAAGTTCTTAAAGACTAATGCTACATTTTGGGGAGATAACTACTTAATTTTAGTAGGAGAAAGTATCACAATTTAAAGGAGAAAGGAAAACGGACAATTTCTTGTTATAAGATCCAGCCAATAGTAAAGGAGAGGAATATTTAGAGAAATTTTAAATGAGCTTTGCATGTCACTGGTAGTTCTGGAAGGAAGGATAGCATCATCCCCATTACAAGCAATAGCAATTATTTTATATTAACATACTCAAAACAACTAAGGATTTTGTAACAGGTCTGTGTACTGACAGTATACATACTTTAAATTTTATAGCATTAACCAAATATGTGGAAGGAATAGCTCATTTTTATCATTTTTTAAAAAAAATGAATGGATTATTCCCCTATAGTTTCAACATTTCAACAAAATATGGAATAAATACAGGGGCATATGTAACTATTAATTTCAATTATTGACAAAAATTAATTTAAAAGAGAACGTTTTAATGAAAACACTTGGCCTATCTAGGCAGTTAAAATTTTACATTGTATAATACTGGAAATTCTGATACACAGATTCTCAACCTTTATTTTTAAACTAGCTTTGTGTCTTTTCTTTTAAATCATTTTCTTAAATTTCTAGTTTTGCATATAAGTACAATATATTAAAACTAAAGATGAATTAGTTTTACTTTTATAAAGTAAAATAAACTTTTTCTTATACTAAGAAGATGGATTATACATTCATGTCCTTGTTTTTATTTTATTATAATATGAATTACAAATATAAAAGAAGAAAAATAAATGAGCTTTGTCCTCCATAAAAGAAAAATGGAAATGCATTGGATTTCACTAAAATTCAAATATATTTTTCTTTGTCAAGGCATCTTCTAAACACCAAGATTCAGAGTTAGATAAACCCTATAGTTAAAAAGTACAAGGATCTAGAAGACAAAAATGTTACAAAACTAAGCATCAAAAAAACTGAAAGAGGGAGGGGAGAGTGGAAGTGAAGAAGGAAGGAAGGAAGGAGGAAAGAAGGAAGGAAGGAAGGAAGGAAGGAAGAAGGAAAGAAGGAAGAAAAAAGTCTCTTATATAATGGTAAAATCCAAATGTTTCAAGGACATATAGAAAGCAAATACAGATTAAAACTGAGTGAACTATCATACAAAGCTATCAAAATGGCTACCAATGAGCAGCAGTACACTACTAGGTACTAGTGGTGATGGGCAGAAGCTAGGCCACTCAGACTGTACAATAAATTAGTGTAGCTCCTTGGAGAAAGAGATTGCCACATCCTTTAAAAAAAGAGTTGCACCACCACCACCGGCATCAAATCCCCAGTTGAAAGGCAAGCTGAGGAACATTATTGTTATATTTCTTTTTATCTGAAAACAAGTGTGTGGTTAGAATGTGAATCTCTGAACAGGCTCTAGAATTAACTTACTTCTTATTTTCAGACATTGTAATTACTGTATATGAGTGGAAGGTATGTATTCAAATTTTAAAGTAATATAAAATTAAAGGGAAAAATGTGAATTGCTAAAAAAAAATGAGTTGCAGGGCTAGAGAGATGGCTCAGAGGTTAAGAGCACTGACTGCTCTTGCAGAGGACCCGGGTTCAATTCCCAGTACCTACATGGTGGCTAAGAACCATCTTTAGTGCCAGGTGTGGTGATGGAACACCTTTAATCCTAGCACTTGGGAGGCAGAGGCAGGAGGATCTCTGTGAGTTCAAGACCAGCCTGGTCTACAGAGCGAGCTCCAGGCCAGCTGGGACTAAAGGGAGACCCTGTCTTAAAAAATACCTAAATAAATAAATAAATGAATAAATAAATAAATAAATAAATAAATAAATAAATAAATAACACTACAACAAAAACTAAGTCACCTGGTCTCCATAGTGAGTTCCACGCCAGCTAGGGCTACAAGGAGAACAAAAAGCACCCCCCCAAAAAAATGAGTTGCAAATATTGCCCAATTACTTTCCTGATAATTGATCCCAGATAAATTAAAAGGTATGTTATAACTATGTTCTCAAAGCTAGAGAAATGGTTCAATGGTTAGGAGAGCTTCTTGTTTTCCAGGGGACTCAGCACCCAAATCAGTGGCTTTTAAAACCATCATAACTCCAGATTCAGGGGATCAGATGCCTGCTGGACTCAGTGGTCACCTGCACATGAATGATAGATATGCATATTGAGACACCCATGCACCACAGCTTAAAACTATTTTAAATCTGTGTATGCACACACATACAAACAAACACACAAAAATCAGGACTGGAGAGATGGCTCCAGGGTGAAAAACACTTACTGTTCCTCTAGACACTCCTTTGATTCCCATCACCCACATGGCAACTAACAGCTTTACTTAACTCCTGATCCAATGGGTCTGATATCTTCTGCTGATTTCTGCAGGCATTGCACAACACAGGTGCACTTAAATACATGCAGGTAAAACACTCATGCACATAAAATAAAAATATGCTGTAAAAATGTTTTAAATCTACATATATGTGCTTAATTCATAAAAGCCTCAAACTAGAAAATACCTTGATGTACACTAAGAGAATTGTTAAATAGACTGTTATTAAACATTCCTAATGGGATTTCACGTTGCCATAAACTAATGATAGATCACATACTCCCTAAAAGAAGAAAAACAAATATAAAAATTACACTGAGTAAAAGTCAATTGTCTTTGAAAAGAAATGCTATCTAGTATCTGATTCTATTTATATAACATTCTTGAAATAACAAAGTTGGGAAAATACAGAACAGATATTATTATTTGCCAATGTAGAAGGGAGGTGGAGCTGGAGGAAAACAGGGTCATTAACAGTAGGCATCCTGGTGGAGTTAGAAATCAGAAGTCTAGGTCTGGACTATATCTCTATCTCTACCCTCACTGTGGTTCAGTACTATAATTGTCTTAAGATGCTATCAGTGAAGGAAATCAGATAAGGGAACTTAGACTCTGCCACGTTTTTATTTACAAATGCACTTCAATCTGCAGTAATCTCAAAATAAACAGTCTAATCTGGAAAAAAAGGACTAAATAGATAATAAGCAGGTTTTTAAAGTGGATCACAAGAGACACTGGGTTTGGGATTGTTTCTCACTATTTTAATGTGATTTTGAGTGCTTCTTATAATGTTACACTGCTTCATTAATGAGGAAATGTTACACCTTTGTGACTTATACCTTTATCCTTTTGTTCATACAAGTACCATGTTCAATTAGAAAAGATATAAATTCCTAAGCTGGGCATGGTGGTGCACGCCCTTAATCCCAGCACTTGGGAAAAGGCAGGCAGATCTTTGTGAGTTCAAGGCCAGCCTGGTCTACATAGAGAGTTCCAGGACAGCTGGAGTTTCAGGGAGACCCTGTCTCAAAAAGACCAAAAATAAATAAATTCCTCATCTGTGTATTATAAATACTTTGACCTGTGACTAGGTGTTTGATGTCTGACTCCCTGTCCAATTAGCTAACAATAGTGTTGGGAATTGTTTCTTATCACCTTTGCTCAGCTGCAAGGGTGACTGTACACACACACACACACACACACACACACACACTTTTAATTCCTGCAGAAAGACAGTTGGCTATTCTTTAGAACAAATGCTGGCCTATTTTCCAAACCTGGAAATGAGTTCAGTATCAGAAATCAAAAGGTAATTTGAGTGTTATGACAGGAAGTGAAGTTTTGTGAATTCAAGAGGCAAAATGGAAATGGGGGGAGGGGGATGTGTAAGATACAAAATCCAAAGGGCAAGAAGAAATAACTGAAAGGTCAGGATCACTGGACAGGGGGTGATTTAGAGGCTTAGCGGCTCTAATGGATTCTGCAGGCCTTGGAGGGACTGAGCTTATTTTGGAAACCTAAAGGTTTAGGGCATAAGTGGGAACCATGTATCAGATCCAGAACCAATGGTTATCCTACATCTCAAGCAAGAGTGTAATTAAATTCTAGAAACCTCAAGGAAGAATTCATCAAAGTTATCTCCTTGTAGCTGTCTAAAGAAATAACCTTTGCCATATGCCCTGGGAAACCCTGGTTTCCCTCTGCAATAATGGTGTTATTTACCAATCTGAAAAAGATTATTGGGAGACCCAAATTTATAAAGTAGTAAGCTTTGATAGAATGTGGAAATTCGAAGTTACCTTCATTATCATGACTCCTTAAACCATAGAAAGTCGTTGACCTCAGAGGCTAAGCTAGGCTCAGAAGAAAGTATTGTTCTGTGCAGCTCATTTGCAAAATTTATTGTGGGCACAAATTCTGTTTAGTGGTAGGTCTGCCATCTAGTGGCCATATGAATAAATAGACAAGGTAAAATTAGAGGCCTTATGAAAATGTTAAGTCACTCACGCTGAGTTTTCCTGGTCTTAGTGTAAAATAGGCTAAAGGATTTCACTGGTGTAGGAAAGCTTTTATCCAGGAATCAATTAAATGTATATAGACTCAGTTAAAATACCACAAATACAAAATCAAATCAGAAACAGTTATTTTACATTCATGCCCAGTTCAAAAATCAATGTATATTCAAAACCATCATTGATCTTCAGGTATTTTTTACTTAAGTATCTTTTTATCCCATTGAATTTTATTTCAATCAATTTGGTATGTTTTTTGTGTTTTCTAATATATATTTAATTTTTTTTTTACATTTCTACAATAATTCCTAACCATGTTTAGATCCCCCCCAACTTCATACGTTCTATAGTATGTATATATCTAGGCCTATGTTTATCCCCAAATGTTCCTCGGTGTGAGTTCATCCACAAGAGCCTGGTTGGCCTATCTAGCATCAGTCCCTGGAAGAAGACCAACTTCCTGTCACTCAGCAGGGATCCACTTGACAATAGCTCTTCTCTAAGGTTCAACCCTCCTGACTATTTCCCCAGGTCTACGCTGTGCTTTTGTCTGGTTAGCATGAAGTGACTACTGATTCTAGGTTTTCTTTGTTCATTTTCCTGAGTAATTTTCTGAGCTGCACTCTCCCACTTCTAGTTCCTTCCAGAGTATGNAAGCTGATGGTTTATATTTCTAAAACCCCAGTGTATTAAAAAGGTTTATTCCTGTGACTGAAAGTGGCATTTTCACAGGGCCTAATAAGTACATTGAATAAATCCAGAGAAAAATTCACTAAGCTAAACTCATTAGAAAAATATACAATATTCACATTCCAGCATTACAATTGTTCCTTTTGTTTATTCTCTCTCCTGCCTGGTATGCTAATGCAGAAATTAGATCTCCCTCCCAATTATAGTTCTTTGACATTCTAATCAATTAGAGTACAGTCAATAAAATAAATAATATAAAAATTCAATAACTGTTAGGCATGTTTTTCATTATTGTTGCATTCAGTTAATTTCCCCTTAGGCTTATTATTGCTTAAAATATCAGCATGGTACCACAATGTTCAAGTAGGAAATAAAGGTAATTTTATAATTGCTAATATTGTGTCAAAGTGTCCTATGGTAACTCACAAATTCTGAGTGCTGACATCCTAACAAATATTTGCAAAATAATGAAATAATGTCTCCTACCACCTTAGTCCTAATCTTCTGTGGTCCAAATTTAATTTTAATTCATTAATATAATATCTTTTTTATTTTATTTATTTATTTTCTATGTGTATGAATGTACTGTTTGCATGCAGGTTTGTGCACCCGTGTCGTGCAATGCTGCGGAGGTCAGAAGAGGGTCTCGGATTCCCCTGGAACTGGAGTTATCCTGGAACTGGAGTTACAGACAGTTCTTAGCCACCATGTGGGTGCTGGGGATCGAACCCAGGTCCTCTGCAAGAGCAATCGGCGCTATTAACTGCTAGGCTATCTCTCCAGCCCCTCATTAATATAAATCTTATAATCAGTATGGATGCCACAAAGTCATGATCAATCTGCAATATGAGGTGCAAACATCCACGTACTATTAGTATCCACTCTTAGCTCTAGAAATCTCATGTGCATTGAATAACTGATTATGCCAAAACCCATTGGGTTTTGGAATACAGCTTTTCCCACATGTGGAATATTATATTATATTATTATTATTATAATTATTATTATTTGCATTACAACCTTCCTACTTTCTAAGAACATGACCAAGTTTCTAGGACATTATTGGGGGGAAAAAAGAGGAAAAAAAATTTAATGGGCTTTTGAGCCTTCTGCACAAGAATATGCTAGGCATGGAGGAGTACAGGGAGAGGCTTGATCCAGGTCCCAGCACCCATTCTGCAGGCTCCTCCCCAGTGACCTAAGTCCTCTCACTCGGCTTCAGCTCCTTCCACGCCCTCCCTGAATCGCCATAGATGGAGACCAGTGTTTTTACAACGGTGTTTATGTGGCATGCTAGATTGAATTACTGCAGCCTATTACAGTATTGATGCTTGGTTCCTAATGTTTAAATATTCTTTACATACTTTCAATTTATTATCTCACAGACTTACGGCACCACCAATTTTTAAAGTAAACTGTCATATTAAATGTAATTTTCTTTTTTTTTTTTTTTTAATTTTAATTATGTCTGTATGTGTATGGTAGAAGAATGCTTATGACTTTGTTGGGTCTTTAACAGTTATTTATTTGAAAAGGAAGCGGAGACTGCATCAGAAGAGGGTATTCATTTTTAATGACGGACACTATTTAGACCAGAGGAAAAATAGTAGGAGAAAACACCAAGCAAACCTTTAGTTTGGAACTGGAACTGGATTGGAAGGTTGCAACTCTGGGGCTAACCTCAGGCACTCGGCCTGCCTGGTAAGACAAGTCTTATTCTGAAGTGAGTTCAGTGGGCCCAGCAGGGGGGGGGCGGTACAGACAGACATGAAACCTTCTAGTCAAAAACCTTGCAATTCAAATCTTAAAACTAACTATGGGAAAAGATTTGTTTGTTCCAACAGGACAAAATGTCACCAACTTAACGGCTGAGAAAGAAAAGATACAGCTTTGCATTGAGTAGGATGTACCAAAAAGTGGCAACTGAAAGGTTGACCCGTCTGAACACTGAAAGGAAGAAAAGCCTCAGATTGCCATAAACATCGAACCCTTCTGTGGATCCTACATGTAACAACTATCTATAATGAGTCCTAATGAAACTTATACCTTCTAGGTGCAACAAAGGTTTTGATATGACTTTCTTGCCTCCCCCCCCCATAGAACAAGGAGAAATATGACGATGATGATGTCATTCTCCAACTGTAAATTGGAGACAACTATTATAGAGGTAATCTCTTATAAAACCGGTAAAAATGCCTTCTTTAATTGACTAATAGACATAAGAACTGTGAAAAGGATTATACTCTGTTCAGAACCAAATATAATACTAAAGTCCTTGGGCTATGCACTTAGGCAAAGTATATTAATGCAGGAGCTCTGACATCAGCAATGGATTGTTCTACCAGGGGGATGTTGGCCAGGGGATCCAAGGCCCCACAAAAGGTAAGGGCTCCTTGCCCCTAAGTTGGGATACCTGCAGGAGGAGAGGCGATAAGACCCTGCTGCCGAAGACCTGACGTTAACATGGGAGGGATGTATTGAGACCGCACATGCAAGGGTACAGATGGCCTCTGGAATGCCAGAGAGTGTTCCCAAAGGCCACTAAACCAATAAAGCAAATACGGGTCTCCCTGAGTCAAGCAAGACTCCACCATCAGCACCAGCTACACTTCACCTGCCTGGAAATACTGTGCAGCAGAGGCAGCCATGTGCCTGTATATCCCAAATCTAATTGGCTGTTGGCTCTCTCCTTGGAGGAATAACCCATGGCTGATGCCACAAGCCTACATCCTCTACAGGTTAGGAGATGGAATTATTATTATTATTATTATTATTATTATTATTGCATTCAACCTCTCTACTTTCTAAGAACATGACCAAGTTTCTAGGACATTATTGGGGGGAAAAAAGAGGAAAAAAATTTAATGGGCTTTTGAGCCTTCTGCACAAGAATATGCTAGGCATGGAGGAGTACAGGGAGAGGCTTGATCCAGGTCCCAGCACCCATTCTGCAGGCTCCTCCCCAGTGACCTAAGTCCTCTCACTCGGCTTCAGCTCCTTCCATGCCCTCCCTGAATCGCCATAGATGGAGACCAGTGTTTTTACAACGGTGTTTATGTGGCATGCTAGATTGAATTACTGCAGCCTATTACAGTATTGATGCTTGGTTCCTAATGTTTAAATATTCTTTACATACTTTCAATTTATTATCTCACAGACTTACGGCACCACCAATTTTTAAAGTAAACTGTCATATTAAATGTAACTTTTCTTTTTTTTTAATTTTAATTATGTCTGTATGTGTATGGTAGAAGAATGCTTATGACTTTGTTGGGTCTTTAACAGTTATTTATTTGAAAAGGAAGCGGAGACTGCATCAGAAGAGGGTATTCATTTTTAATGACGGACACTATTTAGACCAGAGGAAAAATAGTAGGAGAAAACACCAAGCAAACCTTTAGTTTGGAACTGGAACTGGATTGGAAGGTTGCAACTCTGGGGCTAACCTCAGGCACTCGGCCTGCCTGGTAAGACAAGTCTTATTCTGAAGTGAGTTCAGTGGGCCCAGCATGCCTCACTGTTCACTTAGTTTACTCCGCTTTCCCTTCTGCTTTGACCGCACTTTCGGTCGTGTCTCAGTTGCCACCTAATTTCTCTTGGTGATTATTGACTTGATGTTTGAAGATATTCTGGATATTATTAATGCTTTGTCACATATGTGATGAAAATGTCATCTCTTTTGAGCATTTTTTTCATAAAGATCTATTCGAGGACTTTAAATTTAAAAAAAAATCATTAAATATACTTAAAAGTCCTTGTGTCTTCCACATACAGTTTTATGACTTATCTACCTCAAGATCACATAGGTATCTCAAAATATCATTCTAGGGACTAGAGAGGTGGCTCAGCAGGTAAAAGCACTGGCTGCTCTTGCAGAGGATGTGGGTTCCCTACCTAGCACCCACATGGAAGCTAACTACCATTGGTAAATCCAGTTCCAGGGGATCCAGCACATAATCCTGACCTCCACAGGCATTGCACGACATGGGTGCACTTGATACATAAGGTCATCACATTCATACATGAAAAATAAAAAAAAAAACATAAAGTATTAATCTACATTTTAATGTTATTTCTTCTAAGCAATAAAATAATTATATTTTATGCAAACACAAAATTTAAGTATGATTTATTATCCATTGTCTTGCAAATTTTAACATTAATTCATAAAGAAGTTTTTATAGTATGAAAGCGGTTTTCTAGACTTTTTATTTTAGATTATTTCTTTAGAATAATATTCCTATTCTTAATTTTAATTCTGTCAATATTTTTGTATAACTTGAGTTCATCTTATTTCATAATTAGAAATATAATGGTTTTATCTTCTAGTCAAAGTTAAATTCTTATCATTATACACTGTCTCCCTGTAGTCACACTTGCTACCCTATTAAGGTATTTTGCCCTGGAGTTGTTGATTTCTACTATAACAGCATGATTATTACTATAGATTACACCATAATTCTTTCAGTATTCAATTTTGTATGCACAGCAATCTTGTGTGGAAACTAGCACAGTGTTTTCATGAATTGCACGCTGGTTGAATACATATTTGATGACTATTTTATAGAGCCTATATTTAAAAATACAGATATTTATTTTGTGATCTGTGTGTGCAGATATGTGTGTGCATGTTTATTTATGATTATAGGCACAGAAGTGTTATGACACATGTGTGGAGTTATTGGATAACCTCTAGTCCTCACCTTCAAATTGTTTAAGACGAGGTCACTTGTTCACAGCTGCATACATTAGGCTTGCTGAAGCAGGAGCTTCTAGGGCCGCTCCTCCACCATCTCACCACAGGAGTGCTGGGAGTTCAGACGAGTCCCAGTGACTCTGGTTTCACATGTGTTCTGGGCACCTTAAATCAAGTCCTCATGTTTGCTGAAAAGAGCTTTCTCCAGTGTGCCATCTCCCCCCTATCCCTGAGCAATCCTTCTGGAAGTCTTCAGAATACAGTATTTCCATGCTTCTCAGACCTGTGAGCATAGTCCTCACCACTAGAGAAACAAAGATCTTCATTGGCTACATCATGTGTCAGTCTTCCAACTGAATTTTACAAATTAGCTATTATTAAATCTGTGATAACTTAGTCATCGATAAGGTGTTTTTATGTTGTCAATAAAATCAGATGTGCTACATAGAAAATACTTCTTTTCCTTAACAAAAGTAGTATGTTTGGTAATATGAAACCAGGTATAATGAAGGCTACAACAATGCCAAATATCATTAATCAAATCCACAGCATTTTCAAGTATTTTATTATTATTGAGTGACAGTTTCTGTCACTCAATAATAATAAAATACTTGAAAACGAATGCTTGGATTAAAACATGGTTATAATAATCACAAATTGTAAAGATGTTAATTAATATTCACATGTTCTAATTAATACATCTATGTGAAGCATTTTAAATGAAGGAGATCCTTTGCATGAGTCATGCATTACAGATTTTTGAAGGGTAGTCTTAGCCATAAGGAGACCTTATTTGGACTACGACTAAAGCATGATGACAATGTGGATGTCTGGCATTTCAATGTCTCTGTGAATTTATACACAGAGGTATCCATGTACACCTACTCTAAAAGTATAAGCATGCATGTTTTGCAAAGCTTCAGAATTTAGAGCAAAACTTTTACTTTAGAAAAACTTCACTAGTGTTATCTTGTCAGCATTAGAATCTGAATTTTGAAGGAAGATTATGAAGATAAGTATGCTTTAAGATGGGTATACTTAAAGGAAATCGTCATTATCTTAAATACTTGATGTGAGAAGCTCAATTGAATTAAATTAAAAATCCATTGGCATTATCATAAGAAATATCAACATTTCCTGTGTTCATTAAAGATTTAAAGGACTCTTACAGTTTCAAATATAATTTAAAGTAATGAAATTATCTAAATTCAGGTACTCGTGATAAGGTGGTCTCCTTCAGGCAAGACACACATTTGGGACACTGGCTATTCACTGTGTGTGCAAATGAAGTCTATCATCAAAGGTAAGATAAAAATTCAGTGTGGTTACGACATTACTTGTGGTGAAATGAGGACTCCAAGAATCCTGTCATCCATCAAAGCAATGGGCGCACCGAGAAATATGGCCACAATCAACTTTTTAAAGTTCTTGAAACTGAACATCTTTGAATATAGTTAGTGCCAATCTGAGAGTGGGGGCGTGCGCCTGCAACCTCTCCAGGGTAAAGCAGGTAAAGGAAGATCAGGGGTTCAAGGTCCTTTACTACATAGTGAATCGAATGGCCATTTGGACTGCATGAGAACCTATCTCAAAAATTACATAAATATAATAACATAATTAGCGTTTCTTTTTTAAATGGACATCTTTTATTAAAAATAGGAAGCTTTGACATCATCATGAATCTGCCTTCTCTAAGCCTGTGCTGGCTGCACCTGCTACTTTCTTGAGAAGTACCTGACAAAAACAATGTAAAGAGGAAAGGGTTCATTGAGGCACAGGGCTTAGGGCTCTCCAACACAGTGGAGACAGCATGGTAGGGGGCAAGAAGCGGAGACTAGGGATGAATGTGAGTGCTGGGCTGGCTCCTTCCTTTGTCCCTTTGTCCACAGGACAGGGTTATCCACTGCATAGGTCTGGTCATCTCTCCTCACAGCCCCAGTCACATGTAACTATCACTATTTGTTCCATTCCCTGAAAACAGTCCATATGCAAAACGCTTTTACTTGATCTCAGTCAGAGCTTGCCTGATGCAAAGAACACTTCTCCATATGAAAGGAAGAATGAACAGCAACTCAGAAACACCACAGAGAGGTGAAGAAAACCATAACACAACCACACACTTAAAAGGGAGGAAGGGGTTCCCAGTGGTGGAGTTGAAAATCTCTGACATAATCCTGGGTCCTAACAGGCCTCATACGTTTTCAAGGCTTTGTGACTGATGAGGCCCTGGGCTTCTCCTCTGCATGATGTTGACATTCTGTGCAGTAAGGAAGCAAGGGCAGCAATGGAGAAGTCATTTGTCAGAGAAGGCACTACAACATGTAAAATCAGTTCCTGAGCAACTGACGAAGAATCACTGCTTCACATATTCAAGGTAACCGCACCAAGCAGTTAGATGACCAGTATTAACCAATGATAAATTACAAAAATATACTAGCCTTACAGAAATAGTTTTTTGGTCCTTTTGAGAGAGGGTCTCCCTGTAGTTCTGTCTGTCCTGGAACTCACCATGCAGACCAGGCTGGCCTTGAACTCACAGAGGTCCGCCTACCTCTGCCTCCCAAGTGCTAGGATTGAGATTAATTCACCACACCCAGCCCAAAAATATGTTTTAATCTGTATAATAAGCAGAAGCAATAGCAAGAACTAAGGAGTGAAATCCCCAATTTAACAACAACGACGACAGCAAAGATATAGAAACAAAGAATGATTCATACATACACGAGTGCTGATGAGTTCCAAGTCAGCAGAAATTGTTGCTGAGAATCCCAGGCAATGAATTTACTAAACAAAGACTTTAAATATGCAGTTTTTTTTTTATTTATTTCTATATGTGTGTATGAATGTACTGTCTGCATGCAGGTTTGTGCACCCGTGTCGTGCAATGCCGCGGAGGTCAGAAGAGGGCGTCGGATTCCCCTGGAATTGGAGTTCTCCTGGAATTGGAGTTACAGACGGTTCTCGGCCGCCATGTGGGTGCTGGGGATCGAACCTGGGTCCTCTGTAAGAGCAGTTGGTGCTCTTAACCGCTAGGCCATCTCTCCAGCCCTAAATATGCAGTTTTAATACAGTAAAATGACTACAGAAAATATAGGAGATAATTTCACCAAATAATGATTATCATTAATATGAGAGACAGTGGTGAAAGCAACAAACTAGAAATTTTAAGTGGTAATGTGTTCCACGGACATAAAAATCATTGAGAAAACAAATCTATTGAGATTATCTAGGTTAAGACGCAAATATACAAAAGAAGAAAATGGAATGTCACGTAAACCAGGAGGTGTACCAGTAATGTTTGCTTTAGTTAACTAAGTCCTCATGGTTTATGTGAGATCTTCTTGGATCATCCATACTGTATAATGACAATTCCATATTCCTCGATCTCTATTTCTACCTCATCCTCCCTAAAATACTACTTGGCAACCAGGATTCTAGTATCTTCTGTTGCCCCAGGATTTTGCATTTAGTAAGATGAGGTGGCATTTGTCTATAAGTACCTGGCTTATTTTGTCAGCATGGTATCCTCTAGATTTCTCTGCAATTCACTTGTGGCAATAGTTCCTTCTTTGAAATACTGAATATCATTCTTGTCTATATACAATACCTGTGCCTATTCACTTGTTTGCAGCCATTGAAAATTAATACTGTAATGAACATGGAGTACAGACTTGAAATTGACAGAATACAATCAACTCCAGACTGTTTCTTCGTCTACTTTGTGTTGCTATATAAATACCTGATGCCGGATAATTTACAAAGAACAGAAATTTATCCTTTCACAACCCTGGAGTCTATGGCATCCAAGACAGAGGGTCTGCATGCAGCATCTACTGAAAATCTCATTTGCTTTGTAAAAAAAGAGGGGGGTAGCTCATATGTCATGCCTTTTTAATAATGTCATTAATTTGTTCATGAGATTGAAGTCTTCATGACCTAAACACATCGTATTGACCCCACTGCCTAACAATTTTATACTGGGAATTAAGATTCCAATACATGAATTTTAGTAGACATATAAAGAGTCTTCAAAGTGTTATGAATTTAAGCTATAAAGTTAATGATAGGGCCAAAAAATCACTCAGGATATATTATGTTGAATTATTTTGTGGATCGATTTTGTTGGGCTTTTCAATCAATTCTCTCGCTCCCTAAATGCAATTTTCCTTAAAGTTCTTTGAAAGAAAGGAAGTAGCAAGCCAGCCCAAGATCATTTATTTTTAGCTCACTTTTATTTAAGTGTGTATCATTTTGGTTTTATTTTCTTTTGTTGTTTCTCAGACATAGAACCTCACATTATGTAGGCCAGCTTGATCTTGAACCTGACAGTGGACATCTCTTTGGTAAACATGTAAGACTTTGAACTGCTTACTTTAGGCAATCCCATGACTCTTTTTCTCTTGAACTACAATAATTCATATTAATCAAGTGTCATTTTGTTAAAGCTGGGTTACATCTCTAAATTTCCCCCAACCACTTGATACTCGGGCTTAGAAAATTAACATATCCTAAAGTGTTCATCAATTTGCCATAAAAGTTTATATTTTAGTTTCTATATTAACTATTTCAAGAAAAAGGGAGGGTCTTGTCTTGGTACCATCTGAAATAAAAATCATGAACATTTTTAATGAAATTGATGTATTGCTTATCTTATTAAAAGTACATCAAATTTTAATTAGGTTCAAATACATCAGAACCCTTCTAATATCATAAAAGCTAGACAAGTTTTAAGGCAACTAAAAATGTTTATTCAAAACTGAGACGGGCCTGTGAGATTGCTCCAAGTGTAAAGCACTGGCTGTGGAATATTGATGGCCTAAATTTGATCACTGGAACCCACGTAGAGGTTGGAGGACAGAACCAGAGCCAGAGAGGTTTTACTGTGACCTTCACATGAGTACCCAGGCATGGGTTTCTGCACACATACACTATATATATATATATATATATCTGTTTTATGTACATATGTATGTATATATATTCACAGAATATATATATATATATTCACAGAATAATATTAATATTTTGAAAACTTACACACCTAGAATGTTTTACAGAGAAAAATGATATAATTAGTCAATAAAATGGTTGATGGTTTGTCTAGTACATAAAGGAGACTACCAACAACTAATGTGTTTTCAATAAACTGAAAGAAAGCTTACCAACCTGACAAGTATTTGTACCTGTGCAAGATCTGTTGGAGGCCTGTGTAAACATTACAAAGGAAGAATATCACAGAAGCGTATGCTACTACAAATAGACTGTACTTAAAATGTTGATCATGGATGTAAGCATCACCAAGCATTTCACAGGCCCAAGAATATACATTACTTATAATGTGATAAAGATTGGCTTCACAATCCTTGGATAACTATTTCTGTATGATATTGCCACCTCAGAACAGGTGGACTCTTCACAATCTCTAGAACAAAGCTCACCTTCACAAGGACAGCTTAAACTGTGCATGAAAGAAACAACTGGCAAATGATATGGATGGAGTATAAGAACACAAAGTGAAGAGATCCTCCAAACCCTGAGAATGATCTCTGGCAGAGACTCTCCTGGCTGGATGTTTGGTGATTTGACCTCCTGCCTGTATTGGCCTGTTAACACTGGCCAGGTCCTGCTATGTT
Source organism: Rhizomys pruinosus (assembly GCA_009823505.1). NCBI lineage: Eukaryota > Metazoa > Chordata > Mammalia > Rodentia > Spalacidae > Rhizomys > Rhizomys pruinosus. The sequence goes on from VZQC01004414.1 coordinate 262,875, forward strand.
GTCTTGTAAGATTGCTCTCAGAATACACTGCTCAAACATCAGATAGTGGCTCTGGCTCAGCTTTGGCATAACTCAGACTGAAAGACATCCTTAGAGAAGCTGATTAATTAGGAGAGTCTGAAGCCCTTAAATCATCTAAGACTTTAGGATCTGGTCAGGAAGTCTCCTTATTGGTTGTCCATCAGTAACTGTCCATCAGTAACCTCCATGTATATATCCCATTAACCCAATTTTCTATTGATAAATCATATGGTTTCTGAAAAAAAATAATATTTTTAATTTAAAAATGAGGACAGAAAATAAAATGAGTATATATGTCTATATTTACAGAACATATATATTCACAGAATAATAATTTTTAATTTAAAAATGAGGACAGAAAATAAAATGAGTGCATATTCATTTTAAAAACTTCAGACAAATTCCAACATATTCAATATATTTCACGCAGAGTTGAACCACTAAATAGGACTCTGTTCATTTTTAGATAAGGCCTAGTTGTATCAGACAGTCAACATTTCCAGCTGGGTTTCTTTAAATGAGAACTTTATAACCCCTGAAAAGAGTGGAGCCAACGCCTCTCAGCTTTTCATCTTTTCTCCCTTGTATTTTCTTGTTGTCTTTTCCGCACTCCACCTATGATTACAATTGTTCTATTGATTTTCCTTTAGGAATCTTTCCAAAGCAATTAATTTTGAAACAAATATCATTTTGTATTCTTATTTTGCTTAATACAACACATTTCTTGACTACAAGGACAAAATTCAATAGGCATGAAGAGTTTAGCAAGAAAGAGTGTTGAGTATATGGCGGATAAAACTGATGTGTGTCATTGGAGAGTCCTCCTCCAGAGCTGAGAATTCTTTGCTGCTCTGACCCAGGGTCATCAGCTTGGAGGTTTTATAGACAGCCTGGACTCCATCCTTCATCTGTTTCATAAAGGTCAGCTGAAGAAAGGTCTCTACAACTGCCAATCTCATGTCACAGAGCCTGCAGTACAGACTGCACTATTGTGTTTTCCCCACTATTGTGTGTGCATTTACACACACACACACACACACCTAAATCTGTCAGTATCTGGTGCAGAGTTCTCAAAGAACTATGTGCTGAGTCACCTTTCTGGATATGCATGCCTTGCTCTGGAACTAGGTTTCCTTTCAGGAAAACCTGGGCTATAAACTGCTTGACCTTTCCTTACATCCTAGGCTTGTTTGCTTTCCAGTGCTCTGCTTCCTCATTCTGCTTTCTGCTCCTTCCACTTCTATCTCTTATAGGATTCAGATGGGCTCTGAGCCAGAGAACAACCTCTGGCATGGACAATACCCATTCCTTGAGTCTCAAAGATCCAGGAAGACAGAGTAAATCAGCTTATACCTCACCCCCAAACACTACCAAGCATCCTGTTCCCCAAACATAAAAGTCCGCATCTATGATAGCCTTAAGTCTTGGACAACAACATCTGAGCTGAGAAACTGCAGAAAATATAGCTTATGAGAAATCTGATAACTGAGGTCCTGATAATTAGTATCTTGTTTTATTTAATCCACATTACATTGAGGCTAAATAATGAGACTTATGGTTCCAAGTCAGAGTACCAAAACTTCAGGTTTGACTTGAGAGGCACAAAAACATTTCATATGTGAAAGAAGGAGATTTTCTCACTACAGAATAGAAATGAGAACCAAAAGTTTATAGATACAGGGTCTCACTCTGTAGGGGGAGAGCTTTAACTCCCAGGCATGTCCAGTCTTTAGACATTGAAACATAACATCATCATCTATAATGTGCAGACTAGAAAACCACAAGGTCAGGTTATAATCTCATAATGTTTATGGAAGTATGCAATGTTGTGCTGGGGCACATTCATGGCTTTCTGGGATGCAGGCTCGACAGGCTTGGATGAAATTCCCTTTGAGAGGAAAAGTTTTAGATCCTTGATTTACCAAGATTTTCTAGCAATAGGCATCCCCAGGGAAAGGAATGGTAAGTAAACTTACAGCCTCTGACATGTCTCTTTGGAACTAGGTCTCATCCCTATTTTGAAGTCTGAACATATGTCTACAAGGAAGGGACTCTCTCCACACAATCTCTCTTTTTATTACTATCCTTTAACTTCCAAGATTGTCTTTCAATTCTGTTACCAGGATCTTTTGTTTAGAAAGTCCAAGCTACACTCTAACAGAAAAGTTTACTGTCTCCAGCCTCAGGTACACTTGCGCCAGGATGAGCAATCTTTACCCTGTGGTGTTGCCAGAGATCACCCCTGACTGGATATGAAAGCTTTAGTATATTTTTACATACCTATGGAGCTGGGAGTTTCTCTAATACAGCTTGACCTGATCAGGCTCAGAAACACCTTGGATTTGTGCCTTATTTTCTGGTTACTGAAAAAAAAAAAAAAAAACACCTCTTCTGAGGACAGACTATATATTTCCATAAAAAGTTAGACCCCCCAGGGTGTTAGGTTTCCAAAAGCTTTACTTTGCAACCAGTTCCATGTGTAACCAGTTTTTGTTGTTGTTGTTGATGTTGTTGTTATGTTTGTTGTTGATGTTGTTTTTGAGATAGCCTGTGGCAGATTTTCTTTACACAGACAAATTGTACATCATTAAAATGTCCAATTAAGGGGGTGGGAGAGATAGATTAGCAGTTAAGAGCAGCAGCTGCTCTTGCAGAAAACCCAGGTACAATTCCTAGCACACAAATGGCACCTAAACACCATCAGTAACTCCAGTCCCAAGGATCCAACTCCCTCTTCTGACTTTGCCTTACACACAAACAGGCAATAGACTCATATACATAAAATTAAAAAAAATAAAATATATTTTAAAAAAGAAATGTCCAACTAAGTCCCAAGTATATCACAATTTCACTCACAAGAACACTATTTTCATTCAGCCATTGAGACATTCTATCCTTTATTTAAATTTTGAATCCATCCAAGTAATCTACAAATAAGTCTCTTAAGTAAATTAAAGATATTATTTTTTAGCTTTTAATTCCATAATACTAAATTCCTCTAAGCTCTGCCGAGCAAACATTCCCAAATATTTCATGATCTACTCTAGTAATATCCTCATCCCCTCTGCTACACAGCTACACATATATGTACAAGTACTTTACTAATTAAGTATGGCCCATGGGTTGTAAGCATAGAGAAATACTTTATAATAATGAAAGGAGTTTATGCAATACTCAGTGCAATGTAATAAGCCAAAAAACAACAAATTGGGGAAAAATGACTTCAAAGTTTAAGGTTGAGATTGCAAGTTTTTTAGCTTGATGCAAAAGATGACAGAAAGTGACTACTTCAAATTTACAGCAATATGCTCTAATTTAGACCCTAAGCAGGCAGATGAACTCATATGTAAATAAGTATAATTTTCATAGAACTTGAAGATAAACACTCAAGTGCCTCACATGTGCTAAAGCCAATGATCTGAACTTTATAATCAAGTTTTTTACTTCATTGGCATTTTAATTTGCAGCCAAACTGGGCTGCTTGTGTTTCCTTGGGGACAAAATTCTACTACTTATCTTATGGTATTTACAATTCTGGATGCTTTGTCAGACACAATTTTAATGTCTCCTATCTTGTATATGAGTTATGTTGTAGTCACTTGGAATGGGGAACTCTGGGGACTGAAGAAAGACTTGGTTTGTCTGATCATCTAGCTAAGCGGGTAAGCATTCACCATTGGTCCTCTAAGAGCCAACACCACATAACTGTTTTCTATACAATTTATATTAAATAGTGAATATCTTACAGGAAGTTGGATTCCATTGAGTTGGAGGAATGAAGTTGGTGAATAAATCAAAGAATTATTTTCCTAGAAAATAAAGTTGCAAGCTTCTGTTTATTAGCTGTGATGAAAGCCATGATCCCTTTAAGAATATTATTAGGAGAGAGCAAGAAGAGGCAATAGGAGGCTTAATGCATGCCATCCGTTCTTCCTCTCTAGTAGAAGAGACTTAATGAATCAGATAATCACATTACTCAAGTGTAACTTTAATCAAAGGGTATATCTCAGGGTTTATTCTAGTTATAGAAAGAGGCTAGGAGGAGAAATTTTCAGAGAAGTCTTGTAAAGAAAGGAGTGGTTAACAAATAAAAGCCATAATACTGTGGGGTCAAGAAAATGAAGAGAATAATGTGTTTCAAAAGGAATGGAAAGAAAGTCAAATGTGAAAATGTATCCTTTCAATTTAGTAAAAGGGCAATCCCTGGCAGCCATGGAGATGCTGGCTTATGGAGAATTCACATAATATCAACCAACTACCTACTCTGAAGGAGCAGTCATCTCAGAAATTGTCCCTAAAGATTTTCTAAAATTAGTCATGAACATGATAAAGAATTTTTGATATAATTATATCCCAGAATGAAATCACGTATCCTTATTCTGCAAAATCTGCCTCATTCTGCACACTACGGAAGCACAAGGCACTGCAGCAATCTTTTTGGGAGACATGGGAACATGTCCTTACCTAACCTCTGCTTACATAATCCATCTCATAGCTTTGTAAGTGGATAATGCTCATTGAAAGCAGTAAGAATGATGGGCATGGAAGTGCCACTAGCCTATATCTTTAATACTCAAGACTACATTGCCTACAGATAGCCAAAAAGCAGTTGGATAGTCTGTGTCCATAATCATAATTAATGCCTTTATGGCTTTTCTTTTGGGGAGAAAGAAAAAGTGCTGAAAATTTAAATATGGCTTATTTTGAAAACACTCTGCTTATGGAAGAACCAGAGGGAGTTTCCAAACTTTATAGTCTCAATGGAGACCGAAGTTTTAATGTAGCAACAATCCATGAAGCCCTGGGATATTGGGCTTCACCTGGGGAGAACATTAAATAGCATAATGAAAATTTCTTCCTATTGGAACATTTTAATCAAATAATTCTGCCTAAACTTCTCATTAAGATATAGGACTTGCTCAAATGATTTATATTAAAATATAAACAAACTTCTTGTCCGATGGAATGAATGTGTGATAAGAATTTGAAACAGAAAGAGGAACAACAACAAAAAAATGCGAATAAAACAATGACCACGATTTTAGGTCTCAGACTCACAACATATGCATCCTACTCTGTCATTCCAGAGTGTGATGACTTCTGCATGGCGCCATGGTAGTTGCCAGCTCAACCTAATGTAAGTTAGACCTGGATTAGGAGAGAGTCCAAGACAAACACATTTATATTCAACATCAAACTCTACCCTGCTTTGAAAGATTCCCTAAGTATATTTTGTCAATAAATTGACTAAAAATTAACTTCATAAATAATTTAGGTGTATGATGTATAACCAAACACCTTTCTCTTAATGTGATGTGTGCATGTGGAGTCCAGACATCATATTGAGTAATTTTCGGTAGACTTGGGTATCTATGCTTGGTCTGCATGCAACATCTCTAAAAACGGTTAAAGCAGCTTGATCGTACTGGTCACACGGAACGACTAAATGGAGCATACAGGTTTTATTGCAGCTAGATACTACAAGAATTTAAAGGACAGATCAAAATCTTCCCCGTATGAATTGTTTAATTGTCCTTTATTTTTCTCTATGTAAAAACATTACTGAAAATTGGTACATGGGGCTGGAGAGATGGCCCAGCAGTTAAGAGCACTGACTTCTCTTGCAGAGGACCTAGGTTCGATTCCCAGCACCTACGTGGTGGCTGAGAACCGTCCTTAACTCCAGTTCCAGGGGAATCCGATGCCCTCTTCTGACCTCTGTGGCATTGCACAAAACAGGTGCACAAACCTACATGCAGACGGTATATTCATACACATAAAAAATAAATAAAATAAAAAACTGGTACATTAGGACTTTTCTATAAATCAGCAAAACAAAATACAACCTTAGAGCTCTTGTCCTATATTATTAGTGGCAAGTAAATAAGTGAACAAATAAAAAGAAAGGCAAAGCAAAAAGGGAATATTTGCAGGAACGTGACTCCTCTCTAATCTCAGTGATAATGGAAGTAATATTGTTGACCGCAACAGGGCTGCACCTTAATCATTTCTAGTGCTGTGATCACCTCATTAGGGGAGAAGTATGTAGAAGTCTGTCACTGTCGTCAATATAGTCAAACTGTTCCATGTTAATGCCATGCCAGGTGTTGCAGCAGAACCCAGCCAGATGGTCCAGGAGCTTTCACATGTGAGAGCACACTGGGGCAAATCTTTGAACACTTTTGCTAATTCTTCCCTTTTCTTCCCTTGGAAAGCTGTCAAAGGGATAAGTCTCTGTGCGGTGGCAAGGTGAAATTAACAGAATGTTATCAATATCTCCACTAATTTTATTTCATATGTAGCCTGAGGCAAAGATCTATTTTTATGGCAAGATAAACTTATATAAACAGAACGTTAACAGATTCTGGAGAAAACAAAATCCTGCTGGGTGAACACATGTTAGCCATTGCCACAGTAATGAGCTATAAATTAATGTTGGAAAGCAATGTGATGGGTACATGAAGTAGCTATTTGTATCTATTTCCTATGAATGCATACTCACAGAAAAATATAGGGTATCTTTAGCAGGAATATTTGTGCATAAGGGGAATTTTAAGAGCATCAAATAAGGAAATAATATAATAAATAATAAAATAATAAGAAAGATAAACATATTTCTAACTTAATAAATAGAGAGTGAAAGAAAGTTTAAGAAGAAAATTTAGGGTAGGAGTCAGAATTTTGAAACCTACACTAGACCAAACAGGTAATGTTCATGAGAGAAGTCAGTTCCCAAGTTCCTGAGAAAAATTCTTATGCAAAGCCTGGCTGCAGATGCTTTTTTTGAGAGCTGCAGTTCCCATGGGCACGGAGCAAAGGAAACGAGGACAAGATCAAGGTGTTACCCAAGTTAGCTACAACTTCACCCAAATACCCTGAAGACCATGACTGGCTTAGCTATAAAGGCATCTTTCCAGAAGCCTCCAGAACTTCCACACACCATCTTTCCTAAGAAGGAAAGGGGAATAACTATCTATTGACTTCCCGAGATCTGAAGCCCTCCTGGGCTCAGCTTTGCATTACCATCCTCCCGGCAAGCTGGAATCAGTCCCTTGGGTGGCTTTTATGAAACCACATCCAACCCCTGCTAAAGGCCACTGCACATGAGTCTAGAAATAAGAGGAGGATTATGAGCCACCAGTGAATGACTGAATTGATTCGCTAAGCATGATGACCACAGCTATTAGGGGTATTTCGGAATTCTGATACACTTTAGAATTGATTTAGTTGAACGTGATGGCTAGAACCATTATAGTTACTGACAGGCAGGAGGACCTGAGGCAGACTGAGCTTGTAGTGGTAGGGACAAAAACCAAGATCCTCCATAGACTAGTGAAAAAGGTCTATTAGATGGTGAAGCTCAGTAACCCTCAGCAGGTCAGGAATTAAACCTATTAGGCATGAAAAATTACAGTGGACACTCCAATAAAAGTGGGAATCCAATAAGAATGGTGAAAATTCTGGAGAGCACAGAGGTCATGTTACCACTCAGAGTGAGCAAAATGCTTCCAGGAGAACGCACTGGCCTGTGGTCTCAGATTTACCTTTTTTTTTTTTTAAGAAAAGGATGGTTATCTAGCTCCAGTATATAAAGGATCATTTTTAATTTTTGATTTTTACTTGTTTGTTTTTAGACAGGATCTCCCCGTAGCCCCAGCTGGCCTGGAACTCACTACGTAGACCAGGCTGGCCTTGAACTCACAGAGATCTTCTGCCTCTGATTCGCAAGTGCTTGGGTTAAAGATTTGCACTACCATGACCTGTTAAATATTAATTTATTAAAAATTAGTACAGGTTAAGAAACAAAGAACCACCTTTATATGTTACATTCAACAAGGCAATTTTTATGACATCTGATCTATAAAATAATTTCATAATTATGTTAATTATGTTTAATAAATTAAGAACTAAATTGAAATCTTTTTCTTTGTGTCATCTATGTGTCTTTCCATGCTGCTCTCTAGTTTCATATAAGAAATATTTAGCTAATGTAATCATATAAACTGAGATAAAAATAAGCTTTTCTACTACTAAATGCCAGGAAGTCAATTATAAATATATTATATATACATACATATATATATATATATTCCTCAATGAGAATCATACACTAATAATCCATAAAATGTTCCCATTGATCTATAATTTAAGTAGATGCATGGACAAGACATGAAGTATTAGGAACTCAATCAGGGCCAAGAAGTGTGGACTTGGATAGATTAGATGGCTTAGCCAGTAAAGGTGGCTGCCAGCAAGACCTTCAGATGATCTGAGTATGATCTCCAGGATGCACATGGAAGAGAACAACTCCTAGAACTTGTCTACTCGCCTCCACATGTACACAGTGGCATGTACACCCCCAACACACACAAACACACACACACACACACACATGCCAATAAATATGATTTAAGAAAAAAGAGGTGTAGACCTTAGGGAAATTCTTTAAAAACATCACAATATATTTTAATCCCACTAGATTTAGGAATTACAGAAAGAAAAACAATTGTTTGCAATTGTAGAATTTTTCTTCATGAGGCAAATACCAGTGTCTAGTAAGCTTTTTGGGCAAAATGACAGATAAAGACTTATGCTTACCAAATTGAGGATAAAACTTAACAGAAGAGAAAACTAATGAAGGTAAGACAGGAGGGAAACTATCACTAAAGACACGCAGGGGGAGAAAGCCTCGGCAAAAGCATGTCTGTCTGTTGGAAGGGAAAAGAAACCAGGTCGAGAATGAGCAGAGAAGCTGGAAGCCCTCCAGCAGACACTGTCTGAATGTTTAATTCCAAAGCCTTTTGGAGTATTGCAAAAGCAGATTTGAGTGGTTCTGCTCTTCCTTCACTCTTGAACATAACTTGAGTTTCATCTATTTCCCTCTATTTATGGATTGCACACTCATTTTTCAATATTCAAAATTTTATTGGCATTTCTGAACAAAGCTATCTTTTTTTTTTTTTTGGTCTTTTTGAGACAGGGTCTCCCTGTGGCCCCAGCTAGTCTGGAACTCGCTTTATAGACCAGGCTGGCCTTGAACTTACAGAGATTGGCCTGCTTCTGCCTCCCAAGTGCTGGGATTAAAGTTGTGTGCCACCACGCCTAGCCATTTTTTCTGAATATGTCCTCTTGTTTGCATGAATTTTTTTTTCAAAGCATTCTTTGATCTCTGAAGAAAGAACCATATTAACTCTTCACATAGTGTATCACCTTAACTACTTTTGAATTCATTAATGGCTGATTGATGATGATATGAAGACCAGCCATCTGACATACTTGTTAAATTGATGTGAATCAGGTAACTAAACAAGAAAATAAAAATCCTGTATGAAGACCATGTGTATACAGAGTGAAAATTAAATAAAATGCTACTAGAAAATTGAATATGCTAGTGAACACCAGTAACATTTATAGGTGTGAAAGATTGTTCAATAATCTAGAAAAATGTGTCATAATCACTGACTCAAGAAAAAGAAATCTTAATGTTGTCTGATGAAATTCAAATTCATTAAATATGAAAAATTGTACAGTGATTGGAAGGGAGCATCCTCTGATGACAAATACATATTTAAAATACTGTAGTATACATGTGTATACACATTTACGTCCATGTAAGTTATGTACACAAATGCATATGAACTAGGCATATTTATATCCAAAATATTCTGTGACAGCTTTCACCTCATTACCCCTCAGCCTCACCTGAGTGAGAGATAGAACTGCTGAATCTCTTTCTTTGAAGATTTTGAGGAACCATGGAGCTGAGCTTCTAGGAGATTAGGACAATGCAAAGTGGTTTTCATCTGCTCTAGGCAACAGTGTTACTCGCCAGCTCTTGAAGATCAAATCTTGTTTTCTCCTGTGCACCGCCCATTCTCCTTTTCTACTGAACGGCTGTTCTCACCATGTAAGTGATGCACCATATGCTAACATGATGCCCTGACTCTCAGATGAAGTTCAGCAATGAGGCTATGAACCTGGCTTGCCTCTCACAGAGGAAAAGATGAGAAGATTCTAGGTGCTCTTGAAAAATCAGTTTGCAGGAAACTGGCGTACATGGTAAAGATTTTAAATACTTTCAAATGTTGACTTATTAAACACATTGTATGTAACATGTCAGATTGTTAATATTTTAGTCTAATATAAAAATGGCAACTGCTTAATATATATTCTTATGGGAAGCTACCGACTTGATTTATTATTTTCAGATAAACTAACAGATATTTAATAAATTAAAAGACAGAAAATAACAAAAGTAGATAAGGGCCCAGCCTGGAGTGAGGGAAAAGACAGACAGGAGCCTGGGAACTGTTGGCAACTGATTACTGCTGTGTGAGGGAGAGTAGAATGTATCTTCTTTAAATCTCAAGATAAGCTGACTAGAGTCCAGTGGATGAACCTGCAGGGAAGGACATCTGGGTTCAAATGCTTGATCAGATATTGTGCTGGATAGCTTTAGTGTCAACTTGACACACCTGGCTTGAGGGAGCCTTAACTGGGGAATTATCTCCATTGGACTGGCCTGTGGTCACATCTGTGGAGTATTTGTCTTGATGGTGGAGCACTGTGGGAGGGCCCAGCCCACTGTGGGTGGTGCCACCCTTGGGTAGGTTATTGTGTACAGTATAAGCAGGCTGGGCACGAGTCAGGGGAGCAAGCCAGTAAGAAGCACTCTTCCATGGCCTGTGCTCCAGCTCCTGCCTCCAGGTTCCTGCCCTGAGTTTCTACCTTGGGCTCCCTGATTGATGAATTGTGACCCAGGAGATGTGAGCTGAATACACCATTTCCTCCCCACGTTGATGTCGGTCAGAGTGTTTTGTCACAGCAATTGAAGAGAAACTAGAACAGGTGAGATTTAACATATATGACAGAATGCACAAGTTGTGGTGGGGCGAAGTATGAGAAGGAAAGGGTTGGAGAGGGGGGCCTAAATTTGATTAAGATCTATTGTATGAAATGCACAAAATCTCAAGCATTAGACATCATGTCAGTCTTCTTAATGTATTAATATTGATCAGGTTACTTTCAGAAAAGGTTATCTTATTAAGACACATAAAAATATTATGGGAAAGATTAAAAAAGAGCTCTGTTTAATTTTAAATTTCATCCTATCCACATTCTCATTAAATAGTTTATTTAATATACATTCATATGTTTGGATCCAATATATCACTCAATTATCTCCCCTCCAATTCCTCCTTTAGTCCCCAATTCCTTTCTACTCTTCAGAGACTGAATTACAGTAACCACATATTATGAAACTGGACTAAAACTCACAATATTGCCTTACTGTTCTGATTGGTGTTATAGGGATATACCCTATGTCTGACTTTATTAACTGTCATCTAAAGTAAATTATCAAGAGCCTCAAAGTGAACAGAAGTAAGACTAATAGGTTAAAAAAAGCATAGCTGATTTATTTTAGAGTGTTTTTTATACATTTTAAGTGATGAAGACTTGCTAAGAAGTGCACGCACGTACACACACACACACACACACACACACGTACATGTGTTTCTTGCAGAAAGTCAGTCCTGAACCATTTTCAAGTGATACAATTGGGGTAACTTCATGGAGTTAGGGGTAAGGAGGAAAATTATTATAGAAAGAACTTGAAACCTAGGGGACAATGTTTCCCATCAGCTCTAGTGAAGACTGTCTGCAAGGCAAGAATACAATCACAAGCAAAGGCTGATCAAGGTCACAGACTGAACAATTCTAGAAATATGAATGAAATTCGAGGAACCTGGAGTCAGTACCTGACCACTGGCTCTTAGAAACTTGTGGGCACCTCAAGATATGAAAGGAGCTTTGAAATGCACTGAAGCATTTTTAATAGATACTAGCCAGGTTTGAAATGATGATTTAAGCTTCATGATAAAATCCAGGATGAAATATGAATGAGAATATCACAGTGCTGGACAGCTCTTCAGAGCTGCAATGCAAATGTCTCCAATAAGATTTTCTTGATTTAACTTGTAATTTATGATCATGGGCAGTCCTTTTCTATTTCTGCCCAGTCCTCCAATTTCTGAAATATGCATGTGAATCAGAAACCTATGCTTAGAATATTTTACTGAAGTTGTGGTATATTAAACATTACTCAGCATATAAAATATAACTTAATAGATGAAGCTTAGTCAGTATTTTGCTATCAGCCAAATTGCTTTAGGTTGCATTTTGGAGAAAACATTTCACCTGTAATGATTTTCTTTTTAAAAAATTAGACTGCCAAGAAAGCAGCCTCTTTCCTCAGGACACCAGAAAGTAGATGAGACATTTCCTGACTATCATTATTATAGACACCTTTGAGACTACTGTCTTCAACCAGTGTGAGATCTCACAAATCATCTTGCTTAGCTTGTAGCTTGTCCATAAACTTGCCTGACTTCATAACACAGATCTAACCACACAGTATTTTTCTTTTCCAAAATCTAGAAATGTCTTAAGTACTATTAATCTCATGAAACTATTAAATTACCATTTTGCCATCCACAACATACCTATATGACTCACAATCATTTACTTTTATTTCTGATGACATTTTTCTTACTGCAGGAATGTTTTCAGTTTAGACAAAGAACTTCCTAACAGAATTGTTCTAAAGTGTATTCATTCTGTATTAATTAATTTACTCTTTGCTGTGACTGAGTATCTGACAAGTACCTGAAGGGTTTATATTGGCTCATGGCTTAAGAGGATCCAGCATTCTGTGGCATGGGGTGGGAGTGGGGGGACAGTGGGTGTGGGAGCTGGTCATGCTGTATCCAAGGTCAGGAATTATTCAGAGAAGAATATTGGTGTTCAGCTCACTTCTATTGCTTTTTTTCAGTGCCAGACCCCAGCTCATGAGACAGGGATTTACTCATTCAAGGTAGGTAATCCCTTTTATTACTTAAACCTCTCTGGAAATGTCCTTATAGCACACAAGGAGGTCTATCCGCTAGTGTTTCCAAATCCAGTTAGCTTGAAATAAAGATAGATTTTAGCATCTCCTTCCTTTACAATCACTGCTGCTAATTCTCAGGGCTATGAACATTTGATCCTAAACCCCAACTTACCTAAACCACTATTCTACTTGGTGTTTGTATCCGTGGTAAAAGCATAACTGACCTGCTATAAATTAGGTGGTAAACTCTATAATAGGTCAGTTCCATTTCTAGAACTGTTAAAATCAACTAATTTAAATCAAACTTATTTGGCAATAGTATGCTTTAATTTAGTTTGTATTTGAATTTCTCATTCAATCTCCGCCCTCTCTCCTTCTTGTGGGACTCTCATTACAATGTCGAACTATGTTCTGGTGCCCACAACTGGCCACTCTGCTCCCAGTGACCCTAACCACGTCTTTCCTCAGTTCACGGTTTTGATTATTACAAAGATTTGTTATCTTACAACTGTTAACCATTGGATGCAATTTTAAATAATCCAGTGTTAACACTACAAGATGCATCAGTTGAAATGCTAGTCTTCTCTTACTAGTTGGAATAACAAGATTGCAAAGATGTAGCTTATTCTTCCAGAATTTCTAATGCCTATTTAAATGCTAGGCTCTTTTAGGTGTTGGAGCAAGGAGTAGAACCCAATAAGCATTTGAAAAATCAACCTATCCACTATCTACTTGCGTAGGCAAAAACACAAATGAAGTGCTTTTTTGGATTATTATTATTTTTTGCCAAGCCACGGAATTGAACTATGGAGGTATCACCCAGTATGAAGAAGAAAGTAATTATTTGGAGATGAAATAAATCTTTGAAATTGGTGTCAGTACTTTCTCAAGGTCACAGACCTGCAGAAAAGCCTGGTTAGAATATTCACAAAGTGTCTATTTTCAATTTTCTCTCCAATAATTAAATTTGATTTTCTTTGAGGTATCTGTTTGTAGTTCATTATGTTTACTTTTTCCAGTACTATATTATGTAATATTTTTCTTTATCATATATATTTTCTATTTTGATATTAATGTTGATGGAGCAGATTTTGGAAGATTATTTTGGGGATCTCAATGTCTTCCATCATTTTCCTTCTACGATTACATATGTCGGAGCTCCCAACTCTACAATTACAAATGGATTTCAGAATGTAACCTGTAAGAAAATTTAAACCCATTATTGTATTCAAGGTTGGAATGGGAAAAAAATCCATCTGAACGAATATGAATAAATGGCATTGAATAAAAGAAATGAATAAATGGCATTGAACACAATTTTCCCTCATAAATCCACATTAAAATATTAAACGTGCCAAATAAGTACCATGTTTTTTTGATATATAGGTTGTTAATAGACATGAAATGATAAATTTTTCTACATGGCCTATCATTGTCTGTGATATGTTATCTAATTATACCTCCTTTAGAAGCACTTTTGGTGATTAACATTAAAGCAAACAATATTAGAAATTAGAAATTCCTTTTAAAAACACAAGAGGTCACCGTTTATTTCCCACTTGTCAATAACTATATAAAAGTCATTAAACTAACCATAAGATGTTAATTTAAGATGGGATATTCTTCAGAAAGATGAGTAAGATTACTAACATCCAGTCTTAATAAATGGAAAAAAAATTACTAAACATAGTTCTTTGTAAAAAAAAATCAGACTCTTCATTAAATATTACTTGGAAAATAGAAATGTAGTTATTGTACCACGTGTTTTCTCAGCTTTCTGGTTTTGATCATTATATTTGGGTAATATTCAATTAAGACTAGATTGGAATAATTATAGAGGTCACCTATATTATTTTTTAAAAAAATGCATGAAAATTTAACAATGGTTTTGTAATATCCCTGGGGGTGTGAACTTACAATTGTTGACAGTTGGATGCAATTTTAAATAAACATTTTGAAAACCACTTTATCAAAGTAAATGGCTTCCCCGTGGAGATTATTGCACCTGCAAAATGGATGAGTGACCTCCCACTTGGGAAAGGCATTTTCCAGTGATAGTGTCACCTGCAGATTCATGAACAGGAGTGTTAGATAACTGAAAATTCAAGAAAGATGAGGATCCGGAGGTCTTCAAATGAAAACAAAGGCGGCAATGAAATCTTTCATTGGATCCAGCTGACTGAATAATATGCTGTATATAATTTTATTATATACTTACTAACTTGAGTAATTATGGCTACTTGGCCATTTTAACTATTTGAAGCTCTTTATTATTAACAAGCCAATTAAAATGAATGAAATTTAGTTCATATTATGGGGTATTTCTTATTCAAAAGAATATATCTGAATACAGCCATTCTCCCACAAGGCCTGAGACACACGGACTGTGAAAATCTGCTCATTTGCACAGCCTAGGCTTATAACTGGTGGCTACTCAGACTACATAAGCAATCTCCTGCCTCTACATTTTGAATGTAATTAGTAAAGTATTCTTTAACACTACTTTGGTTTTGATTCAGGGAAGTAAATGCAACCTCTGACACATTCTAAAGACAGTATCAGTTGGGTCTGTTGATACAAACCTGCAATCTCAGATATTTAGGAGACTGAGGAAGGACCATCATAACCCAAGGTCTCCCTGCACTATGAAATAACCTCAGAGACAGTCTGAGAACTAAAAGAGACACTTCGAAAATGAAAGAAATTAAAATTAGAGTTGGTGCCACACCTCAGTGATGAAAGCATTTTCCTGGCATGAAGGAGGGCCTAGGTTCAGTCCACAGTACCACAAAAGTCAATCAACCAATAATTCAATCAGTCAATGGAAACAATATTTTGACAGGTCATGGATGAGATTTCATGCACTTTCTCCTTTCTAGTCCAATTTAGTGAATGCAAATATTATGTTAAAAAATCACCTTAAAAGAGGTACATAAAGACAAAAAAACCCTAAATTTATCACCTGACCCAGTCATACCACTCCTGGGTATATACCCACAAGACTCATCTTACCACAGAGATACATGCACAGCCATATTTATTGCAGCTCTCTTCACAATAGCAAGGAGCTGGAACCAATCCAAGTGCCCATCAACTGACAAGTGGATAGAGAAAATGTGGTATATCTACACAATGGAGATCTATGCAGCGGTAAAGAAAGATGACATCGTGAACTTTGCAGGTAAATGGATGGAACTAGAAGATATGTTAAGTGAAGTAACACATTCTCAGAAAAACAATGAATGGTATCCCTCATCTGTGGATGCTAGCACCAATTACCTAGTTGTAAGGCAAACTGAGCAATGTTAATGTTATATTCCTCATGATCTGAAAACAACTGTGCTCTTATATTGTGAATCCCTTAACAGAACTAAGCTACTATGTATTTTCAGAGTTAGAAATTTTTGGTATATTGGGTAGAGGGTATGTATGCATATTTTAGAGTAATATAAGATCAAAAGAATGAGGAAAAAACTAGTTTGTCATGACATTATGTCTAACCACAATATTTATTTTATGGGTGTGCTTCTTAGTATTTCTTATACAAGGCTAATTGAGATTTTGTCCAAGACTTTTCTAAAATACTACACAGTAGTTAAAAATATCAGGCTAGTGTAACTTAGCCATTCTGGATGCTTAACGACCATACCTAATGCTTATACCAATTTGGCTGAGGGTCTTAAGGAATAACTTTGTTCCTTGCCCTCAGAGGTTAGCTAAGTCTGAGGGCTATGCATGGGGCATTCTTCAAAAACGTCCCTGGCAAAATGTGTAAGGTCCACCAAGTCTTCACTGGCTGCAGGGAGTGGTCATCTTGGAGATCCACTTAATGAGGACTATACAGCCATTCCAGTCTATAAAGAAAAGATCTGCTCATGCTTCAAAAAGGGAATGTCCCAATGCCCAGCCTGGTGGCCCGCACACCTTTAACCCAGCACTGCTCAAGAGGTGGAGGCAAATGGCATCTCTGTTGTGAGAGTTTCAAGGCAAGCCTGGTCGGACAGAGGTGAGCTCCCAGCTCATAACTGGGACTAAAGGGCAGACTCGCTGGGGGGGGTAATATCAAAATACCGAAAAAAAAAAAAGAAAAAGAAAGAAAAAAAAAAAAAATATAAAAAAAAAAAATAATAGAACGGTGCCTTTGGTCTAGAGTAAGGGGAGCTGTAAGTTTTTGGTGGCTCCTCGGGAGTGGGGGATGGAAAGCTGGTAACTGAAAAGCCCAAAGGAGTCAAGGGCTCACCCCCACCCCCCCAAAAAAAAGAAAACTGAGTGACCCTTGAGGACCAGATCCTCAAGAGACCTTGAGAAAAACAAAAACCTTGGTTAATCTGGGCTAACTGTGTGGCCTTAAACATCCAAAAGGAAAGTGTAACCAGAAATAAATAAATAGTAAATCCTGAGAAACTGTACTTCAGGTATAAAACTTGAGATCTTAGTAAAAGACAAAAGGTTAAAAAAAAAAAAAAGAGCACAGTTGTTTTGTCTTACTGACAAGTGCAGCTACCCTGTGGCTGCCACTGCTTTTGCCATCCTTCAAAGACATGAGACACAGCTTTTCAACCTTCCAATATGGACTGAAGACTCATGTCTCTCCAAGAATCCTCCAAACCTTCAGTGCCAGATGGGGACTGCTGAGACATCCAGCTTGTGGACTGAGCTACTACTGGGGTTTCAGCCTCTTCAGAGTATAGACTACCATTGTTGGACTACCCAGGCTGTACCATAGAGACCAGTACAGGAAGATCAAGACAGGATGTGGTGCTTACTGGACCTCATTTGGTGACCATGGGAAGGGAAAACCCCAGTGTGGAGCACAAGGGCAGAACTGATGGTGGTTTGGGCTTGCCAAGGAGGAGCCTTCAAACATGACATCTTTCAGCCTAATAAAGAAAAAAAAAACAATCAGAAGCTGAAGATGTTAAAACCTATGATATATGTGGCATGCATATATGCATATTTTGGAGTAATGCATATTGGAAGGAATAACAACAGCAACAACAACAAGAGTGGGTCAAAGAACTGACTGAAACAGTGAACTGCTTGAAACAGTAAACTTCTGGATTGAGAATTTTGAGAGAGAATGAGAAAAAGATGAAAAATATGTTTGGCAGAATGCATGAGCTGTGGTGGGGAGGGGGGGAAAGGAGGGGGCACAGGTCTAGATTTGAGTTGAAATTTTGTATGAAATGCACAAAGCTTCAATATAAAATTGGCTTTGAAATAAACCTAAATTTATCACTTAAGCAAGTCATTAAATCATATTCTTCTAAAAGATATGTATTTTGATCTTTTAATGTAATGATGCAAATAGGTAATATTATTTAAAGTCAGTTATCATATTACATGGCCCAACATGAGTGTCCAGTTGCCCCGAGGAAGGCATCTTTTGCTTCTGTATGGCACTGGTATACTTTCTTCAAGTGTTATATACCAAAGGAAGAAGTGGTTCCCTCTCTAAGGGCAACATTACTGAAAACACACAATGCATGCTTCATATATCGGCACAGATAATAAATATATAGTGATTCCCAGATTGCTCTGTCCTTCATTGCACTGAAGTATTCTCAACTGCAAAATGAGACCAGGTTTTTATTTATTCCACCAAATGAAGTCCTCGCTTTGCCAAATAATAATTCCATTTTTTTTTATTTTCTATGTGTATGAATATACTGTCTGCATGTGGGTTTGTGCACCTGTGTTGTGCAATGCTGCAGAGGTCAGAAGAGGGTGTCGGATTCCCCTGGAACTGGAGTTCTCCTGGAATTGGAGTTACAGATGCTTCTCAGCTGCCATGTAGGTGCTGGGGATCGAACCTGGGTCCTCTTCAAGAGTGGTGGGTGCTCTTAACTGCTAGGCTATCTCTCCAGCCTCTGATTCCAGTTTCTGAAGCATTTCATTTACATGCCAAAGATGGCAGGGGAGAGAAATGTAATAGGCAAAAGGTTTACTGATAGCTTCTAAATATTATCAAATGATTTCTAAATACAGACATTCCAATTTCCATAATTTGGCTGAAGGGGACGCTGTTGCTTTTGTGGTACACATTTCAACCCAAAACACTGCTACCACGTGAAAGCCACTGTTTTTAAAGCAATTTTCTCCTTGACTTATTTATTCATATTAATAAAAAATTATTTTTCTGTAGTCATTTATGGCCGCTGAAATAGCACAACATAAAAGCAGTACAGGATGATCTAATTTGTACCTGCCATCACAATGCTCTTTCCAATCACAATCAGCTACAGCCAGCATCAGCATCAGTGAACGCTTCTGTAACATTTAATGAGAAACTTCAGGGAAAGAATATGAAAAGACTTTTATCAGGGTTCAATTTCCCAGCCCACTTAGAGACTGAAGATTCCAAGGTAACAGATAAGCCTCAGGAAAAGGGGAAACAACTCATGATTTTGGTTTTTCCTCTGGACGATGGACAGATGGAGAGAAAGATTGTACAGGATAGAGTCAGTGTGCACCACTCGAAGATGGGAAAGATTTTCAACTCAGTGTATATTTTCTTTTCTTTTTTTAAAATAATATTTTATGTGTATAAGTGTATTGTTTTCATACATGTAAGTGCACTCATGTCATGCAATGAACATAGATAGAGATCAGAAGTCAGATCCGGGCTGGAGAGATAGCCTAGCGGTTAAGAGCACCGACGCTCTTGTAGAGGACCCGGGTTCGATCCCCAGCACCCACATGGCGGCTGAGAACCGTCTGAAACTCCAATTCCAGGAGAACTCCAGTTCCAGGGGAATCTGACACCCTCTTCTGACCTCCGCGGCATTGCACGACACGGGTGCACAGACTTGCATGCAGACAGTACATTCATACACATACAGAAATAAATAAAATTAAAATAAAATAAAATAAAATAAAATAAAAATCAGCATATGTATATAGTACTGTGTGATTGCCGCTGGGAAGCACTCTTTAGGCTGTATCATACATTGGAATAAAAGGCTGACCTGGGGCAGGAAGCCCGAGTTCAACACAGAGCTCTGAGAGGAACAAATAAATACCCGTGATTCTGGAGTCTTTTGCTTTACTCTCTATAAAGCAAACAAGGTAACAAAAGTATCAAATTCAGTAGCTTGTCTTACTTAAATAAATGTAACTCCTTGCTTTAGAAGCAAAGGAATAAAGTAGGACTTTTTTTTTATTCTGACAATAAGAAAAGGGTTCAAGTTCTTACCTGATATAGATTTAACAGAAATATTTTATTTAGCGTAAATTCAAACTTACAATTTGGGGCCAGTTCCTCTGTTTTGATTTGAATACTTCTTTCTCTTGATTTCTGCAGTGTTGGTAATGTTAGTTTTAGGTACCAGTTCGTTAGCATTCCTTTTTGTTTTCTTAACTTAAACAAATGTCTACATTTCGGAACACTATTTCTTCTAGAGCTTTAGATTATGCTAATGTAACAGTTTAAACAGAATAAAACAGCACAATATATGTTTTTATCATATAAAATAAAGCTATTTGGTGTTGCTGAGCAGATGTAAAATTCTATGCTAAGCAGATCCAGCACAAAGTAATCTCAACTTGGCCGTATAGGTTTGCCAAAGCCATTCCCACATAATGTATAATTTGCTGAACATATGATTTCATTGAAAATAATAGAATTATTTATGACATCTCTCTAAGACCTAAGCCTAATATGCATACAAGAAACTAGTTCTCTGGTAGCTTTTGTACTCATAAATGTTCTCAGATTTTATATTGTAGAAACAACACTTCCCATAAACTCAGTGCTCCCTGGGGCATTTGAAGTACTAAGTGGTGACTCTCTGGGAAGCAACGTGTTGGGAACATTCAGTCATGCGGTATCTTTAATGAATTGCCTGATTGATAACCAATGTAAATTTGGACCTGGCTAACTTCCCAGAATGCTTGCCAGCAGCAACAGCAGCACAGCCTCTATAGTAACACAGTCAACACAGGAGTTTTGGAAGAACTGAAAACATAACCTGAAATCTTGGCTGAGGCACGAAGATATAATGGATGCCGAGTTCCAGGGGAGACACTAGGGCTTGTGCAGAATATGAAAAGTGAGATACTAAGAGTGAGTGATGGTACCCTGGCATCTCCCTCCATTTACAGCTCTAGAAATGGCCATGGCAGCCATGCAAAACATTTATTATGAGATGATTTTAGACATAGTTATGCTGTCAGTACATGGGCCACATCAAGAAGGGCACAAAGGACCTCATAGCTAAGCAGTGATGTAAATCCAAAAAGACCTGGAATGAATTACCCTCAGTTCACATGCACCCTGCCTTGGAGCTCAGTCTCTGCCTAGAAATCTGAGGAGTCCAGTGACTACAGGATAGAAGAATGCGCTTAGGTTGAAGAGGAACCCCTCACCCTGACGTTGACAGGATATACGTTACAGACAGCAGTTAGGCTAAATGCATTAGTTATGTACATTCTCTCCCAAGATGGCAAAGGCCCAACATGAACACTTTACAGTGAGAGATGAAGGAGGATTTGGCCTGGAAAGTCACTGGCTGAGGGGTGGTGGAAGGTGCTGGAAAAACTGCATAACTGGTTAACTCAGCAGCAGGCTGCAGCTACAGGAACCCAAGAGATGAGTCCTCAAAGGGGCTTTTTTAAAAATTCAGTCCTGCCTTTTTTCTCTCAGTGACCCCTCTCCCTGTCCCCCTCCCACCCACCCTTGAATACCTACACTTCTTTTTCTTCCACACACATGTACATCTACATGGAGGGAGGTAGTTCAGGAACTGTTAATTGCAGATCATTAGCTGCATAAATTCTGTATGTCTAACATTTCTTCTACAATAGTAGTTACTGTTTCTTCATGCTTCACCCTAAAAATCACATTATAATCTATAGTCTATCTTTGATTTTGAGATTTCAGGACCTCTGTATTTCTAATCCAATATGTGAATATTCAAATTACTTTAGTACTAATATTTTTTTTTTTTTGAGACAGGGTCTCCCTGTAGCCCCAGCTGGCCTGGAACTCACTCTGTAGAACAGGCTGGCCTTGAATTCACAGAGATCTGCCTGACTCTGCCTCCTGAGTGCTAGGATTAAAAGCATGCACCACCATGCCTGACTTAAAGACAGTTCTTAGCCTCCATGTGGGTGCTGGGAATCAAACCAAGGTCCTCTGCAAGAGCACTTGACGCTCTTAACTGCTGAGCCATCTCTCCAGCCCCAGTACTAATTATTTTTAATGGAGATTCATATATCCCAAGCTGACCTCCACTCACTGTTTAGTCAGTGATGCCCTTGGATTATAGGTGTGTACCATAATGTGTGGTTTATGTGCAGTGGCTCAACCAAGGACTCTGTGCAGATTATGCAAGCACCCTAGTGCTTGAGATGTATCCCCAGCCTTGCTGCTATTTTTTTATTTTTTAGTATTTTTATCAAGTTTTCCTACGTTCACTATAATATATCTTAATCAAATTTAGACTCCCTCCCCCCATAGCACCCCAGATTCCAGGTATTCTGTCATATATGTTAGGTCCTATCTGGTCAAACATTTCTACCTGGGTATCCCTCAATCCAAGTTCAGCCACAAGAGTCTAGTCAGCCTATCTAGAGCCACTCCACTAAAGATCTACACTCCTCACCCAGCAGTAATCAGTTGCCAATAGTTCCTTGGCTATGGTTGGGGCCTACTGCACATTTACCCTGCCCTATGCTGGGTTTTTGTCTGATTGAATCAGCATAGGTCAGGTGCATGCTGTCAGCATTGCTGCAAGCGCATATGAGCTAATTTCCAGTGTTTTGACACCCTGTTTACTTATATTCATGCATCAACTCTTAGAATCTTTCTGCCCCTCTTCTACAATGGTCTCTGAGCAGTGGGTGGGTGAGGTTCAATACAGGAGTCTTATCCAGAGATATTCACTTAGCCAGTTGTGGTCTAATTTTTTAAAGTATATATTATTTCCAGGTGTGGTGGCACATGCCTTTAATCCTAGCACTCAGGAGGTAGAGGCAGGCAGATCTTTGTGAGTTCAAGGCCAGCCTGGTCTACAGAGCGAGTTCCAGGACAGCTGGGGCTACAGGGAGACCCTGTCTTGAAAAGACCAAAAAAAAAAAAAAAAAAAAGAGTATATATTATTTAGCAATCCTAACACTTTCATTACTAATTTTACTTCCTTTTTTTAAAATTTATTTATTTTTGTTTACATATATGAGTGTACTGTCTTTTAATTTATTTATTATTGTTTACATGTATGAGTCTGCATGCAGGTTGGTGCACCCGTGTCATGCAATGCCCCAGAGGTCAGAAGAGGGCATCCAGTTTCCCCTGGAACTGGAGCCAAAGAAGGTTCTTAGCCGCCATGTGGGTGCTGGGAATCGAACCCAGGTCCTCTGCAAGAGCAGTCGGTGTTCTTACCACTGAGCCATCTCTCCAGCCCCTAATTTTACTTTCCGTGTTTGAGTTCTTCTTACATGTGGGAGTCATGGGTCTGTTTAACCTTTCTTTGGTTATCTCTGGAGAGATGCAGTCAGGATAATCACTAGCTTTACGCTGCCCATGCTCCAGTGGATGACCATACACCCATGTCCACACAGATAGCAACAAGTGAACTTGGTGAGTTAAAAATCAAAATGGAAAAAGAAGCTGGGACCAGGATATGTTGGGGAAGTCCTAGAGCAGTTAGAGAAGCAGGGGAGGTGTGAAAAATTGTATTATATAATACATCGTATGCATGTATGAAATTCTGAAAGAACAAATAAGAATACAGTACTCATAAATTGTATGTACTGTCTTAAGTAGAGGTGTTTTACAGTAAGTGAATAATTATTTTACATGGATTTTCCAGATTAAAATTATTAGAATCACTCATCATATTTTTAGAATAATTTATATGATCGTTTCAAAACTATACCAAAAGAAAGATTCCTTAAAGTGTAAAATATAAGTTAAAATTAAATAAACAAACTACACATGTTAAAAACATAACCAAGGACTGAAGTTTTCAATAATGCATTGTTGGGAAGAATTTAAATTTAGTATTTGCTTTGTGCATTAATTACTTTAAATATAACCTCATGTAGAAATACTAAGATAGCTAATGATAAGCCATACCCTTCTCTTTTATATAAATTATTCCTTTTAATCTATAAATATTTATTATATCTTCTGTCCAAATTCTTTTTTTTGTCCAAATTCTTTAAAGTAGTAGTCTTAAGTTTTACTGATTTTTTTTTACTTATAACTTCCTGAAGTATTTCTATTATGTTTAAATAGACAGAATGTTAATTGTAATATTCTCATAAAGAAAGATAACAATAGAAAAAAATCCTCTTAAGTTCTTTTTGTCTCCAAGAGTGTTTCAATTTTCATTGGCTTGTAGACCTGAATGCTACAGTATGTAAGTTAAAAAGCTCAAAAGCAAACAGTAGTGAAATACTTCTATTATCCTGTATTATTTTCTTTACTCTTGCTATGATAAATACTCTAGCAAAAAGCAACTAGGAGGAGAAAGGTTTCACTTTGGCTCACAGTTCCAGAGGGACAGAAGCCATCACGGAGGGGAGGACTTGGCAAAAGACAGGAAAGGAGAGAGGACAGGAAGCTGTCTGATCACACTGAACACTCAGGAAGCAGAGAGAAAACAGGAAGTGAGGCCAGGCTATAAAGCCTCACACCCCTCCCCTGTGACATACTTCCTCCTTCAAGGCTCCACCCCCTCAAGTGCCACAAACTTCTGACCAAGGGTTCAAAGGCATGAGGCAGAGGGGACGGTTCTTACCAAACCACACCACATACTAAACTGGATGGATTCACTAAGTAGCATCTTATCTGTGTTATAGGAAAGTTGGAACATTTTACTGGTTAGCATTTTAAGTAGTATAAGCAGATGATCTGTGCAGTATTTTCATTACTCTCTTAGAATAGTGTGTGAGTGCCGGGCATGGTGGCGTACGCCTTTAATCCTAGCACTTGGGAGGCAGAGACAGGCGGATCTTTGTGAGTTCAAGGCCAGCCTGGTCTACAAGGTGAGTTCCAGGACAGCTGGGGCTACAGGGAGACCCTGTCTCGAAAAGACCAAAAAAAAAAAAGGAATAGTGTGTGAGTTAACAATAATGAATTTTGAAACTCCCCTCCAAAACTTTGTACCAATAAGCCACCCAGGCATCCCAAGGGAGTTCTGGTCTCCACCACTATGGATCATGAATTACACTGAAATTCCTTCATTTTCTAGGGTCTTATGTAAGACCCATTTAAGGGAAAATAGGAACTTTATTTTATTTTTTTTAATTTTATTTATTTTTGTATGTGTATGAATGTACTGTCTGTATGCAGGTCTGTGTACCCGTGTCCTGCAATGCCGCGGAGGTCAGAAGAGGGTGTCAGATTCCCCTGGAACTGGAGTTCTCCTGGAATTGGAGTTTCAGGCGGTTCTTGGCCGCCATGTGGGTGCTGGGGATTGAACCCTGGTCCTCTGTAAGAGCGGTCGCTAGGCCATCTCTCCAGCCCGGAAAATAGGAACTTTAATTCTCACTTCACATATATGGATTTGAGAAGAAAGAAGGATAGGCTAATGCTTTGCCAAGCACAATTTTTGCTTTGCTTTCAGCGGTATTTATCCAAATTTCTTAGGGGAGAATATTTTTCTCTCAGAATTGCTTCATAAAAATGGAATTCAAGGCATTAGTTTATAAATCAATTAAAATAACATATAAGCATATTTTGGGGTTTAGTTGGTAATAAGCCAAAGATGATGTAAGCAGTTGTTGGGGGACATGTAGTCTGGTAAGAACTACAGCTGTATTTTTTGTTTTTGTTTCTTTTTAGCAGTGGACAGGAAAAACAGTAAGCAGGCATGGAGATAAAGGTTTAGCATACTCCAATAATAGGGATACTGGCAGTCTGCCAGACACTCAGGGTTGAGACTGGTTCAACTTTTGGACTATCTTCAGGGTAGTAGTTATTTTCCTTACTCAATGAAGGAAAGTTGTACGTTGAAAATCTGAAGTGGGCATCCCACCAGCCAAGTCATGCTTCTCAGATTATAGATGTCAGCAGGAGGTTAAGTATTTACCTACTTATATACATATATCAGAGAAACAGCATATTAATTTTGACATTAAGAGATGGAAAGATCTGGGCACGATGGCACATGACTTTAATCCCAACACTTGGGAGGCAGAGGCAGGCGGACCTCTGTGAGTTCAAGGCCAGCCTGCTCTACATAGTGAGCTCCAGGCCAGCTGTGACTAGAGACCCTGTCTCAAAAAGAACAAGAGAGAGAGAGACAGAGAGAGAGAGACAGACAGAGAGAGAGAGAGAGAGAGAGAATATACTGTGTTTAACTACTATATTTTCTATATATAAAATTAGAAGACAAAGAAAAAATATTTCTTCCTGATTTTATAATTTTAGCCTATGGGATCTCACCATTCCTCTGTTCCTGGTCTAGAACACTGCATACCAAATTCCTCTGGGGAATAACACTACATTGGAAAGAGAATTTTCTCCTTTTTTTTTCTATTTCACCTATTGATTTGTAGTCCACAAAAATGTAACACCTGAGCATACATGCACAAACACAGAAACTGAAGTACAATGAGATATAGAGCACGATGGAAAGAGTAGCTTTCGAGGGTGTAAAGAAGTCACTTCTCTTAGGTGTGCTCACGAGCAGGGAGTTTGTAAGAAGTAGACTGAAGTTGTTTGTGAGTACAGCCATGTCACTTGACAAAGAATCTCCTCCACTCAGGCAAATGACTTATATTTGGGGCAATAAATTATAGGCAACATTTCTACCTTACATAAGTGTTTTCTAGGAGAGTGCTCAGTGGTCCTGCAAGTAGATTTCTTGGACCACAAAGACCAGTATACATTATTTCTTCCAATTTTGAGTAAACAATACCCATACTACCTTTGACAGGCACCTTTTCATATTTTCAGTATGGACAACAATCAACCCAGCTTCTTTCTCAAATGCACAACCCTGCATAACCCTCCCCACCACAGACACTCATCATTTTATTGAAGTTGAGTTGCATGACCAATTGCTTATAGCAGAGTATTGCTATATACTTCAATTATGAGATCATATCTCTCATTTTCTCTACTCTCTTCACTAATCCTCTGTCAGATGCATAGGTGGGGAAAATATCATTCTTTCTACAAGGAAACCTAGCTGTAAAGAATTGAGGAGTCCTGTGGGGGTTACCATATGAATCTACTTGGAAATGAATTTTTCAGCTTTGGTTACAACTTCAAGAGGCCTTATTGCACCAGATAAGGGACTTCAGCAATGAGAGAGGGTTGAGTCAAATTCAACCAGCTAAGACATTCCAAGGTAATTTTCTTTAAGAAGAGGAGAACCAGCAAAGTACAGACTTCAGACATGGCAGCGACTAAATGGTAGAGCTGAACACAATACATGGTATTGAGAAAAATCCTACTTGTGTCCTAAAGTCTCTTGAACACACTCCTAAAACAAATTTGAGGTGAATCAGTATAATGTTGCACAAACATAGGGCACAATTCTAGTAAAGAAAACTGAAATGCTTTCTTAGCTAAATTTATAAATGCCTAGTAACCAAGGGCTCATGTAACTTCCAGTTCTGCCTTCTAGTTAGTCATGTTTATAGTAGTTATCATATGCCTGCCCACCACTGTAGGTAGGAGCTGATTCTTCCCCCATTATTGATTGTTCTAGACATCAAGGGGAATAGCATAAGAGCTTTACCTACAGAACTGTATCTAAGAAATCTTAGCCATACCCGGGCTTGTTCATAAGCTGTAGTTGAATGTAGGAGGAAGATGCTTTGAGGAGTCCTGAATGAGGTGCGGATATTAATTGCCCAGGAATAGAAGGAAAACTGTAGCAAATGGCTCCAATAATATAATCCCACAATCGGGTTTGGAGAGATAGCTTAGTGGTTAAGAGTGCCGACTGCTCTTGCAGAGGACCCGGGTTCGATCTCTAGCACCCACATGGTGGCCGAGAACCATCTGTAACTCCAATTCCAGGAGAACTCCAGTTCCAGGGGAATCTGACACCCTCTTCTGACCTCCGTGGCATTGCACAACATGGGTGCACAAACCTGCATGCAGACAGTACATTCATACACATAGAAAATAAATAAAATTAAAAATATATATAATCCCACAATCATGATAAGCTCGCCTTTGCATGGGAACTAGTTTGTGGATATAGAAGACTATGGCTGAAATAATAGTCTGTCACTTCAGAGATTCACTTATAGAAATCTATGTTTGTTTCTTTATACCTATGTTTGTTTCTTTCTTGTCAGGGCACAATTTGAATGGCCTGCATACTGTAGAAGGGAAATCTACCGTGAAGACCCATGTGACTGACACTAAAATCAGTTCTGCTAGTCCCAGTCTTGTCCCTCACACTCTGGGACACTTGAAGCAAAACCTTGACTAAATCATGAAGCCATCTGAGACAAAGCCACCAATTTAAACTCAACATTGTTGAGGCATTGAAGTAATGAATGCACACTAAAACCACTAGGGTCTGAGGAAATCTGTTATGCAACAGTAAATACTATGGAGGAAAATATAAGTGTAAGAATAAAGATACCAATGAATAAAGAAATATACATAAACCTTGAATAATAAAATATAAGTTGAATTTTTCTCTAAAACTGTCAGGGATGAGAAGATAGTTCAGTGGGTAAGGTGCTTGCCATCCAAGCATGAGGGCTAGAATTCAGATCCACATAACACATGTGAAAGCCAGGTGGGTAACAGCCCATCATTAATCCAGCCTGTCATGCATAAACATACAGACACTGTATGGACATACATGCATAAAACTTATTTGATTAACAAAAATTTAAAAGGTAAGTGTTTCTAAGTGATGTTTTAGTCACAACTTATCTGTAACCTATTGAAGTGATCTTCTTTGAAGAAAGTAGCCAACCAAGGCAGCTATTTGTATGTCTCCTGAACTACTAAGGACAGCAGACTGCACCCAGGTGTGTGAGTTCACCTGTCAAGGGACTGCAGTCGTCATGCCCCGTACATAACAGGTGACTTGCATTCATTCAGCCCACTCATTCATCATGAATCCATCTGCACCTTCCCACTAATGGACAAGCGCATATTGAATCATTTTTAAAGGACCCCAGTTCAAAGGCTAACGGAGTTTCTAAGCTACTTTGTTTATTAGCAAAATCATAATTATTATGCTTTTAAGTTACTATTCTGTTGCCATGGTAACAGAAGACAGGTATCATGTTCCTGAATCCTTGAAAGAGGATCTGCATAGTGTGTTTTTGTTTATGTTTTGGAGACAGCTCACGCTGGTCTCAAACTTTCTATGTACTCAGGGATGATCTTGAACTTCTACCTCCCAAGTGCTGGATTACAGCTGCGCACCACTTCCCCTGGCCTTATGTAGAACAGAAGCTGGAATAAAGGTGTCCTGCATGATAGGCAAGCATTCTACTGACCTAATTCCATCAAATGAATTGCACTGAAACCATCTTGTGATATCTTCTGCTCAGATCACTAGAATCCTACCTTGAATTCATCTCACTGTAAATTCTGTATGAATGTAACTAAGTCTTACCATGCCATCATACATCCAACAACATATATATATAACTGATTAATAGGGTCTAGGAAATTCAGTATTCCAAATAAGCTGAATGAAGAAGCAGGGATTGGTCAACTGTATTTTGAAAGACTGTGTTCCAAGAAAATATTCTGATATTCATACCCCATATGCTGAGAAAAAAATTCATGCTACCATGTTTTGTTTAAGAGTTTGCTTCAATTTTACTATTTATGCATAGTGTGTAAAGGGGTTTATATTAGGAACAAAGCCACAATACTTAAAAGCACTGTACTTGTATCTGGGCATTTGTCTGAAGGAAGAGAAGAGACCAGAGGCTTCTAACTTAAGCACAGTCATAGCGGAGAGTCTTGCATGCTTTATATCTGATTATAGCCCAGTAAATGCTTAAGCACAGTTGTAGAGGAGAGTCTTGCATGCTTTATATCTGGGTATAGCCCAGTACATGCTTCATTGGCCCTTTGTTATTTTAACTAAAATTCTTTTATCTTGCTGACATAAAATGCATTGACAATGGCTATTATTTTCAGAATCTTGAAAGCCTTGCTATAAAACAGCATTCTCTGCTTTGTCATGGTGCCCGTCAATTCTGTTTAGGTTCTTTGTCATGTTTGATGCCAATTTTCCATTGATTTTATTTTTATATGATTATTTTTATTTTTATTCATGCTTCTGAGTAATCACACACAGAGGACACCCAGATCTAAATCTATAGCCAGAGATACAGCTGCTTGGTCAATCCTGCAAAGGTGTTTATTCCTCTCCAATGTCTGCTCATCCCCTGCAGAGCTGGACATGTGGGGCCCTCACTCTTAACATGGTTTAGTTCAAACAATTCATTTGATCATAAGCTCATAATATTCTATTATTTTTCTTTCATTCGTATGTTTAATAATTAATTTCAAATAAACAGCTCTCTGTGAGTTAAGTGGCATAGGAGGGAGGGAAGGGGAGGGAAGAGAGACAAAAGGAAGGGGCTGGAAGGAAAGATGAAGACAGTAAGGAAAAAGGGAGGGCAGAAGAAAGGGAGTAAGGAAGCTAGGAAGAAAAGGAGAGAGATAGGGAAAGAAGGAAGGACTGAGAGAGGAAGGGAGAGAGGGAGGGAGGGAGGGAAGGAAGAAGGAAGGGAAGGAAGGAAGGAAGGAAGAAGGGAAGGAATAAGGGAAGGAAGGAAAAAGAGAGATAGGGAAAGAAGGAAGGACTGAGAAAGGAAGGGAAGAAGGGAGGGAGGAAGGGAAGAAGGGAAGGAAGGAAGGAAGGAAGGAAGGAAGGAGGAAGGAAGGGAAGGAAGGAGGGAAGGAAGAAGGGAAGGAAGGAAGGAAAGAAGGAAGGAAGGAAGGAAGGAAGAAGGGAAGGAAGGAAGGAAGGAAGAAGGAAGGAAGGGAAGGAAGGAGGGAAGGAAGGAAGGAAGAAGGGAAGGAAGGAAGAAGGAAGGAAGGGAGAAAGGAAGGAAGAGAGAAAGGAAGGGAGAAAGGAAGGAAGGGAGAAGGGAAGTAAGGAAGGAAGGAAGGAGGGAGGGAAGGAAGAAAGGGAGAAGGGAGGAAGGAAGGAAGGAAGGAAGGAAGGAAGGAAGGAAGGAAGGGAGAAGGGAGGAAGGAAGGAAGGAAGGAAGGAAGGAAGGAAGGAAGGAAGGAAGGAAGTGATGGGAGGGAGTAAGGCAGAGAGAGATGTGGGTGGAAGACCACCACTGTAAGCACAAATGCAAATCCTCACAGATCCTAAAATCTAGCAGAGGGACATGAAAGCAAAGGAAAGCGCTAAAACATCATGGTGCTTTCTGCACAAGCGTCCCAAACCAAAAGCCAATCTTTTCATGTAGTCATTTCTTCTACACAAGGTTCATGTGTAGAAGAACCAAATATTCCATTTGGGAGGACTTCCTCTATCACTCTGTAACTTGTTTTTTAATATTGTGTTTCAGTGAACCTGAGCTCACTTTCAGCTACACTAGGTGCTTGGTGAGCTCTGGGGATCTTCCACTTTTTGTCATACAGTGGCTGTGTTTCTAGATAAATGTTGCCATACCTTGCTTTTTCATGGGAGCTAGCCATCCAAACAGGTCCTCATGCTTGGGCAGTGAACATCCACTGAGTGATCTGGCCAGCACTAGCACAGATAATTTTGTGTGTAAGAGATTTTCAAATTAAGCGAATGAAAACCTTCATTATTTTGTTAATTTTATATATAAGAAATCTTACTTTTACAAATATATTACCCAGCTTATGAGATTATGGACCAGACATATATTCCCTTGATCAATATAGTAATACTTAATGATATTATGGTGAGTCCTATGTATGTCTTACATGGCCACAGAGTGTCAATATTAAACATGCCTGTGTATGACTGAGTGGTTATACATGAGACCAGAATCTTAAGGTCAGTTATGGAGATTTCTCTCCAAATTGTGATTTGACAGCATTTAATCTATTGAGGGCTTTAATAAGACCAAGGATAGAGGGACAAGATATCCACACTTTTTAAAATATTACTTATAATGTGAGCTTGTACATTTCATCATATCTTTAATGCTAAACGTTGGATATACCCTACTGACTCCTTTGGTTCAGAATAGCCCTATACTATATAAAATCAGTTCTTCCAAATATATAATTCATATGTGTGTGTGTGTGTGTGTGTGTGTGTGTGTAGAATGATAGAATTACTGATACACATATGATAGCTTTATATCCACAAATATCCAGTGGAATTTCAATTTATAATTGCCTCATTTCAGGTGTTTTTCACATTCTATTATTTTTATTTTATATGTTTGAGTGTTATGCCTGCATGTATGTAAGTGCACCCATGTTGTAAAGTGCCTGAGAACATCAGAAGAGGGTCTCCGATCCCCTGGAACTGGAGATACAGATGGTCGTTAGCTGCCATGCAGAGGGTAGGAAGCCACCCCGAGTCCTCTGGGATAGCGACCGGAGCTCCTCCCTGCTGAGCCATCTCTCTGGCTCCCATTTCATGTTTTACGCACCTTTCAGATCCTCTGAGATAGAAAGTTCTTTGTCTAAAATGCTTGGCATTTAGAAATGCCAGATGCCACTTCTCATAATAACAAACTATAGTATGATAATTATATTCTAATATCTTTGCTTTTAGCATAGAGATTTTCTTTTTGAAATGTTCTTGTTAAAGATAGGTATAGATGGGATCTGACTTTAATATAGTTCTCAACTTCCCAGCCATGCTAAAATAATAAAATAAGATGCGCTAAAGCACTTTATGCTAGCTGACATGTTTTCACAAAGTCCTAAGTAATGTATAACCGCAGAAGAAAGGGATGGCTCTTTTCAGACGTGAGCTAATCATGAGTGCAGTGGTCCTTTATAAGAGAACTATTAGGTAGCAATCTAAAGCAATTGATACAATGTAATTTATGTCCCATGTGGCTTTTTAGTAGACATTTCAAACCACTTCTGTGTTTTTCTTTATTTTCTGAGCACTCTCTCCTTTCAAAAAGTCTTTACTGTAGGAATGCTTCACACTGGAAAAAGTACTTAGGACTTGTGCAACCCAAGTACTTTTCATATTTTTCATGTAGTCACTTGAAATAACTTAATAGCAAGCAGTCGTCTTTCTGAAACATTTAATGGGGAAAGGGGAAGGTATGAAGCTTCGGAGAGGCCACTTAGTACAACAGGAACTCGATTTCTTGGCTCCTGAATTTAAAGCTGTTTTCCCTTAATTTGCAGTAAGATTGCTCCATGTACTATAATTAGTGGTTTTAGTCAGCACTAATTGTGTCAGAGCAAAGGGCAAACACAATGGAATGTCTGGAAATGGGTGTATATATTAAATTAATAAAGTTTCTTTATACATACTCCCCATTTACTAGGGAAGTTCACCCACAAAGTAAACTAATAATTATCATCCAATTATTCACAGATACCCAAATGATTTCGCTCTATTTATAAGAATACCAACATGAAATGATGACAATTTTAGGGCTGTCTGTGAAGAAGCCCCAATTCCTTCCTCCCCCCTCCCTCCTCTCCCTCCTTCCTCCCCCCTCTTGCTTCCCCTCCCTCCTCCCCCCTCTTCATCTCCCCTTCCTCCTCCCCCCTCTTCCTCTCCCCTTCCTCCTACCCCCCTTCTCCTCCCCCTCCTCCCTTTTATATCTCTGAATTGACACACTTCTGAATAAACTATCTTAAAGCTATACTAGTGTCACTAAAATAATTATTGTTTGATCCTCTACACAGGAAAGAATGATCTCGAAAGTTCAGCTCAAACATAAACTTCAATGTGTGCTAAATAGTGTGTTGGAACTTTTCAGAGCTAAGATCTCAAGATCCTGAGTACTTGTAGAGACTCTGATACCTGCCACAGCCCATTTTCATTACCGCTTCCTGAGATCATTTGCAAAGAATTAGATAATGTCCCTTACATTACGGACAGTGGAAATAGAAAAATAACAAATGTAGCTTGTTTTTAGACGATTCTTTTTTGTAATGCATTGTGCAGAAATAGAAAACAAATACAGCTTAAATATTCATATGTTGGACACCAGGAGTACAAAATGCCAACTCTTGAATCAAGTCAAGGAAGATAAAAATTTCAGAATTATTGTGGAAATTAACAAATAGTGATTCTAAAATATAAGTAGCAAGGAAAATAGTCAAAAGTAGTCAAATTGTTGTTGAGTGAAAAGAACAAAGCATTATTACTAGTATAAGAACAATTAGATCATGGGGTATTTAAAAAGTTAAAAGTCTAGAGGCAGGGGCTGGGGAGATGGCTGAAGAGTTCCAAGCATTGGCCACTCTTGCACAGGGTCTGGATCTGGTTCCCAGCACCCACATGGTGGCTAACTACTATGTATAACTGAGGCTGCGATGGAACCAGTGCCCTCTTCTGGTCTCTGTGTGCATTGCACTTATGCAGTGCACTTTAATATGTGCCGGCAAATACTAATATACCTAAAATACACAAATTTAAAAATACATAAAAAGTGTAGAGGCAGTAAATTTATTGATTGTTCATTGATTATAGGCATATATAGAAAATCCATATATGGACATTTACATTAGTCGTTATCTCAACAATTTTTGAAGAAATTTACGAATTTCAGAAGATAACCATCAAAGTCCTATGGAGAATCTTCAGGACTTGATGCTCAGTCTGATGGTTAGTATTGCTTGACAGCTCAACAGGAACTGAAATCACCCAGCAGGCACATCTCCAGACACAAATGATGGATTATTTGTTAGACTCCGTGCATATGTGAGGAATTTCCTTCATTGTGTTTATAGAGATAGGAGGATCCATTGGCTCATTCATTCCTGCCCTGAATTTCCCACCACAATGAACTGTAGTTTTGAAATGTTAACCAAAATAAAGAAATTAGTTCTCCCTTAATTTGTTGCAATCAGAGCATTTTATCACAAGAACAGGAAAAGTCACTAATCCACTTCGCAATTATTTCCTAAATAAGCCACAAAAATCATTAATCATAAAGGAAAAGTATAATTGACATATTGGTTACATTAAAATGAAAATTGTTTCAAAATAAGTCATTAAATGGGATAGATGTACTAATCTACATACATTCACCTTTCATCTCCCCCAAAGACCTCTCAAGAATGTCTAATAATTGCAACAATCAATGTTTAAAATCAGAGAACTCGTTTTTAAAATAGATGTGTTATACAAATACCCCATAGTAAGAAACTGGCATAGTTAATAAATATTAAAGACTGCAAATTTCTGTATTTATAAAAATGTGAATCATGAGGGAATAGCAGTAAATGACTATCTCCCCACTGTAATGGTTACAAATCTATGACTGCCGGCTGTGGTGGCGCACGCCTCTAATCCTAGCTCTTGGGAGGCAGAGGCAGGCGAATCTTTGTGAGTTCAAGGTCAGCCTCGTCTACAAAGCGAGTTCCAGGACAGCTGGGGCTACAGGGAAACCCTGTCTCAAAAAGATCAAAAAAAAAAAAAAATTCTATGACTGATTCTATCCGGTTTGGCTAAAATGCAGAGCAATTTAAACACTATTCCTGTGCACGTCTTATGAGTGTGAAATTGATTTATAACCTAGAAACTGGAAGAATCTTCTAAATTTGGACATAACACACTGATAATTTAGGAATTCACTCATAAATGGAGCAAATGCATTTCTAAATATATTAGTTTAAAGATGGAATCTGTCCCATTGGCTCATGTGTATTAACACTTCGTCTCCAGCAGATGGAGGTGTGTTAGGAAGATTTAGAATCTTTATTTTATTTTATTTTATTTTATTTTATTTTATTTTATTTTATTTTATTTTATTTTATTTATTTATGTGTATGAATGTATTGTCTGCATGTAGGTTTGTGTACCCGTGTCGTGCAATGCCGCGGAGGTCAGAAGAGGGTCTCGGATTCCCCTGGAACTGGAGTTCTTCTGGAATTGGAGTTACAGAAGGTTCTCAGACGCCATGTGGGTGCTGGGGATCGAACCCGGGTCCTCTGCAAGAGCAGTCGGCGCTCTTAACTGCTAGGCCATCTCTCCAGCCCTAGATTTAGAATCTTTAGAAGGTGGGTCAAGACGGCACACAGGGATCACTAGGGACTGGATCTTTAGAGTAATAGCCTATCTCTGGCTCAAGTTGATCGCTATCTGTATACCAAACCACAAAGACATAACAAGACATGATGTTATAAACAACTGCCTCTCCAGGCTGAATTCATTCCTTGCCACAGTGGATTGGACCCTCTGAACAGTAAGCTAAAATTAATCTTTCTCTCAAAGTTGTTTGGTAACAATAGTGATAGAGTAACATATATATACACATATATATGTATGTGTATATGTATGTATATATGTATGTATATATGTATGTACATATGTATATATGTGCATATGCAAGATTGTTCACAACAGTGACATTAATAACTTTAAAAAACAATAATTATCAACACAAAAATAAAGCTTTACCAAGAAAATATCATTTTATTCAAAATGCTGAGATTCATTTATAAGTCCATTGTAAAAATGTCCATACTCAATTCCATTTATTTATGTTACTTTAACAATAGATTTAAAATAGTTAAAATGATTGATAAAATTAGTTTGTAGTGATAGAGAAGGTGGATATAGAGAAAGCACACACTGAATGTGTTTGGGAGGAGCAACTGCACTCTATTTCTTGACCTGACGGTGGTTTCATAGTTTTTACCCTCTTTATGAAGCCATAGAAGATCATTTTCAATTTTATACTTTTTGTACATACATGATATTTAATGGGACAATTGTCAAAGAAGTCAAAGAATTGTATATTTTATTATAAATCATGTACAGCTCTTCAGCAAGACTCCAGCTTTTCTTACTAAATACTGGATATCTGTAATTCTTATAACGTCAAATACACACACACATAATAAACACATTTGCAGAATAGTGCTGATTTCAAACCATGCTCATGAAGTACAGACGCGGGACATTCATCTTTAAGAACTTTTCTCTTGCTGTGTACACCACAGGCAAAATGTATATTCTGTACTTTCTTCATCTGTTCCAGAATAAGTTTTAGAAACATATGTTGAGAATTTCAGTGGAAATGAAAAAATGTAAAGGAGAAATCCACACTGATGATTGACTTCAGGCTGGTAAAAATTATCACAAGGATCCATTGTAATTTTACAATGCATGGTGACTCACTTTTAAAATGGCCCCTACGGTGACATACCTCTTAAATGTTCTCAATTCTGTACAGCTCCTTTCTCCTGAGTGGGCTCTAGAGGTAGTGAATGGTATGTTGTAAACAGAATACAAGAAAACTGGTGGCTTCCGCATCCAGGGTTAGGGTGTGAAAGCTCAGTGATTTGCTTTACCTATGGTTGCTCATACCTTCTAAAGCAGTTCCGGCTGATGGAACTCCATGAAGGTTGTAAGCTGCTCTTAGGAGCAGGTTATATTTAGGAGAACTGAAAGCGATTCCAGTCCAATGGCTCGTCTTACATCTTGAGAACACAATGCTACTATTCTGTTGCTATGATAAAACACCATGGCCAAGGCGAATTATAGAAGGAAACTTTATTTGGATATGTTTCATGGATAAGATCCTATCATGGTTAGGAGGCACGGTATCAGAGGAAGCACAGACAGAAAGGTGTGAACTCTCTTCAAGCACATGCAGGAGGCAGAATGGGCAAACTGGACATGAGCCAAGGCTGTGAACTCTCAAAGCCCACCACAATGGCGTGCGTCCTCCAGCAGGGCACACCACCTTTCCAAAACATCTGATCACCAGGAGCCAAGGGCTCAAATACTTGCAGTCTATGGGGAACCTGACTCCAATCACTGCGCTGCCAATGGTACCAGAATCCCCAACTTACAGTTTTCCGTAACCTAGGTTTCAGACAATAGACACAGGACATTTTAACTGGATACTTAAGACAGACCCTTAGCCAAAGAACTAACCCAAGCTGTGTCCACATTTCTAACAGAAGTAATTAGTATTGTTGCTTTACAGCAAAGCTATGTGGTTATTAGATAGCAAAATGTGAAAACACAAATTACATCAAGCAGTGCTGTTTTCTGTCATTCACCTCAAACTTTTAGGATTGTACTGTGTGTATGTATGTATGTATGTGTGTATGCATGTGTATGTGTGCATGTGTATGAGTGTATGTGTGTGAGTGTACATGTATGTGTATATGTGTGTATGTGTGTGCACAAGTAGATAGTGTGCATGCAGATGTGTACAGGAGCATGGGCACACTGAGTCTCTATTCTCAATTGCTCTTTCCCTTATTATTTATTTATTTTATAACATTGAATATTTTCATCTTATTAACTTTTTATTGAATTTTTGTTTATATTATGCAAAACATCTTAGTCATCTTTACACTCTTTCCCTAATGGGACCCTCACATAGACCCCTCCCCACTGGATTCGATGCATTCTATCATTTGTGTTAAGACCTATCAAGGTTATTTATTTATTATTTATTTATGATTGATTGATGGATTGATTGATTGATATGGAGTCTCTCACTGCATATGGAGCTCACTGAGAGGCACTAGACTGGCTGGCCAGTGACCACAGGGGATTCTGCCTGTTTTCCCCTATTAGTCTGTGCTAAGGTTACAGGGGCCTGTGATCACGACAGGCCTTACTACAGAGGACAGGTGATCCAAACTCTGGTCCTCCCTGCTTGTGCATCAGTCTCTTCACTGACTGAGCCATTTTACTAGCTACTACAGATTTTGTTTTAAGGGTTACATTAATGAAAATAAAAATAGATTCATTACTAAACATATATTTATGTGTAATATGTCATCATCCACCTTATAACTATACACTGAATATTTTGGCCATTTAACCTATTTAACACAGGGCATGTTTGACTTGAAACAACCTGTTCTCAGGGCAGCAGGTCTGATGTATTCATTTCCTGGTTTTGATTATGGAAAACAAGGTCATTCTAGTGGAAAAATAGAACAGCTTCTTATTTCTCCTTATGTTTTTCAAAGCCTTATAGGAAGTGACAGAGGGGTGTGTGTTTCATTCATCTTTTCTTAATCTTTGCAGATTAATGGACTCAGGGTAGAAAAGAGGAATCTATTAAGAAAATTAGGCCCAGAAACCTCAGTGACACAAACTTTCTTAATAATCAATTCTGACTTCTTAATATATTCTTTCCTTTTTCCCAAGATAAGTTCTTACAGAATTAGGCCAAACTAATACAAAAATAATAAGGCATAAACATATAACAAACATATAATTTCTTAGAAATGTTTCACATGAGACTAGTTATGTTATAATAAAATAGGCAGAACCAACACATCATGAAGTTTGTTGTAATTATCTAAATATTTGGTAATGTTTGAAATCTAAGTCGTATTTCTGGTTTCTCTTGAAACAAATGCTGTCTATTACCTTTGCCCAACATGGTAGTTTAAATTCATCTGTTTGCTCTTATAGAAAGTAGCAAGATGATACATCACAGCCTGTGAAAAGAGTCTGTGCCTATGAGTGTATGCTGTCAAGTGCTAACCAACAAAGGAAAATCCTACAATGTGTGACTTATATTTCTTTATGTTAAATGATAACTTATTCATTGGAATATTTTACATTCACAGTTCCTCAGCAGAGAATTCTGGTCATTATAATCACTTTCTGTTTTTCTGTCCTCTTTGAAATTCAGGGTTCTAAAAGTTAAATTACATTGGTTTCAGTGAGATGGCTCAGCAGATAACAGTGCATATTACCAGACCTAACAACCTGAGTTTCATCTCCAGGGCTCAGATGTTGGGAGGAGAAAACTGATTATAGCAAATTATCCTGTGACCTCCACATGCATGTTGTAGCATGCAAATGCCCACCCCTGATTCAAATCAATCAATCAATCAATCAATCAATAAATGTAATGAAAATAAATAAAAGTAAGATTAATGAATCATTAGTGATTATATTGAAGTGCCAAAACCAGGAAAAGCAAATTATAATCTTATACAATCATTAAATTGTATAAGTGGCCCATTTACAGTGACCACAATGGACTTTCTTGAGTGTAAATTGCAGCTATCTTAACCTGAACACACCATCCATGTTTTTCCACTTTGGGATTTTTGGATATGTAATAGGTAGGCAAAAGAAATAATCCTCTTTATAACAACTTCAAGCAAATAGATACCCTACTGTGTTACCAGATGCACCACAGTGCAAAATGAAGACAGCAGATGCTCTTTGTTAGAAAATAAAGTTTAAAACATAGGGATTGAAAGGAAACTCAAGACAAATGTCTCTGCCTACTTGGAACTTGAAAAGGAGAGTCCATGGGAAATATTGATTTAAAACATCAGGTTGGAGATAAATAAAAGATCTCATGTAATAGAGACAGACAACAAGAACAAAAGAATACATTTGGAGCAAATGACTACAATGCTTATTAAGAAATGTGTTCTAGGTTAAGAACAAGGATGGAAGTTGTGAAGGCAGCATTAAAATGGTTCTCTTTCTCTTTTAACATCATTATTGCTTTTATAAAAAAATTGTTAATTCTATATTTAGATGCAGAATTGGATATGCTGGCTGAATCAGATGGAAAATTTGTGAGGGAAGGGTAGTATAAGAATTTCAAGACAAACTCAATGCACTGTGAGCATAATGAGCCATAAGATGGCTTTCTGAATGAATAAGAACAGCAAGTCCTGTAGAGATGAAGAAAAGGAGCTCTCTAAACTTGTTCCAAGTTACACCAGAATAAAGTCAAACCAACTACTGAATTTCTGTGTCTTCCTAAAAGTGTTTAGAAATAAGGGAAAAGGATGTGAGAAATGGCGCACAACTAAGAACACTGGCTATTCTTGTAGAAGTCCTGGATTCAATTCCCAGTACTCACATGGCATCTAACAATCATCTGTAATTTCAGTTCCAGGGGATCCAACTCCCTCTTCTGACCTCCCTGGACACTGCAGGGCATGAATGCAGTTACATACATGTTGGCATAACACTTGTGGATATAAAATAACAATAAAATAAATGACAAGTACATATACAAACAGGTATTTATAAAACTGGCCAAATTAAAACATGCTTAGAGATAGCTGTACCACTTTCAACTTACTTTATGTGATAATGTGTTGAAGGTACACAAAATATTATATGTTTCCCTGCACTAGATTTGTATCTATAACTATCTTAAAATACAACTGTTAAAACATAAAAAAATTAAAGATGGCCTATTTAATTATTTTAGAGTTATAGTCCAAAAGACAAATTAAGTAAATATTATAATATTCCTGTCCATGTACTTATGTCTTTGAGGATATAATTAAGACCCCAGGGGAATATAATAACAATGCATTAAAATTATTATACTAAGAGAATAATTAAATTTCCTGAATTGGATATATAGAGAGGATTATAAAGCTTTGTTATGGAAAGTAAAACTTAATTATTAATAAGCAGAGAAAAATGAAGCAAAAAATCTAGAAGGATCATTTTACTCAACACCCATACCTAAAATAAAAGAAACAAATTGTGGATTGGGCGTGGTGGCACATGCCTTTAATCCTAGCACTTGGGAGGCAGAGGCAGAGGCAGGCAGATCTTTGTGAGTTTGAGGCCAGCCTGGTCTACAGAGTGAATTCCAAGACAGCTGGGGCTACAGGAAGACCCTGTCTCAAAAGACCAAAAAAAAAGAAACAAATTGTGGATGAAAATATTAGTGAAATTACCAATCAAAAGAAGAAATAAGTATTCAAAATGTTAATTATGACAGACTATTTGTAAAATCAAATTTAAAAAGATTGTTATTAGAAACTTTCAAATACATGGAAATAATTAAAATCTAATTCATGATAGTTTTACCTAGTGTTAAACTCAAAATTATGCTTGATATGGTGGGATATACCTTTCATCTCAGCCCTTAGGAGGCAGGGGCAGGCAGATCTCTGTGAATCAAATGTGGGAGGCAGCATCCATGCTCTCTACTTCCTGACTGTTGAGGTAATGTGTGCAGCTGTCCCAGCCCCTGCTGTTGTGACTTCCCCCATGGCAGACTGTTCTACTGAACTGTGACCCAAATTAAACTTTCCCTTCTTAGAGTTGCTTTGGTCAGTTATTTTGTTAGAGCGAGGATCAAAGTAACTAAAAATATGGAGTCAACACTTTTTCTCTTAAAATTAATTTGTTACTTTGTGTTGCGTATAACAAATGAAATGAGCACAAAACATATGTACACACCCACACAGACACACAAACACATCCTGCATTGTGGTTCCTATTTTAATTGTCTATAGTCACATAGGACTAACCACAGTAAATCTAGCCTTAGAAGCGGTAGAGGAGTAAGAAAACCACAACCACAGGCTCCAGGAAAGTGTTCAGAAGCCTGTTTTCCATAT
This sequence comes from Rhizomys pruinosus, assembly GCA_009823505.1. Lineage (NCBI taxonomy): Eukaryota > Metazoa > Chordata > Mammalia > Rodentia > Spalacidae > Rhizomys > Rhizomys pruinosus. Next base: position 305,195 of record VZQC01004414.1, read on the forward strand.
TCATCCCTTGCAGTATCTTTCATGAGTATCTCCTTTTTTGTTTTTTTGTTTTTTTGTTTTTTTTCCTAATGAATCTTTTCCATTGTTGAGGAGAATGAGGTGATAAAGACCATACCAAAGATGTTCTTTAAAATGTTGGTATTTGGCCACATTCCTCCTGAGTTGAGTGTTGGCCCAGAGTTCTATTTAAATTAAACCCTCCTTTAAAACTCCATGTAGTTAAGTGAGTGGTCTTTCTGCTGTGACTTTACAACAATTGGAGGTCCCACTGAGATGTAGAGGTGGACCCCAGGAGGGTACTCAGAGGAGACCCTCATTAGAGGTAAGTCAGTGACTAGGGGGCTATGGGAGGAGTTCCCCATCTCTAGTCACTCTGAGCATTCACCAGTCCAGACAGGCCCATTTCTAGAACAGAGCTCTAAACTGGGTAAAGCCCCATTCAGGGGGCCAGACACAGCCTGAACCCCTTGGGACACTGAAAAGAGACGACTTTCTCCGCCTGTTTTTTTGTTTGTTTGTTTTCTTTTATTTTTGGTTAACTGGTGCAAGGGAGCATGAGCCAGTGAGGATCGATGCCTACGTGTATCTGATGTCTCAGTATGTATGGTCCTACCTGTCTGCCAGGAGCCAAAGCTGTCAGGCATACATGCTCACAGAAAATTACTAACTTACTTATCTCAGGAGTTTAGGAGCCAGCTTACTTACCTCAGGAATTTACAAGCCAGCTTACATACCTCAGGAGTTTATGAGTGCACCTTGCTTATCTTAGAAATTTACTGCCATACCAACCCCAGACAAAATGAGTAAAATAGGAATTCCAGTTATAGTCATACATGGTAAAAAACATTACTTAAATAAAGGTAGATAGTGGGCTCCTTCTTTAGAAAAATATAGTAAAGAAAAAACCAAAAGACCCTCCCTTCCTAAAAGCCCTTACAAAGGTAAAATGGAAGGGAAGACATTTCACTGAGTGATATCATAGTCAGTTACAAGTAGCAGAAGTGTTTTTCCAGACTTAATAAATGCTCAGTCCCTTTAGCAAGGAGCTGCACCTGATAGAATGAGTAAAATGGAAATCTTGGTTATAGTTATGCATGTTAAAATGCAATACTTGGTCAGAGGCAAGTGGTGGACTTCTCCTTTAAGAAAAACAGAACTAATTAAGAGACTCTCCCAGGCCATGGCTTGAATTACAGCCTAGAGATCGGGCACCAGGAAGAATGGGAAAGAACCAAACTGAAGCTTCAAAGGGAGACAATGTCTCGCATCTCACAAACAAACTCTGTGGTTTTACGACCACTGTTTGTTCCCAGAGATGTGCTAATCTTGAGCAAAGTGCCATGTGTAAATACTTCTGGTTAGTGCTTCTGGTTAGTGCTACTGGTTAATATGTAAAACTTAAACTCTTTAGTAAAGGGCTTATATGTTCCTGGGGATGTATTAATCTTGATCTGTCTTTTCTGACATGTACTATATAAACAGTTGCTTGGTCTTAGTAAAATGCACCAGATTCAAGACCACTCTAGTGTTATGTTGACTAATATTCGCCGAACCCATGCCCTCCTTCCAAGACCCTGCTTCCCACAGATTGAGTGAGCCCTCCGCTGGGACGGTTTGCGGCACCTGTCCATTTTTTGTGTGTGTTTCATTTGTTTATTCCTCTCTCCTTCATTTTCTGGACTATACTTTTTCTTAAGGGCTCTTACTGCTAGAAATATGGGGCAAGGAGTATCCCTAAATACCATCACTCCCTTGGATCGAATGTTCTTTCCTTTTCCAGAGTCTAAAGCAGAAGTGAAAGTAAAGCCTGGTAGCCTCAGAACTTTATAGGATCTGGAATGGCGGCGACCCCTTGGCTGGGCTGGGCCTCTTGGTCCAACCTCCCCTTTGGCTCAGGGGTCCTCAGCTGCCATGGACCCTACCCCCCTGCTCTGCCAGAAAATTTAGAGGCTCCCCTGGGGTCCTACCCCACCCAAAACCATGTGAGCCTCTGTATCTCCTACTGCAGGCTACAGAAGAAGAAAGGGACCCACCTTTTTCCAGATTTAAAGGCACTAACTATGTCTTATATTTATGGTAACCGTTCTTTTGGGTGTCTAAGATACATGTAGCCCTGCTTGTCATGTGTCTAAGTTTTCTTGTGTGGTTGTAATTCAGTCATTGTACTTGTGCCTTGTTGGTTCTGTCCACATGGCCTCTTCAAGTTTCTTTCCTTCCTTCATGTGCAGAAGAATCATTCATTTTGTTTTGGCATGCCAGACTAAAATTGTACTTGCAAACTTTAAATATGGATATTGAAAAATGCATTTTGAGGCCTAAAATTTGGATACTGTAGACTTTTTAAAATTTATTATCTCTGAGTCTATCAAATGTTTCACAACTTTTGGGTGGTAACTGTTCATAGGAACCAGCACCAGAGGTGGTTGTTCAAGGATCCTACTTTCTAGATGGCTTTGGTTTGTGTTTGCTTTCAAGATGATTGTGTGAGGTAACTTGCTTGCTTTGGAAGTATTTTTCTCGGAATGTTCAGTCTGACTTGAGTTTCTCTGAGACCTCTGTGGGCCTTTGGATGTAGCCCTGATTTAACATATTAACTTACCTTCACTGTTGGGAATTAATTCTGGGACTAGTCTTTGTTCTAACTTTCCAGCATTGTTCTAAGTCCCTTTTCTGCAGCCCTACTCTGTGTGGTTGGGAGTTGGGCATTTTCTTTTCATATATATATATATATATATATCAACTTACAAATTCAATTTCAAGCCAGGCATGGTAGCACAGGCCTTTAATCCCAGCCCTCTGGAGGCAGAGGCAGTTGAATTTTGGTGAGTTCCAGGCCAGCCTGGTCTATTACATAGTGAGNCTGTATGTGTATGAATGTACTCTCTGCATGCAAGTGTGTGCACCCATGTCATGTCGTGCAATGCCATGGAGGTCAGAAGAGGGTGTTGGATTCCCCTGGAACTGGAGTTCTCCTGGAATTGGAGTTTCAGATGGTTCTCGGCCGCCATGTGGGTTCTGGGGATCAAACCCAGGTCCTCTGTAAGAGCGGTTGGTGCTCTTAACTGCTAGGCCATCTCTCCAGCCCCAAACTTAAACTGCCTTTTGGGCCAGGTGTGGTGGCCCCTGCCTTTAATCCCAGTAGGACTTTAATCCCACCACACCTATAATCTTAGCCCTTGGGAGGCAGAGGCAGGCAGTTCTCTGTGATCCCAAGGTCAACCCATCTGGTCTGCTTGGATGGAGGATCTGTGGTAGTGCCTCTGTGTGTGGTAGCTGAGGACTCACAGGTAAGGACCCAGTAGGGTGCCTGTCAGTAACTGTGAGAAGTAGGCTGCTTCCTGAGCAGCAGCTTGATTAGAACATGTGCTTACAAAAATCTACCCAGATGGCTAAAACATAAAAATCATTACTGTACAATTTCTGAATCAGAAACAACTGACCCAAGAATCCAATTAATCTTAAGTTAAAAATAGAAAAATTTACCCCACAGCTAGACAACCTCAGTACTGTATAAACTGTGAAGTTTAAAATGTTTTTATTTTGACTATTATAAACTTAGAGTCATATTTTACTCTGATTAGAAGTTTTCATCACAATGTTAAAATTTTGGTTTTGAAGCCATGTGTGGTAGCGCACACCTTTAGTCCTGGCACTTGGGAGGCAGAGGCAGGTGGATCTCTGTGAGTTCAAGGCCACCCTGGTCTACAGAGTGAGTTCCAGGACAACCAGAGCTACAGGGAGACCCTGTCTCAACTAGTTTGTCATGAAATTGTGTCTAACTACAGTATTTATTTTATGGGAGTGTTTAAATGTGTTGGCTCATGTCTAATGCTAACAATTTACTTGATATCAAGTTGTTTTATCAGTAAGTTGTCATGTAAGTTAAAACTGTCTTGTAAGTTATACTATGGACCTTGGTCCTTAAGAATATTAGTTCATTTTAAGGAATGATTACTTATGTTCTAGGGTGCAATTTATTTCTATGTTTGGATGCCTTATACATGTGGACACATTTGCCAGGCCTACATTAAACACCTCTAAGCATCCAAAAAGAATTGGCCATTCAAAACCTGCTCCCAGGTTTCCAAGGACATCTCACAGTTTATTTGAGATAACTGTCCCATCTCATTACACATGAAATAAATATTAATTACTTAGTAAATCTGCATAAGGGTCAATCTGTTTATGAATGTAGTTATGTCTCATGGTATTAAGAAAGGAAATTAAAAGGTGAAATATATGTTAGAGAGATATTTTTAGTAAGGATTTATATGAAAATGATGACCAAATCTAAGCAAGTGATGAAAGTCTAAGGGAGTTTGGAAGGGAAAAGGTGAGCATATATGAATAAGCTTAATTTTCTAAGGCTCAGTCAAGTAGTTTAAGAAGCAAAATGAGTATCTAGTCAAGATTTATTTAAGAGTGTTCAATTTTTGCCCAAGCTTTATATATATATATATATATATCACATGGCACTTCATGGTATAGTAAAAGGATAAGATGCCTGTATTAAATTGGCATAAACACTTAAGCTAGTTTACTAATGGCCTGAATAGGATTGTAAATATACAAAGTTGCTAATTTTCAGTCCACTCCTGGCTTGCACTGGACTCCCTGTTACAGATTTGGATTAAATGGACACAAATAGTGGGTTGTCTCTGACTACTGAAAGATGTACTTTATGTTTCTCCCAAGTGTTACTTTCGATACTTTGACTTAACAAGATAGTTTGGCTCAAAAAGCTAGGGTCTACCTTCCTGAACCAGCTGCATGCAGTCCAGAAGAAGACAGTTGATGAGCTTGGTAATACTTACCATCTTATTTCCTGTCTTCTGGTATGTGTTACAACTCCTTTCTGGGAGAACTATAAATCAGGATGGGGTTCTGGGAAAGAAAGACACTGTTCCTATTTGTAGTAAATTGTGTTAAACAGTTTATATTTAAGATAGGCCTGAAATTGTTTAATTCTCTCTCATGGACTATGCCTGCTTAACCTATGGTGTTAAGTCCCTCTTCCAGTCAGTATTATACAAGACTGCTTGAGATTTTGTCCAAGCCTTATCTAAAATATTATACAGTAATTAAAAGTATCAGGCTGGTGTAATTTAGCCTTTCTGGATGGTTAACAACTATATTTAATGCCTATACCAATTCGGCCCATACGAATTTGGCCAAGGGACTTAAGGAACAACTTTGTTCCTTGCCCTCTGAGGTCAACTAAGCCCCAGCGGACTATGTACAGGGGCATTTCTTGAAATGTCCTGCAATTGTGAGTCACCAGTCCTCCTGTGCAGGGAGATCTTGTAGATCCACTAACAGGACTCTAGCTAGTCTCCAGTATATAAAGAGGAAAGTCTCTTCATGTTTCTAAAAGGAAAGCCTGGTCCTGCAAGACCTTACTTTGTCCTTGCATGGATAGAACTGGTAAATGCAAAGCCAAAAGGAGCCAGAGGCTCCCCCCAAAGACCTAATTGACCCGTAGGAACTAGATCCTCAACTAATCTTGATAAAAAAATAAGTTTGGTTAATCTGGGCTAACTGTATGGACTTAAACACCCAAAAGGAAAGTATAACCAAAAGATAAGTTAATCATTATATTTCCTCTAAAGTCTGAGAGATGGTGCTTCCAAACTTTAGACTTGAAGTCCTATGAGATCTATTGTTGTCAAATAACAAAATTTCCTCTTTCTATTTAGCAACTCACACCATGACTATCAGAATACCTGGAAAGCAGATCCTGAGTCATGACACCATGGCCAAATGAACAAAAGGAGAAGCCCAGTAAAGAATGGATGTTTCAGAACCCCTCATTGAGAAATTCTAATGGACTTTCAAGTTGGACATAATTCACCCTGGTCATCTCCTGGTTCCCTGCCTAGAAAATACACCTAACTACTCTGCCTTCTCCTCTCCTTCACAGGCACCAGTCAAGGACTTTGTTCTCTCTATGGTTATACTTTTGAGGGTCTTTTAGCTAGACCCACTGAGCAGGGGGTACCCCAGTTGCCACCCCCTGTGCCCCTTTTCAGCATGGAAGAAGTCAGAGCAGTAAGCACACTGATTCCCTCTTGGAAATTGGGGTGACCTCCTCAGAGGGTAATGTGATAAAAGTAGGAGCTAAAAATTGGCTAGGCAAGACCCTCAAAGAGCCAGTTTCTTTCCAAGCTGGGAGCTGAAGACTTCCTGGATTTGCCAGTAAACTTATTGTTCTGGTTGCTCTGACTTGTGGCCCATGCATCCTTAACTCACTTGTCAGATTTATTAACCAGTGGGTAAATTCTATCAAACTCATGGTGCTAAGGACTCAATACAACCCCCTCCCTAGAGGAGATCATTCCATCTTGGAAACACCAACAGTGGTCTACTCTTATCAATTTCCTTCAAGAATTTGAAGATCTCACAATGAGAGGGAAAAAATGAGATAGAGGATTATTAAAATAGAGGATTATAAAAGCTCAGGGATAATATTCTCGGATACCATTAAGCCATTTTTCCATAGTCATTCTAGGAATGATTGGTTTCCTTGTGTTGCACGTTTCTCCTTGATTGGTTAACTTTAATTGTTGTCTCTTGCTTCTGTAACTGGTTTGGTTTGTGCACTTCCCTTTGATTGGTAACTTTAACTGTGGTGTTAAATTCTGATTGGCTGGTGTACTTGATTGGTAACTTTAATTGTGATGCTAAACTCTGATTGGCTGTTGTACTTATAAATTGTCCTCTAACGAGCACCTCATGGCCACATTTCTCCCAAGTTGAGTGTCGGCCTGGATTCATAATTAAATTAAACCCTCCTTTAAAACTCCCAAAAAAATAAGTTGGTATTTGACAATCTCTTTAGTTTTCTATTTTGCAAGTTTTCTTCCAAATTGTTGAGTCAAATTCTTAGACTGGAATTTTACAATAATTTTGTTACTTCCCAAAAAATATGCTCTAGAAAAATTAGATTATAATTATATTTGTATATACTTACAAAGGTAATCTGGCATTCAAATTATGAATTTTTATACAGATGCACTACAGTAGAGTAAAATTTTTGAAGTCAGTCCTTAATAATCCAAAATTACTGATATTTTCATGGCAAATTGAAACCTAAAAATTAACTGTAAGAGAAATGTCTATCCTTAGTTATCCAAGAGTGTTTTAAGGTCCTTTGCTATATGAAAGTTATTTTAATATGAAAGAAATAACCAATTAATATTTAAATGGACAGAATTCTAAGTATCAACACTGTTTAAATAGGACAATCTGACAAGAAGAAATTTAAGGGTATACAAAGACATATTCTAGCCCAAAATCCAGAGGATTTATAGGATTTACCTAACATCAATTGAAGAAGATGAAGGAGAGGAATTCGTGGAGAATGCTTAGAACAGAATTTTTACCATTGTTTTTCTTTTATTCGATTTCAGAGCAGTTATTTTTACTACTGTAAAAATGCAGGCTTTTTCGTATTTTTATTTTATTTTATTTCTTCTCAGTATAGTTTGTTATCTTGTGGAAGACCCTGCTATGCTAGTCATTCGTCCTCCTATGTAGAAATTCTACTGGCTAACATGACAGGAACAGTTCTTCATCCCTGCATCATAGATAGAGGGACTTTTGTACTTCCTGTAAATACCTCAGATTTAGTTCCTCAGTAGCTACACCTTTGTTTTTGAAACAAAGTATCTTTGTTTACCTTGAGCTCACCAGTTAGGCTAGCTAGAGTGTCTGGCCAGAGAGTATCAAGATCTTCCTGTCCCTGCCTCCCTAGTCCTGGGATTACAAGCACGCGCGTGACACATGGCTGCCTTTTTTTTTTTTTAACTTTATTGTTATTTTTTGATGCTTTGTGTATTTCATACATCATTTTACAATTCAGTTCAGGCACATTTCCCCTTCCCTTCCCCCCATCCCACCCCACCCCATCCCAGATCATGCATTCTGCTATAACTGTCCTGCATCTTGAGGAGGTGTGGTAGAATGTAAGGACTGTGATTGGGGTGAACGGTGAACCTACAGCAATATAGCCTGGACACTCATTTGATCAACTTGATTGAACATACAAGCCCCCCCTACTGGATGGTGGGACCAAGGGGCTGTGTGGGTTTGGGCACAACTGCTTGCAAATTGGTTTTACATGAAGGATGCTTGTACTCATAAATTATCATCTATTACATGGCTGCCTTTTTATGTGGGTTCTGGAGAAGCTAAATTCGAATTAAGATCCTCAGTCTTGAACAGCAAGCACTTACCATGGCTTGGGCAAGAACAATCACTTTTAATAAAAGAACAATGTCAAAGCAAACCTATCTGGCTGTGAAGCATCACCAATTTAATCTAAAATCCTAACAGAAAATTTGTGAGAAAATGATAAAGTTCTGCATTAGAGTCTGTTTCTCTCCATGTTGTCTCCAAACAAGGGGCAAAATCTGAACAGCAATGAAAGGAATTAGCCTGAAAGTAGAAACATCAATGAGAAACAAGTTTTCAGTAGACTTTTTTTGTTGTTTGTGTTAGGTCTAGGCTTCCCAGAATCCCAAGGGGCACACAGGTGCCCACTTCCTACAGAAGCTGTCCATCTTCTGACCCCTTCCCCTGTACCTGAGGTCATGCCCCATGGACATAAATGTGGACCCCAGCCACCATCTCTCTCTCTGTCTCTCTTCCCCCCTCTCTGTCCTGCCCCTCTTTCTGCCCCTGTCCCCTGCGGTGCTGTCCTGTTCCACCATTTGTCTGCAGGCAGTTCACGCTGGCAGTCCCACATGGAAGGTAAAGCAAGTTCCTGGAGTGACCTAAGCCTCATGTACCTTTTTATCAGGGAGTTGGAGATGCACATGATTTTTTTTATAACCTGTTTGTTTGTTTGTTTGTTTTGATTTCAGTGCTTGGGCTCAATCACTAACAAGCACTCTACAACTGAGGTTTATTCCTACTCCTTTGTCACCTTGACTTGTTCAGTAGCTATTAATTCTATCTTCTCCCATTCAAAATCCTCCAATCATCAAGTACAGTTACAAACAAGGAAAAAAAGAATAAATGACAGGATATCTAGTATTTGGAAAAGCATTATAAAATACATAATGTTTAATAATGTCTATCAAAGCACCTTTTCCTATCATTCTTTACAATTGAATTTAATTATGTTTTCATTTTCTTAAGAGTATTTTAGAAGTACTCAAATTAACCTCCCATAATCCATATGCAAACGTCCAGGTCAAGGCAAGAGATCGTTCACAGCTTGGGGCTTAATAAAGGCACTGCATGCTGCACAGGAAAGGCAGGGTTTAGAGAAAGAGAGGTGCTAGAGCTTTAACCCAGTTCTATTGCTGTTTAGCACAACAATGTTAAGTTAGGTGTTTCCTTCCCTATCATTACAAAGGCTTGCCAACTCCCTGCCTGAAGGATTGCTTTAGGGGTAAAAGAGAGAAAGTACTTAAAGTTTCTGGCAGCTGATGCTCTTTCAGGAAACTTCCTTACCTCAGGCTAGATATCATTACTAATGGCTCAAGGGCATAACTTTTTACCTCAGCTTGATCGCCCCTGTTTCTATGGGAAACTTTATTTTAACAAGAACATTTTCTCTTTGCTTCACTTTCAAAATAAATAGGACACGTTTAAATTATTTCACTTGATCCCCTACTTTATCTTCACCTACAGAAAAATTAGTATGACATTTGTTCACCACAATGTACTTGACACTTGTCTCTTCTGGAGAACTTGAATTGATCCATTCCATTCTATTATTGTGTGTGTAACAAGTGTGGGTGCGTGGGGGTGTGCATATACCACATATGAAAGTCAGAGAACATTTTGCAGGATGTGATTTTGTCCTTGGACCAAGGGTTTTGAGAACTGCACACTCATCATTAGGCATATATGGCAAGTGTTTTTACCAACCCTGAGCCATATCTGTGTACTCTGCTGTATATCATTCTGGTTTTGAAAAAGATCACATCACGTTTTTATTTTATGGGTATGAGTGTTTGCCTGCATGTATCCATGTGCATACAATGCCTGTGGAAGCCAGAAGAGGGTGTTAGGTCCCCTGGATTTGGAGTTATGGATGATTAGCTGTCGTATGCATGCTGGGAACTGAAGCCAAAATTCTGCAAGAGCACCAAGTGCTCTTAACCATGGAGCCATCTCTCCAGCCCATACATACCACTTTTTTCATGTTTTTTTTTAATATTTATACTTAATTTATATATGAGTGTTCTGCCTGCATGCTTGTAAGAGAACACATAATGTGTAGTGCCCTCAGAGGATGGAATCATTGGATCCCCTGGAACTGAGTTACAGATCGTGCTGGTGAGGAGCAGCCAGGGTTCTTAAGCACCAAGAATCTCTCCAGCCTACACACAGAGAGAGAGAGAGAGAGAGAGAGAGAGAGAGAGAGAGAGAGAGAGAGAGAAAGCCTAATATTACATAAGTGCCCTTAAAATTGAGTGAATTGTATTAAACACAAAATTAACAATACCAACTATATTTGAAATCATTGATTAGGAATGGGCTATATTGAGGCTGGAGAGATGCTTGCAGAATTATATTATTGGTAAGAAGCTACTTTCAACCAGGATCCACCATCTATACAGCTGTGTTACAACATTTATATCAAATCTGGTATCTGAAGAAAAGATACACATAAAATATGTTAACTTAAGTTAGCTATTTTACAGAAAGTAGAAAATTTAGTCACACAAATCATAAAAACTATATTAAAAGTTTGAATATAAAACTCAGTTCCATCTGGATTGACTAAAGAATGGAAGTTCTGGGCTGGAGAGATGGCCTAGCAGTTAAGAGCACCTACCACTCTTACAGAGGACCCGGTTTCGATCTACAGCACCCACATGGCGGCCGAGAACCGTCTGAAACTCCAATTCCAGGAGAACTCCAGTTCCAGGGGAATCAGACACCCTCTTCTGACCTCCGCGGCATTGCATGACACGGGTGCACAAACTTGCATGAAGACAGTACATTCATACACACGGAAATAAATAAAAATTAAAAAAAAAAAGAATGGAAGTTCTATACCAACATGTGTTAAAACTAGTAAGTGTGATGAATGTTGTTACTGGTAAAACACATTTATTCATTACAGAGTTGTTGTTTTTTTTTTTCTTTTTGGTCTTTTTGAGACGGCGTCTCCCTGTAGTCCCAGATGTCCTGGAACTCGCTCTGTAGACCAGTACATAGTTTTTAAACAGTGGTTTGGCAATCCCTTGTAAACTGGGCATCAAGTTATTAACGTGAGAGTTCATACACAGGAAACACATTGGGTCAACCCATTCTCAGCTCTGAACTAAGCATGCAATTGTACTTTCTTCTAGACGTAATTGGTTGTATCCATCTATGATAAAAAAATAACTAATAATGAAAATACACATATAGTTGGAAGAAGAAACACAGATAAACCTAACTCTTTCCATTTCAGAAACAGAGCTGAGCACCAGCTTCTAGCAGGGCAAGTAGAACAAAGGAAAGGGCAGTGTTTTACAGAACATCTTATAGCAAAGCAAATCTTTCCAAAGAAATCGATAGCTGATGTCTGTACTTAAAAGCAATTATTTCAGAACACTGCACAAAGACTAATGATTTCCAGCTAATATTCCTAGCTCCACAAGAAGGAAGAGCCCTTTCCAAGCCAAAGATACCATGGCCCCAAGTGGAAAAACAGGAAAAGATTCCTGTGGAAATTTAAGACACATGGAGAGTCATTAAAACCCAGAAGATCTTATCAAAATCCATATAGTGTTTATAATCATGACTTTAAGGCTGCGTGAAGAATGAAAGCTTCACTGTTCAGAGTGTGGATTCTAGTCTGTGCCAGGGTGTCAAAGGATACTTGCCATTTCTCCTCTATTGTTGTGTGATTACAACACGGACTTCTAAACACCAAGCATTCAATAAAACCTTGCTCTCTCTGCATCCCAAATGCTCTTCCTCCAGCTAAGCCCTGTGGAAATGTGCTCCCTCCATTCACTGGGGCATTTTTCAGTCCATATTTGGGGAACTTGGCGCCCTTCCTTCTGGACTGCAGAATACTGAAACAATACGCAGTGCATCTGTACTGTCCATTGGATCATTTCTAGCCCTTTAAAACAGGAACACATCCCCTTAATACACCGGCCCCCGAACTAAAATTCCCCACAATGGAAACTGTCTCCCTTGATTTTGGTGACCTCACAATCTGTTTTTTCCTTTTCTTTCTATTTACCTTTTGCCAAACTTTGTAAGTTCCTGTCTTCACGCTGAGTTCTAAATGTGTTTGTTTTTACTGTGCTTTCTTTTTCCCACATATCCTCATATACATGAAATCATATTCTACAGAAAACCCTAAATCTGACCATAGGCAAAATTTCCATGCTAGATTCCAAAATCATAAATGTACCATATAATGATATATAAAATAGTGTATGTGCTATTGAATACACAAGCAGGGAATAAAATTTTTATTCCAATCTGACTCTTCTATGTATTAAGTCACACTCACCCTGATACAGTGACTCCCCAAAAGAAGAAACCATGTCCTTTCTCAATTTAAACACTCACCCCAGATTTCCAGAAAACTAAAAGAAACATGTATAATTTTAAATTTTAGAGAATCCACACTATAAAAAGTAACCTAAGACAGGCATGATGGTACACACCTTTAATCCCATCCCTCTGGAGGCAGGCAGCTAGATCTCTGTGAGATCAACTTCAGCCTGGTCTACATAGTGATTTACAGGCCAGCTGTGGAAACCCTGTCTCCAAAATAAACCAAAAATATATCACTACATGTAACATTTTTTAAATTTGATTAAAATAAATTATTGTTAATTTATATGTATAACTAAAAATACATATAAATGAAATAGTTTATAATGATTTCTTATTATCTTCAGTTTGTTCTGTTTTGTTTAAACACACATCTTATATGCTATTCATATTTCAAGTATGTAACAGCCACATCTACCTACTTTATTTAATAATGTAATTCAGATCTGGATTAACATGGACTACTGCCTGGACAGACTCAGCAGGCTCCTAACAGGCACCCCCACAGTTCTCTTCTCTGTCCCTGTTACTGTGTCAAACAATTTTGGGACCAGAGAGATTTCCCATTCCAGTGCTAACAAGATTAAGACCTATTTAAAATAGTACATTTTGTAAGAAGTATAAGCTTTTGAAAAAAAATGAAATGGTTAAATTGACCAATTATTAAGACTCAAAGCTTATCAAGATTTTCCTCAAAACCTTAAGGCGACTGTGTGTATCCATTCAACTCCACTGCATTCCTAAATTCCAACCAGTTCTCTCCTTTGTAAGATGCATTTTCTGATCACTTCATATTCGCCTTAAATTACTATAAAGAGCCATCTCTAATTTCCCCATTTGGAGATAATGCTTCTCTTTAACTAGCTGCTCTTCTTTACTGCACCAATGCAGTTTCAGTTTCTTTTGTAAAAAATAAATTTTATTTTACATTTTATGTGTGTGAGTGTATTGCCTGCACATTTGTAAGCTCACCCTTATTGTGCAATGCCCACAGAGATCAGAAGACACCAGATCCCCTGGAACAGGAGTTAACAACAGCAGTTAGCCAGGATGCTGGTGCTGAGTCCTTTTGCAAGAGCAGTCAGTGATCTTAAACACTGAGCAAACTCTCTAGCCCCTTAGTTTCACTTTAGTGACATATTTTGAGGTCAATTATTCTTGTCACACTGTGGCTCAAACCTAAGGCCTCTCATAGTTTGAGAATCAAAATTCTGCAAAATCAAGAGCTGGCATCCTAAAACACAAATGAAACCACATCCCTCACACGTTAATATTTCTCAACACTTTGGACCAAAATTCAAATTTTAACATGTCGGACAAGGTCCAAATTGCCTTCCTTCTATCTGTCTCTCTGAAATCATTTCATATCATTTCCTACCCTTGTCCAGAGTTTTATAAGCAGGGCTTCATTTCCGGTCTTTAAGTTAGGACAAGGATTTTCCTCTTCAAGTCATTTTTGTAATTTCTCTATTTTGGCTAATATGTACTTTACACATCTTACAATTGCTGACTCATGCATGCTGTGTTACTTACATTTTATTTCCTCAAAGAGATATTCTCCAGCTACTATGTGTAAAGTGTTGTTGACTCCTATGCTTTTTCTCTTTTATTATCAATTATTCATGTTGATAATCATAACTGCCTTGTCTACACCATTGGTTAATCATGCCAATGTTTTATCACTATAAATAATAGCTAAGAAAAAGAATTTGGAAGGGGAAGGCCTATCTTGGGTTACAGTTGCTGAGATTTCAGTAAATGTCCAGTGTTATTTTTGCCTCAGAGCCTGTAAGTTAAGAGAGTATCATAGGGGCTGGAGAGATGGATCAGGGGTCAAGGGCATTGGCTGCTCTTGCAGATGAACCAGGGTTCAATTCCCAGCACCCACATGGCAGCTAGCAAACCTCTGTAACTCCAGTTCCAGGTGATGGGTTGCTCTATTCTAACCTCCACCATGGGTATTGCAGGACAGGGTTGCACTTTCTATGCAGGAGCTACATTCATATACTTAAAATAAAAATTAAAAAGAAATACTTAAAACAGAGTCTCATGACTAAAGGTGTATACGGCAAACAGGGCTGCCCTTCCCATCATACTCCCAAGCAGGCGCAAGGCAAAATAAAAAAAAAGTAAAAAATCTTAGGAGGAAAGGTCCAGTCCAGCAGCAAAGAAAGCCAACTTCTCGTTCGCTCAATTGCCTTTCCTACACAGGTCAGGTCCATCTGCCTAGGCATGGCTCTGCCCACAGTGGGCTGGGCCCTCCTACATCAGTTAGCCATTAAGAAAAAGCTTCACACATAGGCCGTTCCAAGGCAAACGCCTCGCAGACGTGGGCCGTTCCAAGGGAAAAGCCTCGCAGACGTGTGCCGTTCCAAGGGAAACGCCTCGCAGAAGCAGGCCGTTCCAAGGGAAACGCCTCGCAGACGTGGGCTGTTCCAAGGGAAACGCCTCGCAGACGTGGGCTGTTCCAAGGGAAACGCCTCGCAGACGTGGCCTGTTCCAAGGGAAACGCCTCGCAGACGTGGCCTGTTCCAAGGGAAACGCCTCGCAGACGTGGCCTGTTCCAAGGGAAATGCCTCGCAGACGGGCTGTACCAAGGGAAACGCCTCGCAGACGTGGGCTGTTCCAAGGGAAACGCCTCACAGACGTGGGCTGTTCCAAGGGAAACGCCTCGTTTCAATTTACTCTTCCCAGGCCATTCTAATTTGTGTCAGGTTGACAAAAAATGAAGCAGGACACGTGACCATCTTATTTCATCTCTATTTTCTCGGCCAAAACCCCTTAGGGGAGGAATGAATTATTTAGCTTACATGTGCAATCAACCGTCCATCAGTGAAGGAGGTCAGGAACTCAAGTCAAGAACCTGAAGGCAGTAGATATCTACGTGCCCTTTCTGACCGATTTATTGGCATACATTAAGTATTCAATAGTAGATTATCTAAAGAAGTGGGTAAATGGAATGAAAGAATGAAAGAAACTGTCGGGGCAAGAGATGGAAGGAAATGAAGGATGGTGGGAACCAGAAGATTCCTGAAAATATGTGAAGCAGCAAGTGTGGTTAGCTCGGTACTTATACAACTTAGCATGGCGCCACAGAGTATTGATAGGAGAGACTGAGCACCCCCAGCTTCTAAGGAACATACCAGAAACCAGACTTAGAGTCTTTAGATCTCAAACTCAGTGCTCATCCTGGCAAAACAACCTTCCATGTCCTCTAACTGATGTGTTTCTTTGTAAGCTAATCTGTAATGCTTCTGCTATAATACAGAAACAGGTTTCCAAAGGAGAAAATGATCTCTGTATATTAATTGTGTTCATATCTCTTTGAATTTACATCTCCCAATTGCATTTTGATTAGCAATTTCTTCTGTCAATTTGACACTCAAATCCTCTGTAATCAAGGGCATGTTATACTCTGGAACAGACTCAAAGAGTCCCTAAAGCTGAGGAGACAGTGCTTCCTTCCATTTACCTTGGCTGCTTGGGCTGTGAGCATGCTTGACTGCCAGGCTGATTTCCTAACCCTCCTTAGAGACAGTGAGGCACATAGAAAGGCTGCTGGCTTATGTTTGTTTTCAGCTCACTGATATATATATATATATATATATATATATATATAATCTCCACTCTATTATCATTAGTCGTAGGAGTTTGTGAATATCTTTTTGATAATTATTTATAGAAGTAAATGATGCATCCAGATAAAAACATTATTCTAAATACAAGGTAGAGGTTTTCCTGTTATTGTCATTATTAGTAACATTATTTTATCCATATCTCTTTTAGAGTCACTTTTGGAGAGGTTCCTTTATCCTAAGGAAGATTAATCCACAAAAATTAAGCTTGATCAATATATTTAGTGAGGCATAAAAACATGATTAGTATTTGATTAAAATTCCTATCCACACTGAATTTAAACAGTAAATACATTGATAGGGATTGTTGGTTCTCCTTCTAATCATTATATCTCTCTTCTCCATTGCTCAAATAAACTTATTTTTCAAATATCTGGATGCATCATTTACTTCTGTAAATAATTATCAAAAACATATTCACAACCTCCTATGTCTAATGATAATAGAGTGGATATATATGTGTGTATATATATATATACATATATATTCATTCCCCTACTTTATTTTTCCTTCTATAATTTTATAGTAAACAGACTATCATGGACTGGTTAAAATGTACTTTATAGACATTTTAAGGTTAGAGATAATTCTTGCTACAATATGATTTTAATTAAATTTCTGATTTCTCTTCCAAACACTGCAATATTAAAGAATATAAAATCTGTTTTAATCACTAAATTTGTAGATTATTTTGTTACTTTTCCGAGTTTATAGCACTAAGGAGCTGGTATGGAAGTGCAATCTGCATAACTAAGTTACAAATTGCATCCTAAAGAATAGTTCTCCTGAAACCCATATATAACGTGCACAATTAAGAGTCTTGGTATGGGTGAGGAAGATGGCTCAGTGGGGAAAGTAACTGTTTATGATCTGAATGACCTGAGTTTAGATCTCCAGAATCTGTGTAAAGCCAGGTGCAGAGCACACATCTCAATCCCAGCACTGCCACAGGCGATGGAAGACAGTGACAGAAGAATCCTTGCAGGCCTGTGAGACTGCTAGCCTAATGTACAAGGCAGTGCAGTAGAAACCTTGTCTTAAATAAGGTGGAAGGCAAGGCTCAACACCTCATGTTTCCCTCTGATATTTCCACATGAACCATGGTGCATGAATGCTTGCATTCACCATGCAAACACATGTATATATACACACACATACAGAGAAAGATTAAAAAACAAAATTACAGAAGAATTGTCCTCAGGGTTTTGTACAATTGTAACCCTTAAAGATTACCCTTGTCATCAGAATTCTCCTTCGTATGATAAAATGGAAGTTTTAAAATGTTTTATGTGTGTGCATGTATGTCTTTGTGTGTGTGTGCCACACGGGTGTGGGGACACGCAGAAGCCAGAAGAGGTCATGAGATTTCCAAAATCTGGAGTTACAGGAGGTTGTAAACCATCTGACACAGATACTGAGAACCACCTAAGTCCTTTGGAAGATTATCATCCACTCTTAACCACTGAGTCATTTGTCCAGTCCCCAAATGAAGGACTTTAAAAGTAACTGTTAAGCACCACCCCAGCTTCATGCTAGAATATTTGCTGGCTTGATCCATTACCGCTCTTGTGTAAGCTATCAGTCTACTCTGAATTCTGAGTTCAGTGGCTCTGTCATGTCCAGATGACAGGGTTTTGTTCTGCTCCATTCCTCCTCCTTTCCTACCATCTTCCTCCCCAACCTTCTGCAATGACCCCTGGGACTTAGGGGTTTGGCAGGGGGTGATGCAAATGTTCCATCTGTGCCTTATTGTTTGCATTTTGAACAAATGCGAGTTCTGTTAACTACTGCCCACTGGACAAAGAAACTTGCTATGTAGGTTGGAGAGCCTGTGCTGTTGCCAATTTTTGGATTCTGTGGGCAGGGAGAGTCAGTTTTTCAAGGACCACACTTCAGTAACTATGGTCCACATACCTATGAGCAGCAGAAAATGGACTCGGTGAGGTGAGTAATGAAACAAAAAAGAGAACAGGAAGATGAGAGGATTATGGGAGCTGGAGCGGATATGGAAGGAGGAACTGAGGGGAAGAGTGGGAGTAGTTATGATGAAAATACAATGTATACTTGTATGAATAATAATGTATTTATAAAATAAGCCTACATGCACTCAACCTCAAAGACACTCCAACATCAACAAAGCACATCAACACAGATACACCACTCATGCATGGCCATGTTAATGTCTACAACGTACAGTACAAAAATACATAAAATGTAAGAAGGAAAATTAGTTTTCCTTAATATTCTTAAAACTATCCTTCCTCATGCACCAACCTTAGATCTTAAAAACACTGCTCTTCTGCCATGGTCTCTGAGCCATGGTGATTAAGAGCAGGGTTTTAAAACGTCTGTACTAAGGTTCATGGAACATAGTGGATCGGGTGGCAAAGAGAATGTTTTTTAATATTGTAAAAATTCATTCTTTTCTATTATGTTTATTCTTGTTTGTGAAGAAAACTCAGATAAATGAATTAAATATGTCTACTCTTATGACAAATATTATCTAAATGTAAGCTCGAATGCAATAGAGGAATGACGCATCAGGTGCTATTTTTATCTATAGCTGTATATGAGATCTCTACAGGATGCCAGGTAAGGTAATGATAGTAGAGACCCCTATGCTGAGTCAATGCTGGAGAAAACATTAAACAGAAACAGGAGCCACCTGGGTGGTTTGGCAAATTGAGGGAATGCACAGCAAACCAGTGTCTCTGCTACTGAGCTAGCAGGGAACAGCCAAGACAAGTGCTATTCAACCAATTGCCTGACCAGTTATTTCTTGGAATGTCTGTGCTTATATCTGGCCCATCAACAATGGAAAGTCTGTGCTGCCTAAAAACTCCTGTGTTGTGAAAAAAACTAGTTGTTTCCTTCTCTTGTGGTATAAGAAAATGTTCTGAAGGCAAGTACATCAAGATCCCGAATTGCCTTTACCAGTGTGTGACCCCCCCCCAAAACCTCAACTCTTCACTGGCCTTCTAGAACTTTCTTTATTTGGAATTCAGTTCTTGCTTTACAGGTCATATATATATATATATATATATATATATATATATATATGATCACCAGCACCCACATGGTGGCTGAGAACCATCTTTAACTCCAGTTCCAGGGGAATCCAACACCCTCTTCTGACTTCCGTGGCATTGCACGACACAGGTGCACAAACCTACATGCAGACAGTACATTCATACACATAAGTAAATTAATGAATTAAATTTTAAAAATTAAAAAATATATAAAAATAATGAGTAGGATATATTAGAGGAAAATAGCAGAAGATGACCACTGAACTTGACACACATACACTCATTCAGCACCACCACCCCCATACACACACTCAGACACACACAAATCCATGAAGATTCAACCATTAAGGATCATCCCTATTACTCTCCAGTTCACATACCCATTTTCCTTGAACACAATATGCTTCAAAAAAAACATATGTGGCTTCTGGCATTCAACAATGTTCAGTCCAGCTTTTAAACTGTGGTTTTATAGTACTCTGAGTTCAGAACTCATCATCATCAAAGCCCTTCTGGACTACAGACTCCCCTTCTACTCCAGTGGCTTTGACCCTTTGGAGAGAGACCACGTCCCACAAAGACTTCAAGCTGAAGGTTTTTCTCCTGGCATGAGCAGCTATAATCACCAACACTGCACAGGCCTAACCAATATGTTTCTCAATGAAAACTATTTCTTGCTCTACCATCACTGTTTGCATTGTCAGAAGTCACTTCAAATGATGTACACCCAAGGAGGCCACTAAGTGTGCCTGGAGCATGAGACCACAGTTCTTGATAGCCAGAGCCAGCAGGGGCTTCTGGGTATTCTCTGACACCCTGATTTTAGCAGTAACAGCAAGAGCCCCACTACAGAACTCTTCTCTGTAAGTCCTGACTCAAATTTACATATAAAGCTAAAGTTACTTTTTTTTTACATGACTTAATTTTATTAAGTTCACTTAGAAGGTCCCCTGCTAGCTGGTTTCTTTACAAACTGTCCTGATACTTTGAAAGAGTCATGACATCTGGGCATAGGGCAGTGTTTTGACTGGGATTCCCTGGCCAGACTCCCCTGAGAATGAAGAGCAGGAAACTAGCATGACTTCAGGAAATCTGCTTAGCAGTGGGAAATGAAAAGGCGTTCAGTCTCAGTATGTTTAATAAATTTGAAATGGTGCTTCAATGGATTCTCCACAGTCAACAATGGATCTGTGAAACAAGAAAGCTCACATTTGACAGCACTTATGCCTAGAGAGAAATTACTTTCCCTGGGGTTGGGAAAAACTGGCTTGACAGGGAACTGAGGTTGTTAGTGCCAACACTGTGGAAAGAAACACAGTGGGAAGAGATGACTTACCTCACACTGAAGGAGTATCTACAGGCCCCAAAATGACAGTTTGCATAAAAATTATAGTCCTAACTGGACATGTCTAAAAGGAAAAGGGGTTACAGAATCCAAGATCACTCCATGAGTGTATATTCTTCCTAATTCATGGAACATATTTTAAATTTTTTATGAAAACTCATTGGCAATCACAATATTCTTTGAAATATGACTATATAATATAAACTGAAAAGATATTCCAACATCTGTTAAATCCCAAAACCTGACTTATAAAATACATGATAACCAAAGAGTAAGCTAAATTTTAACTTTACCAATTAATCAAATGTTTCAAAACACCACAGGAATGTATAAAAAAATCCTTACAGGCTTTGGACTTAAAAGCTAAGGAATTCTATTTTTCAATGCACTAGGGTAAGAATATAAAATTTGGAGGAAACAATAATAGTGTCATTGGCAAAAGAAAGGGGAAAAAAACAGAGTACCCAGGGGAATAAAAGTCCCAAGAGTAGAGAGAAGAGAGGAGTCAAAACACCTGGGGACAAGGAATAGTAAGAGTTGACAGAAGTACTTTAGGGGAGTCTAGGACTCAAAGAGCTTGGAAGAAATGAAAAGTTTAATATGAAAATACTTTATACAGTTGAGTGAATAGAAGGAACCTCATAAAGATGGGATTGATTCTTAGAGAACATGGTCATCATTTTGATATTTTTACTAATAATCTACATGAAGGAAGTAAGAGTCAATATTACATATTTCTAGTTGATGATGAATTAGGACAGTAAATAACTAGGCTAAATTAAAGACATGAAATGAATTGCCATTTTGAAATACAAAGACGTTTAATTAGAAATTAGGACCAGCAGCAATTGTAATTTTTTGAAGTGAAGAGTTAGTTCATAGGCAAAGTCAGGATAAAATAATAAAAATAAGTGGATGGCTTGGGTATTAAAGGCACTTGCTGTAATTCCAGAGGAGCCAGGTTGGATTCTAAGCACGCACATAACAGCTCCCCTTCCCTCTTCTGGCCTTGTTGGGCACCACACACATACCAGTATACATACTGGCAAGCAAAACACTTATACAAAAAAAAATAATGTAAATCATTTCAAAATATCACAAAAATAAGTTATCCTTAATCCTGCAAACCTTCTGTTTGAAATGGGGGAAAATAAGCCAACAGAAATAAAGGAGCAGTTAGGATAGTATATATAAACAACTCTTTCATTTGACAATAGATGGAATCTAATTAGAATATATTTCTGATAATCACATTGCAAAGTGCGTTGAAATTAAATAAGCAGTAGAGAACAACAAAAAACATTTGAATACTCCTAGGAGGAAAAAAAGGTAACAAGAGATGAAAATATTTACCTTGAAAAAGAAATGAGTAGAGAGAAAAATTACTGCCCTCTAAAATAGTCATAATTACCATACATTGCTCTACCCCACAGAGGACCACTGGATGGGAAGAAAATACAGAAATAATAGCAAGATCATTTGATTTGATCTATAAAGCTACCATGATAGTCTTAAAAATTTAAATAGTGGAATGTCTACCACAAGAGTTTATAAGGTTTAGTCATTATTTTCATCTCTAGACAGCTTTACCAGAAAAACGCGAATCCTTTACCATGGCGTCTGTGATACTCACGGACTTGTCTTCGCAAACATCCATACAGAGATGGCTGAAGTTTCATGTTTCACTGTGGTAAGACTATTTCTTTTTTTTTTTTTTTAATTTTATTTATTTCTGTATGTGTATGAATGTACTGTCTGCATGCAGGTCTGTGCACCCGTGTCATGCAATGCGGCGGAGGTCAGAAGAGGGTCTCGGATTCCCCTGGAACTGGAGTTCTCCTGGACTTGGAGTTTCAGACGGTTCTCGGCCGCCATGTGGATGCTAGGGATCGAACCCGGGACCACTCTTAACTGCTAGGCCATCTCTCCAGCCCGACTATTTCTTAAAGTTTATTGATTGTCACTCTTTCGGAATTTCACTGTAGGACCCAGTTAGCCTCCCTGGTCTGTGTTATTACAGAGAAGTGGGTGAGAAGATCTGCTTCAACACACAGGGATATTTAGGTTAGTTGGTTTAGACAGATGATACAGCGACTCACCTCCAATCATATAAATAAATACTCGTAGAATGCTCATCAGTATACGAGGCGCTCAACTTACACTGGATCCCCCAAAAGTCATCATTAAGCTGAAAATGTCACAGAACTAATAGCTGCATTTAATAGACTGATCTATCCCACCTCAGGGATTAGCTACACAGTGTACCTGAGAGGACAGGATTCTTGCCCTCAGGGTTAAGTGATTAATTGGAGTCTGGCTGCTCAGAGTTCCAAGAGGATGTCATATTGCATGTCACTAGCCCAGGAAAGATCAAAATTAGAAGACTTTATTTCTCACCATAAGTCTAGACATCATTAGTAGAACTGTCTGGGTGTCTCTGTCGTGGGTTTCTCTCTGATATCTGCAATTGGGTTTACTTTCAGGATTTCTCAAACTGCATGTGCTAGATCCTATATACTGTTACCTTTGGTCTTTTCTGCTAGGCTGAAGAACATCTGCTGATTCTTTTCTTTATGATGTTCACAAATCGTCCCATATTATAGACCACGCAGTGTGAACTAGCAGTGATATTCAGGCCTCAGAGCTTCAGCGAATTATGTATATTCCTGTCACTTCTGTAGTTTTCTGACCTTGCCAGCCACTAAACCCTAACACTTTCAAAGAGAACTCTATTCATATCTACACATCTTCTCAGTTGTGTTTCTGAATCTTCCTTGCTGCAGGAATCTACCACCTCGCCTGTGGTTTTGTTTCTTTGATCCTAAGAGCTTGATTGGCTCTGAGCATGAGGCCTTGATATAACAGCTTTCACAGTAACATTTAACCAATGATGAAAAGGTGGCTAGATTTTCAGATTTTGTTCTCCTCAGGTGAGATAATTCAAGCATTCGCTAGCCTGATCAACATCTACAGTGCCTCATAATAGTGTCGAACTATTTTCTTCCCACAGAGGCCTCACTTTCTTAGTCTACTTTGTCCCTACTAGAAACAGAAATCTATATCTCAGTTTGTCTCTAGTTGAACTGTCCTAAGTTTTTTTTTTTTATCTTGATATATGCATTTTATGAAGAACTTACTTTGTTTCTTTAGTAACATTTTAAGAACATATTTTAACATTTGAATTAAAACAAACAATTTTGGTCTCTGTTTATACAGTGTCACCACAACCATTGGTGTGGTCACACCCCTGGGAAAGTGGTATCTTTCCTTAAATAAAGGACTCCCAGATTGGGAAGTTTAAATGGTTTATCGTATCTAGCAACATTAAGCAGGATTTTTTTGCGGAAAATTATGCAATTCTCTGGTTTTGAATGAGGGAGTTTAGCCATAGAGCTACCTTGTTTTAGCACTTTTTTTTTTTAATTCCAGTATACTGAGAACTGTCTCTGTCACTTGTTAAAGAAAAGAAGACAAGGGGCTGGAGAGATGGCCTAGTGGTTAAGAGTGCCAACTGCTCTTGCAGAGGACCCGGGTTCGATCCCCAGCACCCACATGGCAGCTGAGAACCATCTGTAATTCCAGTTCCAGAGGAATCCGACACCCTCTTCTGACCTCTGTGGAATTGCACGACACGGGTGCACAAACCTACATGCAGACAGTACATTCATATAAATAAATAAATAAATAAATAAATAAATAAATAAATAAATAAATAAAATTTTTCAAAAAGAAAAGAAGACAAGTTACTTTCTGGATATTTTCTTGGGCACCTGGTCCTATGCTGTGAGAGGTTGGGACCATTTCTTCACACGCTGTGTTCTCCTTTATATACATTATAAGCAAACACATCAGTAAGCACGTAGTTTATAACAACAGATTTGCCTTTGGGAAACGTAGGAATTTCTGAAGTTCCATTGCCAGAAGTCAACGTGTCTAGCACTGCTTTCAGGCACTCCAGATCATGAAATGATGAAATCATTCAAGGAAAGATAAAGCAACTTACCCGGATCACCATGACTGAGCATCTGATGTCATGAATTGTATCGTAGATTTTCTTTGAGATGTCCACAAATTGATTATCATCCAGTGCATTCAGTGAGTTCTTGCTTAAGGCCTCCAAGGCAGCGTTCACTTGCGCCACAAATTCTGGAACTACTGTTAAAATAAATAACAGAGAAGATTACCGTCTTTGTATTCCTAGATTCTTATAGTATACAGGAAATGCAGAATTGCATTTAAATAAATATCTAATTAGTGTATTTTAACTATTTTAAATGTAGAAGAATAAACATTATGGTAGGGCTTTCTTGACCAATGAAAATTAAAAGGAATCAAAGACAATGAGATGCATAGTTATAGAATAATTTAAAAAAATCTTTTTATACTTTTCTTGAAAATGCTTGAGACGAGACAGTCATTTCTAGCCATTCAAAAATAGGAAGGCCAAGAAATTGGAAAACTTAATTGATGTGAAAACACTTGGAATAATAAGCATAAAAATATTTAAAGAAACAAAACATTTGTGCTGGTGACATATCTCAGCAGTGAAGGCACTTGGGACCAAGCCTGACCACCTGAATTCAATCTCCAGGTACACACAGTCGGAGTTGACTCCTGCAAGTTGTCCTCAGAACTTTGCATGCCACATGCTTGTGCACACACATAGATAAATATAATTAAGATGCTTAAAATGAAACCAAACATGTGAGTTGCTAAGCAGAAAATTTACATACTAATTCTACCATATAAGAAGTATAAAAAATTGTATACATGTTGTGGTAAGATTTTCTTTATGATCAAAGATAATAATGGCCATGGCATAAACACACTACTTCTGAAAGAACAGAACGGTAAGTCAGTAAAGGTAGGAATTGTGTAGTAAGGTCAATCTAGATTTTACTGTTTTCTAAACTAGGCCCTCAACCAAGTATCAAATAAAAATACTTGTCCAACTTTAAGGCAAATGACAATAACTTAGAAAGTTAATAAGTTCACTAAATTTAAGTTTTTGTAGAAACTGTTTAACATGATTTAGATTTTAAAACAACCCTATTAGTCTAGGATTAGCAATTTAACAAGAAAAAATTCCTAGAGTAACTGAAAATATCCCCCATAATAATTCTGCTAATTCAGAGCATAAGAGAGTCTTGAACTTAGATGCTAAAATTCATATTATATATTTCTTAACTACTCTACTATGAAGTGGAGGACATCTCTTCTCCTGTTTGAAGCAAGGATATTTCAAACCAGAAGACAGAAGTATTTCAATTAATATACAACTATAAATATTTTCCTATATCTGACTCTCACTGCATGAATGTAGGCCAGCACTTGCATCTCAGTGCTGTCTTCCAGTCATGGGAACTCATCTCGTCCACTTACATCCAGTTCACCCTTCTCCTTAGTTATTATGCCTACCACGGTAATCCACCCTTCGCTAATTTTTTCATTCTCCATGTGCCCTGCATAACAAAAAGAAGCAAATGGATGTGCAGTCATGTTAAAGACCAAATCCACTAACATTAACTGATATTAAAATCGAGTTTCTGGGTTGGAAAGATGACTCAGCAATTAAGAGCACTAGCTGCTCTTGCAGAAGACCAAGACTCAGTTCCTAGCACCTACATGGCAGCTAACAACCATTCATAACTCCAGTTCCAGGATATCTGATACCCTTTTCTGATGGTAGCAGGTGTTGCATGGCACAAAGGTGCACATACATCTATGCAAGCTATACACTCATACACATAAAATAAAATAAATTGACAAATGATTAAAAAATAAAATTTAGCTCCTTGGTCACATCTTATTGTGTAGCAATATCCTATTTAATACCTTCCATCTTGAAGGGGAACTCTTGAAGGGAAACTCTTTAAGACACTAGGATATTCTAAAGGGAAGTAAACAAAATGTTCTAGAAAGAAATGGACACCAGGGATCAAGAGGTGGCTCAGTGGTTAAGACCACTGCCCGCTTTTGCAGAGGACCCAGGCAAGTTTGATTCTCAGCACCCACAGGGCAGCTAACAACCATTTATTACTCCAGTTCCAGGGGAATTACAGCCCTCTCTGATTTCCACAGGCATTACCTGACAGGTGCTCTCACACACCTGCTGACAATACTCTCATGCACATAAATTAAAATAAGGCACTGGAATACAGTCTGTCTCAATGTTTACAGTGGTAGTTTTGGTAGGGAGGGTTACTGTTCACTCAAAACTTGAAAAAAATATACTAGTTTGGACATATTTAATTAAGAGGTCCTACATCTTTCCACACTGCAAAGATTCATAATCCTCCTCATTCAGAAGTATTTTATAGTATACCAAAAGGTAGGCAATATAATAAATCTCTGTTGACATCTTTAATGTGTTACAATATAGATTGTGGCAATAAATAAATAAATTCTACAAGTTTATACTTCCATATGAAATAACATGAGAAATAGGATATTTTTGGAAAACCAAAAGGTTGTTAGTACTTCAGTGTGATTTCACCATAACCTTATAGAAAACTTTTATATATAAACAAATATTAACTCCAGTTAAAATAAAATCCTTGTGGCTGGAGAGATGACTCAGCAGTCAAGAGCACTGCCGCTCTTGCAGAGGACCCAGGATTAGTTCCAAGCACCCACATGGCAGATGACAATTGTCTATAACTTGGGTTCCAGGGCTTCTGACACCCACTTCCGACCTCCACTAGTACTTCCTGACATGGGTACACTTATATACATGCAGGTAATACACTCATACATGTGAAATAAATAGTAACAAATAAAATATTTTAAAATAAAGTCTTTTAAAAGCAAAAGTTTAATTCTGGAAGTACAGATGGAATCTACAAATTTTTCATTCTAACAGAGAAACTCTCTAAAATGGATATGTCATTTGTTACTCATTGCCTTAGCTTAAACATTGCCTTTGTGTATTGCTCATACCGTAGATATAAGGTTGCCTGGACAAAACCAGAAATTAATTGTATATTTTCTAGAAAATACAAAAGTGAATATTTTACAATTATGTAGCTAGTTAATGAAAATTTAGGAATATTGGCAAGCCTGTCTTGAATCCATCTACCTGGTATTCTCAGAAAGGGGGAGGCAATGCCATCAGGTTTTGGGGTTTTGTTTGTTTGTTTGTTTGTTTTTTATGACTGATGAGTCTACTAGTCTCCAGTGGAGAGTTGCAAACACAATGGCCTAGGGGAATTAATGTTTTCTCAAAAGAAAATTAAACACATGATTTGGAAATGGACGTATGGGGAGGAGAGGTTGTTGAAGGGGTGGGAAGAAGATACGGGAAGGTGGAGTTGAGAGTAGTAATCAGAGTACATAGTATAAGTGTATGAAATGGTCAACACATTTAATAATAAGTCATAAATATAAAAAAGGTGAAAAAAAGGGGGGCTGGAAGGATGGTTCAGCAGGGGCCTGGAAGGATGGTTCAGCAGGGGGCTGGAGAGATGTTTGAACAGTTAAGATCACTGGATGGTTCCTAACAGCAGAGGACCCAGGTTTGATTCCTAGCACCCACATGGCAGCTAACAACCACCCATATCTCCAGCTCTAGGTGATCCTATGGCCTCTTTTCACATTTACAGGCATTGCATGACACAGGTACACTTACACAAATGCAGGCAATACAATACACATAAATTAAAAATAACAAATAATTATTAAATGGTTAAGAGTACTTGGTGCTCTTGTAGAGGACTCAGGTTCGGTTCCTAGAACACCAAAACATCTTTAACTCCACTTCCGGAGGACCTAGTGCCCTCTTCTGGCTTCCACAGACACAAGGCACACACATGATGGACAAACACACATGATGGATATATACACACATGCAGGTAACATCCACATTAAATACAATTAAATAAATCTTAAAAAATGAAAACAACATAACAAATATCCATTTCATAACCATTCATCAGAAGTTGTATGTCCTTTGGCATGAATATTATGGGATGTAAGTTCTGAGGTGACTACTTATCCAGGAATAGGACAGCTATATCAAACTTCTGCCTTCTCAGGCTCAGGAATCATTATGGAATAGTGGCCATAAAGATTTTAAAAACCACAGGTATAGATGACCATAGGGAAACATATATATGTATATATACATATATTTCATATATATGAAATTGGGCAAGAGCTAGCAAGGGAAGGGAGTATAGATAGTGGGGGAATCTAAATGTGATCAAAACATATCACATTAAATTTGGATGAATTTGATAACGTTTTTGTAAAGGATATATCTTTTTTTATTTTTTTTAACTTTTTTTTAATTTATTTATTTATTTTTTTAATTTCCGTATGTGTATGAATGTGTTGTCTGCATGCAAGTTTGTGCACCCATGTCGTGCAACGCCGCGGAGGTCAGAAGAGGGTGTCGGATTCCCCTGGAACTGGAGTTCTCCTGGAATTGGAGTTTCAGACGGTTCTCGGCCGCCATATGGGTGCTGGGGATCGAACCCGGGTCCTCTGCAAGAGCGGTCGGCGCTCTTAACCGCTAGGCCATCTCTCCAGCCCCGTAAAGGATATATCTTAAACACATTCATTCTCATCAATTGAAATGCTGATAAAAATAAACTCTTCTGAACTTTGAAGTTCAAATACTAAGCAAGCTAACTTTCAGATAAAACTTTGTATATCTCAAACAAATGATTATGTCCATTACATAGTCAAATTTTAAACCTATTCTGAACTCCTTTGGATCTTTCTCTGTGTGTCTGTGGGTGTTTGCACACATGGAAGTGTGTACCATCAGTGGTCCAAAGAGGGGATTTTATCCAGTTGTGCTGTAGTTACAGGAAATTATCAATCTTCTAATATGGGTGGTGAGAACTGAAGTGGGATCTTCTGCAAGAATAGTAAGCACTCAATAGCTTACCCATCTCTGCACCCATTTATTAGGCTCCTTGAATAAAATTGATCTGTGTGTGTGTGTGTGTGTGTGTGTGTGTGAGTGTACGCGTGCGCGCGCGTGTAGGCATGGAGGTCAGAGGACAACTTCAGGTGTCTGTCATCACCTTTTACTATAGTTGAGACAGGCTCTCTCTCTAGTCTTCACATTGTATGTCAGCCTATCTGACCAGGGATTCTCTTCTTTCCACCCCTTATTTTAGACTAGGACCACTAGAGTTACATACTCTGGCTACTGCATCCAACCTTACTTGAGTTCTTGGAACCTGAACTCAGCTCCTACTTTCCTGTGCTGAGTGCTTTACTCCCTGAGCCCTCTCCCCAGTCAGTCACTGAGTACTTAGCACCCTGCAGAGCATTCCACTGGCATGCCTAATTTAATCCTCACAGCACTCCAGGAAATAGGGCCCTATTACTACCTTGATTTAACTGGTGAGGAAACTGAGGTCACACAGCCAATCAGTGAAGGGCAGGTAATTGAAACCCTGGGTCCCGCACTCTGTACCCTAAAGCTGCACTGCATCCTTTTAATAAATAAAGTCCTGAGGCTTTCAAATTGCAGTGTCCTGGGAAAATTAATGTTAATTTCCTGACAATGAGGTTAACAGACCTATACAGCCAAATTCTGCTAAGCCTTGAGCCTCACTCTGGTGGTAATTTAAGAATATTTTATCCCTTGTTAATCCTCCTGAATTTATTATATGCATTTGAAAGTTGGTGAGGGTACATAATTACCAAATTAAATAGGTCAGAAAATAATTCAGACTCATTATAGATAATGCACTGAAATGATGTCACTAATTTATGTGTTCCATCACTGATAAAATTCAGATTAAAATATTTATAATTACACTGTTATCTTTGAAAATTACCAACAGTACAGAACTTTGCCTTTGACAATTCAAATAGTGCTAAGTCACCATTTCATTACATTGTGTTATGCAATTAGGGAGGAATTAATGACAGAAAGGGCAATCAAGCATATGAATGATTTCTATAAATACTTCATAGTCTTTATTTTCCCCTTTGTTTAACACTTATATTAGTTCATGTCTGTTTAATATTTCTGGATTCAGTATTATGCCTTCAGGTCATGTTTAGCTTCTCACAGAATGCCTACATACAACTCAATGCCTGGGGAGGATCTTCCACTTTTCAGAGGATGGGTCATGGGGTACTGGCTCACTGATCATTTAGGACAGATCCTGTTCTTAAGAACAGCCCTTCTGGATCTGAGATCTCCTGAGACCAGCTGAAGCCCAGGAAGGTAGGTAGGAGCTGGGTGCTTCAACAAGGCTGAATGTTGATTGACTTAATCTAGTTAATCCATTAATCCAGTTGTCTTTGGCTTAATTGGCTTTTGTGGCTGTGGGGGCAGAATTATCCTCCCAGCTGGTATAAAAGGTAGGGTTGTGCAAGTCTTAAGATCTGAGATCTCCTGCGACCAGCTGAAGTGCAGGAAGGTAGGTAGGAGCTGGGTGCTTCAGCAAGGCTGATTGTTGATTGACTTAATCTAGTAAATCCGTTAATCCAGTTGTCTTTGGCTTAATTGGCTTTTGTGGCTGTGGGGGCGGAGTTATCCTCCCAGCTGGCATAAAAGGTAGGGTCATGTGAGTCTTGAGATCTGAGATCTCCTGAGACCAGCTGAAGCTCAGGTAACCCCCCCCTTGCCAACTGGGATTACAAAGCCATCTGAAGGAGGCAAGCAAAGCAAGCCTTCAACACAGTGAAGAGGCATTTAGGACTCACATTGGAATACAGGCAAGGAGAAGCCCATATGCCAGGAACACGAAAAAGAGACAACACAGGAAAGGGGCAGGATAATTCCACACCAAGCTCTACCAACCCTATGGAAGATTCCTACAGTAGGATCCCCCAGGGGATGGCCCAGGACACAGATATCAAAAACACAATTGGGAACATATTTAAAGAACTACAAGATTATAAAGAGCAAATCAAAGAACTAAGAAAAGAGAATGGGGGGCTGGAGAGATGGCCTAGCGGTTAAGAGCGCCAACCGCTCTTACAGAGGACCAGGGTTCGATCCCCAGCACCCACATGGCGGCTGAGAACTGTCTGAAACTCCAATTCCAGGAGAACTCCAGTTCCAGGGGAATCCGACACCCTCTTCTGACCTCCGCAGCATTGCACGTCACGGGTGCACAGACCTACATGCAGACAGTACACTCATATGCATACAGAAATAAATAAAATTAAAAAAAAAAAAAGAAAAGAGAGAAAGAACTCAGGAAGGACTTAGAGAGAGAATGACAAACTCTGGAAGGAAGTAGAAACCCTGAAAGATCCATGCGAAAAGATAAGGAAACCAACCAGCAAAGCAAAGAGCTACAGGAAAGAATTGAGAAGCCAAAAAGAAGTAGAAATTAAAGAAATCAGAAGAGGAAAATGAAAACACGGAATCAAAACACTCATCCAATCAAAGGAAAAGGAATGGAAAAAGCCTCAGAAGCAGAATGGAGGAAGCAGAACAAAGAATATAGACCTGGAAGATAACACAGAAAACTAAAAAACTCAAGGAAAGATTATGAAAAATTTAAAAATACACAAAAGTGGAACAACCAGGAACTGTGGGACACTATGAAAGAGCAAACAACCTCCCACATAATAGGAAATACAGGAAAGAAGAATCACAAGAGAATGGTATTGATCAGATCTTCAACAGAATAATAGATGAAAACTTCCCCATACTAAAAAAAGACAAACCAATAAAATACAAGAAGCACATAGAACTCCAAAGACAGATCAGAAAAGAAATCCTCCACGCCACATCATATTTAAAATGCTAGACACCCAAACAAAAGACAAAATCTGAAAGACAAGAGAAAAACAACAAGTTTGTATAAGGGGAACTCCTATCAAAATTACAACTGACTTCTCATGCAAACTTGAAAGCAAGAAGAAACTGGAGCAAAGCATTCCCAGTGTTAAAGGACAATAGATACCAAACCCAGGTTACTATAACCAGAACAAAATTTTAATTATGTTGAAGGAGAGAGAAAAACTTCATGACATAAACAAGTTGAAAAATACATGTCGGAAAACCAACCCTTCAGAGAATACTTGAAGCAACTCAAAGAACAGAAGAAAGGAGCAACCATCCCCAGCCACTAAAAAGAGAAATCAATAAAAGCATAACTGCAGAATAGAACCTAAACCCAAACCGCAAATTGATAATAGGAAAAAAGGAGCAAGAACACAAAACCTATCAGTCAAACCTTAAATATTAATGGACTAAAATCCCCAAAAAAGACATAGACTGGGAGATTGGATAGAAAAAAGAATCCATATTTGTTCTACAAGAAACACATCTTACTTCAGGGACAGGCACCACTTAAAGTGAAAGGATGGAAAAAAATATTCAAGCAAATGGTACCAAAAAGAAAGCAGTATTGCTATTTTAATATCAGACAAAATAGACTTCAAAGTAAAGAAATCAGAAGAGCAAGAGAGGCCATTACATTTTTATCAAAGTAACAATCACCAAGAGATTTCACAATTATGAATATATTTCCCAAACTCTGTGCACCAAACTTTATATAAGACAATTCGTCCGGACCACAAGCATAGCCCTACACCAGCACACTCAGTAGGGGACTTCAATACCCTACTGAGTCCTTTGGATAGGTCACAGGACAAAGAATAAACAGAGGACCATCGAACTGAACGATTGATATACACCAATATGGACTCATAGACCTCCTACGAATATTCCACCTAATACAGAGAATACACTTTCTACTCAGCCACCACAAGAAAAGTTCTCCAAATATGACCATATACTGGGAACAGAAAAACCTCCACAATACAAAAAGATTGAAATAATTCATGCATCTATCTATCAACCACAGTCAAAAAAGCTCAACATCAACACCGATAAGCCCTACTGCCTACAAGAAACACATGGAGACTAAAACAACACACTCTTGAATAATGACTGGTCAAGGAAGAGAAAAAGAAGAAAAGAAAGCTTCCGGAACTTAATGACAATGACATACAACACAACAATACTATGGGATACCTTAAAAGCAGTCTAAGAGGGAAGTTTTAAGCCCTGGGTGCCTACATAGAAAAACAGAAAGAGAACAAGTGAATGATATGATTAACACTACACCAAAAGCACTTGAGAGGCAACAACAGATGAACCCTAAAGGCAACAGACAGGAAGAAATAACAAAAATCAGAGCAGAAATATGAAATGAAACAAAGAAACAATACAAAAAAATCAATGAATCCAAAAGTTGGTTCTTGAAAGAAAAAACTAGATAGACAACCTCTAGCCCAGTTAACCAAAAGAAAGAAGGAACACTCCAAAACATACAATCTGTGATGAAAAGGAAATATCACAACAGACAAGGAAAAGATCCAGAAAATCACATGGTATTACTTCAAAACCTACACTCTACCCAATTTGAAAGCTAGAAGAAATGGGTTGAGTATCTGAAATCCTGGGAACACCAAAGCTCAACCAAGAAGAGATCAACAGCTTAAACAGACCCATAATACATGGATAAATTGAGATGGTAATAAGAAACTCCCAACTAAAAAAGCCAAGCCCCAGACAGTTCACGGCGAGAATTCTATAAAACTATTTCAAAGAGACCTACAACCATATTACTGAAACGGTTTAGAAGGATACAATCAGAGGGAATTTCTCCCAAATTCCTTCTATGAAGCCGAGCATCACTCTATACCAAAAACCAGGAAAGATACAACATAAAAGTAGATATAGGCCCATCTCTTAATGACCACAGATGCCAAAATTCTAAAACAGGTACTGGCAAATAGCAAACAGACCCACATCAAGAAGATCATCCACATGACAGTTGGATTCAACCAGATGCAGGGGGAGTGTCAACATATGAAAATCAATTGGTGCTGAAAACCCTTTGACAAAATCCAGCATTCCTCATGCTTAAAGTCAGAGAGGGAATTGATATTGGAGGGATCATTCCTCAATGTAATCAAAGCCATAACAGCAACCACTGCCAAATCATCCTAAATGGGGAAATGACAGAAACATTCCCTTTAAAGGTAGGAACTGGCAAGGCTGCCGCGTCACCACTCCTTCTCAATATAGTCCTGAAAAAATTGCTAAAGCAATAAGGCAAGAAAAAGAATTAAAGGAGTACTAATTGGAAAAGAGAAGTCAAGCTATCCTTATTTGCTGAGATATGATTAGTTTACTTAAAGGGATGCTAAAAACTCCACCAGAAAACTCTAAAACAATTAACATCTTCCGGCAAAGTGGCAGGATACAAAATTAACCTTAAAAATATCAATGCCTTTACTTACAACACAAGAACAAGCAACTGGAAAAAGAATTCAAAGAGACCGTCCGACTCACAATAGCCTCAAAACAATAAAATACTTAGGAACAAACCTACCAAAAGACACCAAAGATCTCTACAACAAATTTTTAAATTCTCTAAAGAAAGAAATTGAAGAAACATCAGAAGATGGAAAACCTCCCATGCTCTGGATTGGGAAAATTACATTGATAAAATGTCCATTATACTGAAAAACTTTGTATAGATTTACACAATCCCAATCAAATCCACAGTTTTTTCACATGCTTGGAAAAAAAAGTCCTTAATCATTTGGAAAAACAAAAGACCCCGAATAGCCAAAACAACCTGAGCGAAAGACTACACATGGGGGGGATTCTATACCAGTTTTCAAACTGTACTACAGGGCTAAGTCACAAAAACGCCCAGTACTGCACAAACACCTTGACCAATGAACAAAACCGAAGATCCAAATCTGAGCACATAAAATTTCAACCATCTCATATTTGACAAGGGGGCCAAGAAACCACAATGGAGAAGACAGCATCTTCACAATGGTGCTGGCAAAACTGGATCACCACTTGTAGAAGAAATGAAATTAAACCCCTACCTCTCACCCTGTACAAAAGTCAACTCCAGATGGATCAAGGAAACCTCAATGTGAAACCCTAACCTGAAGGCGATAGAAGGAAAAAGTTGGCAGCAGACTACAAGACATAGGCATAGGAAAAACTCCTAAATCAGACAGCCTGCAACAAGTATTAAAGGTCAACAATGGAATAATGGGACATCATTAAACCTAAAAAGCTCTGTAAATCAAATGAAACAATCAAGGAAGTGAAGAAAAATCCCACAGTGTGGGAGGAAAACTTCCCAAGAGAACATCTGACAAAGCATTGATTTTAAAAACTACTCAAAAACAAAGAAAAAGAAAACAAATGACCCTATCAATAGATGGAGCAAAGAGCTGAACAGAGACTTCACAAGTGAGGAATTAGAGATGGCTGAGAAACAGCTTAAGAAGTGTCAACATCACTAATCATTAAGGAAATGCAAATCAAAACCACTTTAAGATATCATTTACTCAATAAGACTGGCTGGATCAAGAAAACAAATGATACCAAGTGCTGGAGAGATTGTGGGGAAGGGGAACACTCATCCACTGCTGGTAGGAAAGTAAAAACTCGTGCAGCCACTATGGAAGCAGTGTGGAGAACCCTTGAAGACTTGGAATGAACTTGCCACCCAACCCAGCATACCACTCCTAGGCGTACCCTCAAGACTCACCCACCACAGAGGATACATGCACGGATATGTTTGTTTGCGCTCCTTCACAATAGCAAGACGCTGGAACCAACCCAAATGCCCCTCACTGATGAGTGGATAAAGAAAATGTGGTACATCACACAATGGAGTTTCTACTGCAGCAGTAAGGAAAGATGAACATCATGAGTTTGCAGGAAAATAGCTGGAGCTAGGTGACATCATGCGGAGTGAAGTAACACAGTCCCAGAAAACAAAGGACGAATGCTACCCCTATCTGTGGATGCTAGTGCAATTACCTAGTTGTAAGTATTTCTTGGCCGGCTTCCTTGAGCTTTTGTCAAATGCAGTTGGAGTGATGCATATGGAAACAGCATATACACAACAACTAGAAAGGACAGCAGTCAAATGAACTGACTGAAACAGGTGAACTTCTGTTCAAAACAGTCAACGTCACATGGAGACTATTGAGAAAGACTGAGAAAGAATAAAATGCATGTTTGCAGAATGCATGCAGCTGTGGTGGGGTGGGTGGACCTGGGGGACACAGTTCTAGATTTTATAATATATATATTATATATATATATATAAATTTTTTTAAAAAAAGAACCGCCTTCCAACCTTGTTACATTCTGCTTCACCTTTTAAAGCTTTGGGCTCCTTCCAAATAGTAAGATTAAAATTACAGAAGGACTTTCATATATAAATTTTTAAGGTCTATTTTATATTTAAGCATTCGCGCATACACACACACACGTGTGTGTGTGTGTGTGTGTGTATGTGTGTGTATTAGGTACACATGAATACAGGCATTTTTGGAGGACAAAGTCATCAGAGCCCCTAGGAGATAGAGTTATAGGAGGTTGTAAACTGCCCGACATGGGTGCTAGGAACCAAGCCTGTGTCCTAAGCAAGTGCAGAATGTACCCTCAACCATTGAGCCATCTCTCTAGCTCAGATATAGGTTCATGAAGCTGTTAATGGTGCTTTTAACCTTATCACACACATTTTCTCTCAACCTAAAATTTTTATTGACTTTTGTGCATTTCATATAATACATCTTAAGCATATATCGACCCCTGCCCTAGCTATAGCCCTGTGCCAGATTTCAAGGATTCTTTCCTATGTTAAATCTTACTGAGTAAATTTTGTATGCAGATGTCTCTTGGTGTGAGTTCATTTACTGGAGTCTGCTCAGCCCATCTGGATTCATTTCTTTTTTTTTTTAATTTAATTTTTATGATGGTTTGTGCATTTCGTATATCGTTTCCAATTCAGATCAGGCATTTCATTCCCTTCCCCCGACCCCCACCCCCATCCCAGATCATGTTTCTGCCATAACTGTCCTGCATTTTCAGGTTTTTTTTTTCATGTTTTAGCTATAGGTGATAATCATGAGTAAAAGCATCCTCGGCAAAAGCCAATCTACAGACTGTTGTGCCCAACACCACACACATCAGTGGGGGGTGACAGGTTGTTTGTTTAATCAAGTTGATCAATGAGTGTCCAGACTAATTGCTGTGTTTCAACACCGTTCACCCCAACAGCAGCCTTTACATTCTACACAGTGCCCCCTCTTCCGCAGATTGTTCCTAGCTTAGAAAAGGGCACAGGGAGGATGAGAAGTAAAACTGTCCTCTCCTCTGGAGCTGTTGACTTGGATTCTGATCTGGGCAAATTCTTTCTGTTTCCTTTCATGGGCTGACAGTTTGTTCAGGAGTAACCTTTCGATCCTACTAATGAAACACAAGCAATTAGATATATAGGTATTTAAGCAGCACTAATAGTTATGGTAGGTTACTTTGGCATAGACAGATATGTTTGGATGATATGTTAATCCATGAATTACATTTTTACCCCCTGATAAATATGACAGGGTCTTACTGTGGCTTATAACATCTCCTAACCTGTAGAGGATGTTAAAGACAAGCTCTCCCTCACACAGAAGTGTTCAGCTGCCAATAGTTCTTTGGCTAAGAATGTTGGGGCCGTTTGCTCACTTTCCCAGTTCTTTGTTGGTTTTTGTCTGATTGCATTTGTGAGGGTCTTAGAAATATTTCCTTTTTGGTACCTCCAGTGACATAGAAATAGGCTCACTCTCCAAGCTTATATTTTTAATTTTTTCATATGTTTAAGCTACATTTTAATATTAATAAATCACTTTAATATTTTAAGGAGACTAAATACTTGAGAATATGATATATTCATCTATTTTATGCTCTCTTCATATCATTTTCTTTAAATATAGTGACTATTTAAATGATGAAAAATTGACATATTTAGGCACTGGAGAAATGGTTCAGCATTTAAGAGAACTTGCTGCTGTTCCAGTGGACCTGAGTTCAATTCCCAGCACCTACAATGGACAGATCTCCACTGCATATCATTGTAGCTAAGCGGGTCTAATGCTGTCTTCTGATCTCCACAGACAGACACCTGCAGACACAAACAAACCCAATTTTAAACAAAGATACTTATATTGTTAAAAAATAAATCTTAGAAAAAGTTTGACATATTTAACCTTTGCCAAGTATGATTTTCAGTCTGTGATTATGGGATAAATTATTTCTTTTCTGAAATGGGCTTATTACCTGGAGGGGCTGAATAACTATTGGAAGGGGCTGATATAGAAGCCCAGCTGGGCAGTGAGTTTCCCTGCACTGTTGATATTCTCAATGCTGGTAATCCCAGGGACTGTACATGGGACTTTGGAATTCTGGGACTTTGGAGGCGGTGACATATAAAATGTTTAGAAACATGTAACTTCTAAGAGAATCAATTCATTTTGCCTTTCCATATACTACAAATGAAATTGTAAGTTTTACACTCTTGTATCTTGTTCCATTCAAACTAAATGTGGTTTTTCTTACTTTTTACTATATACTATGACATTGTACAATTGTACTTAACAATTCTATAGAGTGCCAGTACCAATACACTTGTACAGGGACCGTGGAGCTAGCACAATCAATGAAGTACTTGCCGGGCAAGTATCAGTACCTGAGTGTGATCTCAGCATACAATTTGAAATATACATTTAGTGGTGTATGCTTATCATATCAGAGCTGGGGAGGGAGAGAAAGGCAGGTAGACCTTGTACTTTTGGGGGTCAGCCTCACCTAAGCAGTGTGCTCCAGAGCCCAGTGGAAGACCATGTCTCACTGACTAAAAACCAGGAGGATGGCTCTGAGGAACAGAATCCATTTTTGAACTCAAGTTTCCACACCCACATGAGACATACCTGCCAACACACACACACACACAGAGAGAGAGAAAGAGAGAGAGAGAGAGAGAGAGAGAGAGAGAGGCAGAGAGTAAATAAATGAATAAATAAATGTATAGAAAAGGAACATATATTTGGGTGAATACGTGCACATATTTGCAAAGAATCTATTTACAAGTTGACTACCTGGATAACAGTCTATACATATGAATATAATATATATATATATATATATTTATGTATAATATGATATATACCATGGCCTCAGTTCTTGGCATATTGATCTCTTATGATTCTCCCTACTGAACATTCCTTTCAGGAATCATTAGTTATTGGGAGATTTCTACTAAGGAAGATCATGGACTACTAACCCCCCTTAGAATCAGCCACTATCCTACCTCTTAAGCTAAGTCATTAATATCTCTATATCTAACATCAAAACAAACAAACAATAGAGAATGAATGAAAAACAGTCAAAGAAAGAAAAGATTTCCAAACCTGTAGCTCTTGCAGAGAACAGTCCAGAGGATGAGACTATGAACATCTGGTTACAGGGAGGGAATGTAATGCAAACTCTCTCTAAGGAACCAAGTGATGTAAGTTTGGAGAGAAAATCAGGGCTTTTCTAGCCTGTACTTCTGAAGCACCTATTCTCACACTGCTGGAGTTTATTTGCATGAATACAAATAAAATTAAATTCCAGGTCTCCAAACCTCCAAACTCTTCACCCAGCCTTATGGTTACACACCTTGATAGAGTCATGGTGCAGCTCTCAAAGCCTGGTAACTTTCTATTCATGCTTCAGATTCAATCCCTATCTCAGTTCTTCTGCAGCAATCTAGGACTGTCACCTAGAAACATGCTTTCAGTTGTGTTAAGCAAATGTGGTGGTTTGAATGAGAATGGCCCCCATAGACTTCAAGTATTCAGACTTTTTGACCCCAGTTGGTGGCACTGTTTTGGGAGATCTTAGAAGGTGCAGCTGTGCCAGAGGAAGTACATCTTTGGGGGTGGGCTTAGAGAGTTTAAAAAGCCTTGCAGTCTCCAGTCTCTCTCTCTCTCTCTCTCATCTTCCTGTGCTCATTGGGAGATGTGAATTTTGCTTTCTGCTCCAGCCCCAGCCACCATGCCTCCCACCACAATCGACTCTAATTCCCTGGAACCATCAATCATAAGCTCAAATAAACTCTTCCTTTGATAAGTTCCCTTGGTCATGGTGGTTTTATCACAGCAACAGAAAAGTGACTAATACAGTATTTTTTACCAGAGAGTGGGGTGTTGGCTGTGAAGAACCTGACCATGTGGGTGTTTGGAGAAATGTAGAAGACTTTGGAACTTTGGGCTAGAAAAGCTGTTGACTGCTATAAGCAGAGCTTAATGGGCCATTCTAGTAGAAGCCTAGAAGAAAGCATTGCTGAAAAAAAATATTTCCAAAGGAAAATAAATACTTAAGCAGCAACTGGGATATTTTGGCAAAGAGTCTGGCCACAGTTTGCCCACAGCCCAAATGCTTGCCTGATGCTAAGTTGAAAAGCAATAGACTAATTTCTTTGGCAGAGGATTTTTTTTAAGACAGCCCAATTTAGAAATGGTGGCATGGCTGTTAATGGTGAATATTATATAGATCTACAGTGAAAAAGAGTAAATGGGGCAGAAAGAAATGCAGAATGTACAGTTTAGATTGGAAAAGTACACTAGGGAGATTAATGTTGGAGCCAAGGCATGTGAAGGAGAGGATCCCTTTGATAAGATTAAAGTGATTAAGGAGAGGCCTAGATGTTTACAAGAAATCAATGGAAAGAGTGAGATTAAAGTGATTAAGGAGAGGACTAGAGATTTACAAGTAAACAATAGAAACAGTACCTTCAGGGCAAGACCACACCCAGCTAAGCCTCCAACTTTTGAAAGGAAACTACAAAAAGGGCATAGAAAATTGTAAATGTGGTTGAAGTAGGCCAGGGTCCATCCTGAACTTGAAGCCAAACTGAAGCAGTTTCATTCACATGGTGCTGGCTTTAGAAGCATGAAGGATGCAAGAGTGAAGGGGTCATCAGTTCTTCCTCTGCAGTTTCAGAGACTGCGGCAGGGACATACTTGAATGAAGAAGGCCCTGATAGGCCATTGTGTGAAGCTGTGAAGTCTGGCTGGCAGTGGAGACCCCAAGACTTTCATGATGCCAGAGCTCTGAGATATTTGCCAAGGAGAGGTGCATACAGGGAGTGGTACCAGCCTAAGGAAGAGATCTATGTTGCATGCAAAACTGGGAGAGCTGAGCCATCTAAGCCCTTTGGAAGTAAATTTCCAGAAGTCACACATGGAGCTACTGGACT
Organism: Rhizomys pruinosus; assembly: GCA_009823505.1. Lineage (NCBI taxonomy): Eukaryota > Metazoa > Chordata > Mammalia > Rodentia > Spalacidae > Rhizomys > Rhizomys pruinosus. Next base: position 346,773 of record VZQC01004414.1, read on the forward strand.
TGGTGTTTGCCCTGCTGGTTTTTGGTCTTGTTTTGGTCCAATATTTCCTCACTGTGCCTCTATTCTTCCCTTTTGGAATGGAAATGTGTATTTGGTTCCACTGTATGTTAGGAGTATGTAATTTGTCTTTTGATTTTACAGGAGTTTACAGTTAAGAGATTGGCCTGGGTCTCAAGAAACTTTGGACTGTAGACTTTTGAATAGAATTGAGACTCGTAAAGACTATGGGAACTTTTAAGGCTGGACTAAATGCATTTTGCATTTGATATGGTCAGGAGCCTATGGGGGCCAGGGAGTGGAATGTGGTTGTTTGAAGGAGAATGGCCCCCATAGGCTTCAAGTATTCAGATATTTCATCCCCAGTTGGTGGCACTGTTTTGGGAAGTCTTAGAAGGCACGGCCATGCTGGAGGAAGTACATCATTGGGTGTGGGCTTAGTGAGTTTAAAAGGCCTGCAGTCTCCAGTCTTCTCTCTCTCTCTCTCTCTCTCTCTCTCTCTCTCTCTCTCTCTCCTTCCTATGCTTATAAAAGGAAGATAAACTCTTCCTTTTATAAGTTCCCTTGGTCATGGTGGTTTTATCACAGCAAAAGAAAAATGACTAATACAGGCAACCCATCTCCTGGGCCTGCTAACACTACAGACATGCAGGTACTAAAGTTACTGTCTCCAGATCTATGCTTTAACTTTCAGCCACTTTTATGGGTGGCTTTAACAACATTTTATTCAGAAAAATGGTAAATTTAAAGTTAGAATTCAAATACAGAGAGAAGAACTAATAACCTCTACCCAACACCACAGTGGTCCACTATCTCTAAGCAGGAATATCCACTGGATAGTTATTAACACTCTCTAAGGGTGAACAGAGTAATATTCAAAGGAGATAATGTCATGTATAAAATGTTAAAATAAGCTGACAGAATTCCTATGAGCAAAACTGAACATTGAAGGAGAAAAGATAAAACAATGCCTTTAAATTCTAAGGGAATTTTATCTTAAATACAGAATATAGAACCCAGCCATACCACCAAATAAGCAAATAGTGTGACTAGTTAACAACTGCATACTCTGAATTATTAATTTCAAGGAACTCTTTATTAGTATGATACATGTCATCTACCATTATAACAAGAAGTGCTTTCAAACAAACATGGGACTGAAAAACAATTCCCTTTAATCACTGAGTAATACTGGAAGGCTGTTTGTGTATTGTAGCACTGAGGAAATGAACATGTAGTCAATTTGCAAATAAGGACTGTTACTATAGAAGAGGAGCAAGACCATAGAACTAACTGTTAAGACAAGGCATATCCCATGAGAGTGTGCTGATGTAGACTGCCCCCTTGAATCCTGCTTTCACCTTAGGATCTAGATCCTGCTTTGTGTAAGACCAAAAGGAAAATAAGAAAGCACATATAATATACTTATTTTCAATTATACTTTAAAAAACAGGATCACATAATAAAGGACTAAAGAAGCATGTTATCTGTAATCGCTGATAAGAAGAAAATTTGAAAGAAAACCTTCTCTAAGAATAATGTTGCATATTTTTTTTTAATTTTATAAGAATTTTTTTATTCCATAATTTTAAAATAGATGAATGAATAAATAAGCATCCAGGGGCCTAAAAGAAATCAAACTCAAGTAACAACACATAAATAAATGAATTTTCAACATGTGCAAGACTGAATTGATTACCCTTTACTTTCTAATTTTGTGCTAATAATTCCAGTAGGTGCATATTGCTATCTAACTTTATTTAACAAAATTTAATATTTATTCATTATTTTTATTTTTATGATTTTTGACCATTTTTCCTGCATGTATGTAAGTGTACCACATGGCCCACAGATCCCAGAAAAGGGTGCCAGATTCCCCTGGAACTGGAGCTATGAATGGTTGTTAGTGGGTTCTGGGAATCAAACCTGGATCCTCTGGAAAAACAGCAAGTTTTCTTTACTGATGAGCTGTCTGTCCAGCTCTTTCTACGTATTTCTAAAGCAAATATATGTTGAGACCTTTTCCTATGTGGGGTCTGGATTCTCAAAGAGTGATGGTGTCTCCTGTAATTTTCCCATGCATATTATAAACTTTTTTTTGGTGGTGATGGGGACTCTGTTTGACATCACATTTATTCATTGCTTCCCCTCATTAATGTGAAAAAAAAAAGTACAGGCAAACTTAAGAAAATCAGTGTTTGTCTCATTGTCTTCTGGGGTAGGAAGTTATTGCGAGCAGGAGTGTGAAGCAGCTGGTCACTTTGGGACCACAGTCAGGAAGCCGAGAGAGATAGGTGCTTCTGGTCAGGCCCCACATCTGTGAGATGATGCTGCTGCTCACTTTAAAGATAGGTCTGTCCAGCTCAGATAATTTATCCTCACACACACATCCCAGAAGCTTTTCTTCTAGAGGTTTTAGAATCACATCAAGTTGATAATCAAAACTGATCATCACAATGATGTAGAAATGGTCTGGGCTCTGCTGATTTGGGACATGTGAAAATATCTATTGACAGCCTTCTCTGATCATCGTCCAGGAAGTCCTCTCCTTAATAGAAATGTTGATGAACTAAAAAAGAACTATATTAATACTTTGTGCTTTTGAAAAGCTATAAATGGGGGCTTGAGAAATGCTCAGCAGTTAAGAGCAGTGGTTGCTCCTGCAGAGGACCAAGGTTTAGTTTGCGGTTCTACATGGTAGCTAACAACCACCTGTAGCCCCAGTTCCTGTAGATCCAATGCCCTTTTCTGGCCTCCAAAGGTACCGCACACACAGTGCACTTTAAGCGCATGCAACAAAACATTCATAAATTTAAAAATCAATCAATCTAAAATAATAAAAATGTAAAAAATCCCTTCAAATTATATATTTACTATATAATCTTCATCCATTGTAGACCATAGGGTTCCACATCTGGTAAAGTTATATCAAACAGATGTATACTAAAAAGGTGTGGCATTTCTATTCTAACATTTTGTCAAATATAACTTTTAATTATTTTGATGAATTAAAGTATAACTGTGAAAGATTATCAACTAAATCTCATTGATATTTGTTATCATATTCTCATTTGAATTAAAAGTCCTTCTTGTAGTACATAGAACTTGTTATATGCAAAGGTACAAGGTGAAAAATTTTAGAAAACAAGTTCATTTTTCTTGTATCAGACATTCATTTATCTTGAATCTCTATACAACTACAATCAATATTTAAAACTTCAGTGAACCCAAATTAATATGGTTTAAATATTCAAGTATATTTAATTCATGGGCATTGTTCTAGAAAGATGAATAGAAATTGATCATAAGATTTTGAGTAAGGGTCTCACGAACTGAATAATTCCTTTTACTAATAATGGCTGAATATATTTGTGAAACTCACATTTTATCTACAGTAGCAGAGCACACCATGTATGGCAATTGAAATGACTTATTTTATGAATATTTATTTCATAATTACTCTTTATTTGTGAAGTTGAATTTCTATATGTAATACAAACACTTTAAACATTCTACTAAAAAGGTATACTTATAAACAAGCGGTAGGATTTATATCTACTTAGAGAAATCAAGATATCTTCTGTGGGAAAGTAATATAGAACTGTGAAAGTTTGGTGGGGAAAGCAAAAGAAAAAAATAAGTGAGTTGAATTCATCTTATGCAAAAATCAAATATCCTATTTATCTTCAAGCACAGGTACTTTATTAATATCATGAATGCACTAGTTCATTTTCTCTGGCTAGTATTTGGTTAAAATCAGAAAGATATTTAGGGGAACTGGAGAGATGGCTCAGCAGTTAAGAGCGCCAACTGCTCTTGCAGAGGACCTGGGTTTGATCCCCAGCACCCACCTGGCAGCTAAGAACCATCTTTAAGCTGGGCGTGGTGGTGAATGCCTTTAATCCTAGCACTCAGGAGGCAGAAGCAGGTCGTCTCTGTGAGTTCAAGACCAGCATGGTCTACAGAGTGAGTTCCAGGCCAGCTGGGGCTATAGGGAGACCCTGTCTCAAAAAAAAAAAAAAAAAAAAAAGACAAAAAAAGAAAGATATTTAGGAAAACAAATATTGGAAGATGGGAGCATCAATAAAAGAGTGGATAGATTCAAAGAAGGCAAGAAAGACAATTGGGAAAAAAAAGGCAATTAGCTAAGCACATGGTGGCCATAATTGGTTAATGACAGAAGTAGAAATTTGGTTTTAATAATTCTGCTTCCAAAAAGGAATTCAAGCAACTAAAAAATAGAGTCCAAAATTAATTTGAAACAAGGCTAATGGAATGGAAATCAAATACTCAAACCCAGGGTACAGAAGAATAATTATGTCCAAAATCCAAGTGTCAGGGCACCACAATTCATAACAAAAATGAAGTCCTGAATTTCAGGCAAAAATGAAATAAAAAGCACCTCAGCTCCTGTTAAGTTCGGAAAACAAGCTGAGTGCTTTGAAATGTTCATTAAGAGAACCTTGAAAAGCTGGAGATGACTCAGCTGTTAAAGGAATTTGCTGCTTTTGCCTAGGACCCAATTTTAGTTCCTAGTATCCTTAACAAGCTGCCCACAACCTTGTATAGCTCCTGTTCTAGGGGAGTTGCTCTATTCTGGCCTCCACAGACAACTGAACTCACGAGAACACACACACACACACACACACACACACACACACACACACACACTTTTTAAAAATAAAGAAAACTTGAATAGTTTTTCTTTCAACATTGTATATTAAGAAAATCATCTGTGTGACTTACTATGACTACTAATGTTTGCTATAGGAGAGAGCCTATCCCTGTCTTCAGTGTAATAGCCAATGGGAGACTAGTGAGGCAGAAGAGGTCCAAGGGAAAGGCAGAGGCATAAAAGGTATAACTGCAACCACGATAAAGAGTACAGAGGTATGAAACTTAAAGAAAAACAAGCTAAGAATTTAATGACCCTACTTTAGAATTGGATATCTAACTTACCAAAGGCTACTACTTTCTGCTTTACTCATAAACATTACTGATATATACTTTATTTCTACGTGTACTGAACATTCCATGGTACTCAAGTATTTAAACATTTACAATAGTACTTGGTAAAATGACAAAGGAAGTAAAAGTATCCAATAAAATGAACAACGGTCTATCCAAGTAGTCTTAAAGAAGGTAAGGGCATTCTTCATAACATTGTGTGAAATCAGGTCTCCATTACTGTACCGAGATATGCAAATTAAGAACAGAGAAAGTATATTTTGGATCAGGATTTTATAAGTTTTTGTCCATTCTAACTTGACCCTATTGTTTTGGGACTGGTGAGGAGGCAGTAATCACATCCTGCCAGCAAGAAGTTAACCGACAAGAGGTGAAGTTCTTAGGAGGTTTTTGGAGAGTACATCCCTTATAACCTAAATTCTCCCTAAGCTTCACCTGTTAAAGATTTTCACCACCTTCAATTATCCCAAATATAAGGACCGAATCTCTAACAAGGGCCTTTGTAGGTTGAATCTCAAAATGATAGAAGACTCTGTTTTTAGAGAATATATGAAGCATTTTCACAGAGTTAAAGTACTAGACTTTTGCTTTGTAGCTGTATTTTATATAATGTAAAACAGAACACAGCAAAATAATTAGATAAATGGGTGAATTATCTTAGCATGACTTTTAAATATTTTTATATTTATTGATCTGTGTGCGTGTATGTGTGAATGTTTGGATTGGTATGGCGTGCATGTGTAGTTCAGAGGTCAGAAGGTAATCTTTGTGGGTCTGTAGTCTCCCACCACCACATGGGTCAAGCTCAGGTCATCAGGCATAGGGACAAGTGACTTTTAAGAATTTAAACATTTTGCCAGCTAAACACATTAATTTAAACTGATGTCAATAGTGATTTGTAGCATAAACAATGACCATACACTGTTATTAAGCAGTAGAATGTGCATTCATTTTCAATATTAAGTGTTGATTGGGTAAATTCTTACTTACAGAAATGAAAATACTTTTGTTTGTTCTTGTCTCTGGTTTCAATTTGGTGTTTTTTTTAATTAATTTTTGTTGAGTGCATTTCATACATTTCTTAATAAAATTTAGACTCATTCTCCCATCCATGCCCACCCCTCACATCCCCCCACCCCCCGCCAGAGCTCATGGATTCAGTCATACATGTGCATCTTTTTTGATGCACAAGTTTACTGTTTTGATCAGTTCTTTGAATAGGTTTTTCCTCTCTCTTTTTTTGTTCCCTTTAATTTTATATTATTCCAAAGTATGCATATATATACTCCACACATAAATAAAAATTACAAATTCTGAAAATAAGCTATAGGTGAATTCCTAAGCACATTTATAGATTCAAATTTTAACAGTAAAGTTGCATGCAGGTAAAAATATATGTAACTTTACATTTTTTTTTTTTTAGAATATGAATACATATCTTCCATCCATATATGGTAATTACAATGTGTGAATACAAGTGGTAGGACAATTCTGGAGCCCATTAAGAGATTCACATTGGAATAGCACAGTTGCTTTCAGATACAATGAAATATAATAATAAGGTTGCTCAGTTTGCCTGCCAGCTGGGGATTTGGTGTTAGCATCCACAAATGAGGGAAAACATTTGCCTTTGTCTTTCTGGGACTGTGTTACTTCACTGAGCATAATGGCTTTGAGTTCCATCCATTTACCAACAAAGCTCATGATGTCATCTTTCTTTACCGCTGCATAGAACTCCATTGTGTAGATGTACCACATTTTTGTTATCCAGTCTTCAGTTGAGGGGCATTTGGGTTGGTTCCAGCTCTTTGCTATTGTGAAGAGAGCTGCAATATTTGTTTTTTTTAAGAAAGAGTGCCATATAGCCCAGGCTGGTCTCCAATTTGCTATAGAGTTCAGGTTTTGAAGTATAGATTCACCTGTCTACACCTTCCAAGTGCTTATAATTCCTGCTGTGCCTTCACAATTCATATTTTTGATAAAATTATCTTCATATATGAATTCAAATATAATAGTGTATCTGAAAATGACTGCCATGGTATATGATAATTTGCAGGCACAGATTGGCACTTGCCATTTATTAAGTATCAATGACTGGGTAATCATTTATCCAAGTGCAGGAATTAAGATGTAGGTGACCTCATGGGGGCTCACCTCCCTTTTTCTCTGCCCCTGCCTTTTGCATATACTGTTTCCTCTCGAGTTTAGCAATGTTGTTGATATGATTAAAGAGTTAAAACTGTCCTCAGTAATTTAACTTAGTAGTTTCTAAGCACAACAGTGCATCTGAATGACCTTGAGGACACATTAAGGGACAGATGGCTAAGTCGGCCTATGAAGTCTTCAGTAGATCAGAGATTTTGGATTTTAACAAATCGCTTAGTGAAGTGAACAGTACAGATCCAGGTATAACTCTGAGAATCACATACGGCAGGTGCAGTTAGTTGGCTTTGATAATCTTACTGCTAAAAAACCATGAATTCTTTTAGGTATTGAAACTGTAGGAAGAAGACACTGTTTGTGACTCAGAGATGTATTCTGATTATTTCCCAAACACTTGCCTTGTCAGTAGTTGTTACACCAACTCCAGTGTCGCCTGCGTATGAGCTGTGATGAAAGTCATATTCGAGGCAGGTGATTTTAATATTTATTTTATGGGGAAAACGTAAGTCATACCACAATCTATGCTGGAAGTATTCTTAGGTTGGACATCATTCATACTTGTACCTTGACATATAAGTCAAGCTATCTAATTAAAAAAAAAAATAAAAACTTTCGCAGGACGTCCATGAGTTTATGATGTTTTCTAGGAAATTAGGCTGAACTCAATTAACTGTGATGTCAAGAGCTTATTGTTTTATTTTATGTGAATGTAATGCCTTCACGTGTGTAATTGGACTCCTGTCCTGCAGTCCCTAGGGAGGACAGAAGAGCATGTCAGATCCTTTGGAATTGTTGTTACAGATGGTTTACAGATGATTGTCAGCTACAATGTGGATGCTGGGAATCAAACCCTGGTCTTCTGCAAGAACAGTCAGTGTTCTGAACCACTAAGCCATCTCTCCAGCCCTGAGTTTGATTATTTTTAAGCAGACTTTTTGGTGTACTTGTATATAATCTAAGAAGTAGTATCTCCTTTTCCTCTGAACTCTCCCTATTATAAAGGTAGACTTTGACATGTTGAGTCCCATTCCTTTCAGCATATCTGAAACACACTTTTTATCATCTGGTCATAATTAATTTGTCTGGAAAGATGTTTCAAGAGTGGTTTTCCCCTGAGCTCCCAGGAGAGAGACTGAGGAAGCATTGTGGACCAGCCTAGGGGACCTGCGTGAGTTCCCACTCGCAGATGCCACGTCAAAGAAAGCAGCTCTGTTTTCATCTGTTTTATATATTTTGGCTCCATTTCATCAGAAAAAAAGCATTGCTAAGTCAAAAACAAGGTAGTTTGGAAATCACCGCTTTACATAATGATTACGGAAGTGGCCTATGAAACAGATCATTAGATTGAAGCATACAGATAAGTAGGAGATTAGTCCAGCAGGAAAGAAGAAATTGTTCTTTTTTTTTAGTCCTTTCATTGATGTTTTGTGTATTTCAGACATCATTTTTCAATTCAGTATAGGCATATTCCCCTTTCTTTCCCTCCCACCCCACCCCAGATCATGCATAACTGTCCTGCATCTTTCTCACAGTCTTTTTTTTATGCGTAGGAATCCGTCATTTCCCTCCATTAATCTTATATTTAATTCTAAAAATATGGATACATAACTGTGGTGGTTTGAATTTGATGTCCCCCATAGGCTGTATTTGACATTTGTCTCCAGTTGGTGGCACTGTTTTTGGAGGTCTAGAAGGTGTGGCATGCTAGAGAAGTACATTATTGGGGGCAGGCTTAGTGAATTTAACAAGCCTCGTGATCTCGAGTTGCCTCTCTCTGCTTCCTGTGCTCATTCAGGATATGACCCTGCGCTGCTCAGACTGCCCCATCCACACTGCCAGCCGTCCCGCCCACAATGACTCTAATTCCTTGGACCGGCATCGTAAGCTCAAATAAACTCTTATCTTTATTAAGTTCCTTGGTCAGCATGCTTTAAATCACGGCAACGGAAAAGTGAAACTAGTAAGTAATTTGGTACGAGATTGGGGTGTTGGCTGTGAAGAACCTGGACCAAGTGGATGTCTTGAGAATGTGGAAAACGCGTTAAACTTTTGGCTAGAAAAAGCTCTGACGCATCGTAAGCAAGTTCGTTAAGGGGCCTTTTAGTAGGAGCCTGAAAGAAGGCATGGCGCAATAAAAAATGGTAGTTTCCAGGTAAAATAAAGCCGATTAAGCAACAACCAGGATATTTTGATAAAGAGTCTGGACAGCAGTTTGCCCACAAGCCCAGATGCTTGCCTGATTCTAATTTGAAAGAGCAATGGACCAATGCTTTGGCGGAGGATATATTCAAGACAGCCTAATGTAGAAATGATGGCGTGGCTTTTATTGTTGTGAATATGTGTGCAGATCTATAGTGAAGAAGAGCAGATGGGGCAGAAAGATACAGATTGCTTGGATATGATAACTGCACTAGGAAGAATAAAGGTGGGGCCAAGGCATGTGAAAGGAGGCCTTCCCGTTCATAAGGACTAAAGTGATTAAGGAGAGGCCTGGGCGATTTTACAGATAAACAAAAGAATCAGTAACCTCAGGGTGCAAGACCAGACTCCGTAATCCACCAACAAGTCCGGGCAGAGAAAAATCCAAATGTGTGGTAAAGTAGGAGAAATCCATCCGCAACTTGCAGACCAGATTCTGGCACGATTCATTCACGTGTGCTTGCTTGAGAGGACTGAAGGTTTGCAAGAGTGGAGGGTCAGTCAGTTCTCCTCACGGTTTTTCGAGAGCTGCCAAGTTCAGGCAGAGACGAGCATGGGTCCTGCTAAAGAAGGCCCTGATAGGCCACTGTGGCAAGGCTGGTGAGTAAAGTCGGGCTAGCAGTGGAGACCCAAGAATTTGTAGAGATGCCATCCTTGACGATATATTTGGCCCAATGAGAGCTGGCATACAGGGAGTGGGTAAGCACTAAGAAAGAGAATGTATGTTGCAACAAAGCTGGAGAGAGCTTGCACATCTAAGCCCTTTGGAGTCACTATTCCCAGAAGTTGGCGTCATGTGGATCTACTGGACTTGGCTTTTCCCATCTGGTTTTTGTCTTTTTTGGTCTCAGTATTTCCTCACTATGCCCTATTCCCTCCCTTTTGGAATGGTATGAGTGTGTTATGTATGGTTGGGAGTATTAATGTGTCTTTTTGATTTTCACAGGAGCTTACGAGTTAAGTTAGGAGATTGGCCTGAGTCCAAAGAGACTTTGGACTGTGGACTTTTAAATGGAACTGAACTGGGTAAAGACTAGGGGACTTTTAAGGTTAGACTAAACGAATTTTGCATTATTATGGTCAGGAACCATATGGGGGCCAGGGAGTGGAATGTGGTGTTTTGAATGAGTGTCCCCTATAGGCTGTAAGTATTCACACATTTATCGGCTCAGTTTTTGGTGGCACTGTTTTGATTTGGAGGTCTTAGAAGGTGTGGGCAGTGCTAGGAAGACATACCTATATTAGGGGGCAGGCTTATGAGTTTTAATACAAGCCTCGTGGGCTGCTCCAGTTGCTCTCTCTGCTCCGGGCTCAGTGCAAGAGTGTAGCCTCGGCTCCTCGCCGGGTTCTCCAGCACCATCCTTCCGCCACCATGGACTCTGAATTCACCGGAACTGACAAATCGTAGAGCTCAATAAACTCTTCCTTTTATAAGTTCCCATGTCATGGTGCTTTATCACAGCAACAAGAAAGTGACTAATACACATACTCTCCACCCAGTACATGTATTACGTGTCTGAAAATAAGTGGTGGGTGGATTCTAGTTCTTAAAGATTTGAGAATGCTCAGGATAGGAGGAAGAAGGAGAAGTTATTTGATTCTGGGATAGAAATTTCAGAACTGTATTACTGTTCAGATGCAGGGAGTACAGGAAAGGAAGAATTCCAAGGCATCTAAAAGCATTGCTCATTCTTTCTAAAAGAAAGGGAGAAGTACAAACACTGAAAAAGAAGCCAGGGTTGTAAGAGAAATTTGAAGAATACTGAGTCTACTCATCACAAGTGTGTGTAAAGAGGCGGGATGCAAGAAGGAGGGAAGGGAGAGGAGACCTAAGAAGATTTGACAAGCACTTGCACAGAGATTAATCTGAAGCCATGATTCCAAGCGAAATTATAGAAATTAAAAAATGTAACCCCTACCTCCTCACCGCGTGCAAAAGTCAACTCCCAAATGGAATCCAACTATCCCAACCTACATGTAAAATCCCAAACTCTGAAGGTGATAGAAAATAGTTGCAGCCAGACTACAGACATAACGGATAGGAAAAACGATTCCTAAATCAGACAGCAGCCTGCACATAGAATGTAAGGTCACAAATGGACAAATGGGACGCATCATATAAACCAAACTCGAAGCTTCTAACATCAAAAGAAACAATCAAGGAAAATGAAGAGAAATCCCACAGAGTGGGAGGGAAACCTCACTGCAGAAACATTGAACAAAGAATTGATTTCCAGAATATATAAATACTCAAAAACAAAGAAGAAAGAATAAAAATGACCCACTCAATAGATGGGCAAAGAGGCTGAACACGAACTGAACTTTAAAAGTGAGGATTAGAGAAGGCTGAGAAACACCTTTAGAAGTGTTCAACGATCACTAATAATTAGGAAATGTAAATCAAAACCACTTTAAGATTATCAGTCTACTCCATAGATGGCTAGACAAGAAACAATGAATACTAATTTAGAAAAAAAGAATACCCAAGTGCTGGAGAAGGTTTGGGGAAAGGGAACACTATCCATGCTGGTAGGAATAGTAAACTCTGCAGCCACTATGAAAAGCAGTGTAGAGAACCTTTGGAAGATTTGGAATTACTGCACTGACCCCGCCATACCACTCTAGGCATGTACCCCAAGACTCACTCCCGCAGAGATACATGCAACAGCCATGTTTATTAAGCACCTATTCACAATAGCAAGGACCTGGAACCAACCCAAATGCCCCTCACTGATGAGTGGATAGAGAAAAATGTGGTACATCTACACAATGGAGTTCTATGCGCAGTAAAGAAAGATGACAACATGAGCTTTGCAATAAATTGCTGGAGCTATAAGCATCAGGGCCGTGATGCTGAGGTAAA
>VZQC01004414.1:365054-578869 GCA_009823505.1 Rhizomys pruinosus
ATGCTGAGTGAAGTAACACAGTCCCAGAAAAACAAATGACAAATGGTATCCCTCATCTGTGGATGCTAGTGCCATTTACCTAGTTGTAAGTATTTCTTGTGCATGGCCCCTTGAGCTTTTGTCCAAAGCAGTTGGGAGTGATGTATATTGGAAACAACAACAACAACAACAACAACAACAACAGAAAGGACTGCATCAAAGAACTGACTGAAACAGTGAACTTCTGCTCAAATCAGTCAACTTCCACATGGAGACTATTAAGAAAGACTGAGAAAGAGATGAAAAGCATGTTTGGCAGAATGCATGATCTCTGGTGGGGTGGGGGGATGGGGGGAACATGGGTCTAGATTTTATAAAAATATATAAATAAATAAGTAAATAAGTAAATAAATAGCAATTTAAAAATGTTCATTTTGGAGAAAAATACGTAAAGTTGAAATAGCCAAAGTTATAATGATTAAGCACCAAGGAGTTAACATGAAGCTAAAAATGTTTGCATAAAAACATACTTGATATGCTAATTTTTATTTGTATTGTGAAAGGAAAAGAATCAATTAAGAGCATCCCACTGATAATATTTCACAAGTTTTTATGATGAAGGGGGTTTTCATTATTCTAGTAATTACCTTATACATATAAAATAGTATATGTAACATATGTGAAATAAATGAGGAAGTCAAATGATTCTTAAAGATTTGGCTAAAGAGATGATTAAGTGGTTAAGAGCATTAGCTGTTCTTGCAGACGACCAGGTTTGAATCCCAGCACCCACATGATGGCTAACAACTGTCCATAACTGCAGTTCCACAGTACCCGATGCCCTTTTCTATCTTCCACAGGCATTGCATGACACAGGTGCACTTACATACAGGCAGGCAATAAACACCCATAAAATATTTTAAAATGAAAGACTGAAATTTTGCAGATTCTATTATACATTAATAGAAGCTTATCAGCATAATAGTTCTTTCTCTTTTTCATGATTCATTAATGAAACTTTACAAAGTTCATCCATGATAAGAGTGATATCTTACTCAAGCGTTCTAAGAATTGGTTGAACTGCATAGTCACTGGCTTACTAATCACTCTACAGGCAACAGCTAGGAGGGCTGAGAACCAGAGATTACATCTACATTAGGAATGGGGCTCAGTGTGTCTAACTGACAAGAGGCTGAGTCACTGGAATTAAAAGTCTGCGATTCTAGATCTGATAGGTGATTGCATGGACGGGGTTTAGGAGATGAAGAATGATGTGTTCAGAGACAGTGTTCAGCAAATTAATGTCAGCATCTATGCCAAGACAAGAGAAAAACCAAGGGCCCCTCCCAGCAAGAAAAAAATCAGTGGAGATGCTGCTGACCCACAGGCCACAAGGCCACAGATGTCAAGTTCTCTGCTCAGTGATTGCCACTGTCAACTACAAAATAGGCTCTCCGCTGCCAAGGACAGCAGGTCACAGATCTCAGTTATTGCTCAGAAAATAACCTGTCAGCACATCATCTCTGAACACAGAGGACAAGATAATTGTCCCAAGTTCTGTCAGGCAGGGAGTCCCAGCCATCTGAGGAGGTAGTAAGATGGGACATGAAGCATTCTTATTAAAATCATCTCACTGTCTCTCACTTCAGTAGGAGACATTCCGAAGGTGGTAGTCACGTTTCCTGACATTGGGTGCTTCATCCAAATCTTCCTTTTTGCAGGAGGTATAGACAAAAGATTTTTGTCCTTAATCATTATGTCAGGTGGCATGTTTGCTATGATAAAAGCTAATGTGAAACCCAAGCCTGGTGACATGTGCTTCTAATTCCAGCTCTGGGGAGAAAGACAGTTGGATCCTGCAGCTCTCTGACTGGCAAGCTTAGAGGACTGGATGGTTTCCAGGCCAGTGAGAAATGTTTCTCCCTTAAATGTGGAAAGTCCCTGAAGAATGACACTTGATTTGTTCTTTCACTTCTACATGGACATGTACACATGTGCACCCCCATGTACATGCACCTGCACCTGCACACTCATATACTTACACACACACACACACACACACACACACACACACACCCAACACACAGACTGCTTATTTCATTTGCTATTTTACACTTCAAAATTGAATAATGGCATACGACTATGGACATAAGTTCCAAATAATCAAATAATATGTTTAGTTATTTCTTTCAGAAATTAGTTCATTATTGTTTTACAAAGAACTTTGAGGATTTAGAGGAGACAAGCGAGTAGATGGAATTGTTCCATCAGGATACTTCATGACTTACAGGATAAAAGCAGAACGATGACATTCCTATTGGACTTTCTCAGCCACTGTGCGATTGATTTTAACCATAAAGCAAGCTCGTTCTCTGATTCATCACCACATTAAAATGACTGTGTAAACTTCTAAACAGAGGTGTGAAATTCACTGGCTCTTTCCAGTGCTGCATTCACACGATTAGCTCTCTACAGACAGTCATCACATTTTATGTTTACCTTTAAATGTGTAAATAGCTAATGTTGGAATAACAAAATATGACTCCTGCTAACTGGTTTAATTTTGAAAGTAGAGAAAAATGTGTATGGCTTTAATCCAAAGGAGGCTTATCTGTGGTTTTCAAGAAGATCCTACTCAGGAAATATGACATTTTATAAAATGCTGGCTTACCATGTTCCCCACCCTAGCATTAAAACTTCTAAGGCAAGTTAGAGATTTTGAAAATTTTGTAACAAATTAAAAAGTGGAACAACTCAGGGGGGAATATTTTGAAAAGGGGACACATGCAAATTAAAAACAGAGTTGGGCACTTTATTCTCATTCTGATGAAAATCTACTGTAAAAATACTAATCACTGGACTTTAGGAAATGGCTCAGCAGGCACAGTATCACCAAGCAAGCATTAGGACTAATCTTTGCCTCCCAGCACAAACTAAATGCCAGGTAAGCTTGGCGGACTGCCTGTCACCTCAGTATTCATCATGTGGGAGGTGGAGACAGGGTACTCCAGAGCAGGCTGCTTAGACAGACTACCTGAGACCATGAACTCAGAATTCAAGTAAGAGACTGTGCCTCAGTGTACAAGGTGGACAGCAATCCAAAAAGACATTGGATACCAACCTCTAGCCTCTTCATATATGTATGCACACTACTATATACATGTGTGCCTACAGCCACGTGAACATATACATAGCCGTATGTATACAAAACATATTAAAATGTTAAGGAGTATCCTTTTGTCAACTTTTATTTGAAAATTGGCACTATATTACCTTTATGGTAAAGACTGAAATAATGGTACATCATTTCAGTGAACTGAAAAGATTAATGAAATATAATTCATGAGCAGATTGACTCTGTGGGTTTATGTATACATTTATATAAGAAAGAAAGCATCATCATATATGATGGTTATATAGAGAATTTAATCATGAATAAGCATTATGTATGATAGATGGATCCTTAATTTATATCCACCTTTAAGAAAGAAAACAGAATAAATTAAAGTAATTTCTGAGAAATAGTGGGAACACAGAACCATGAAAATCTGGTCTAAATATATTTAGTCATTTCCTGTAAGAAAGATTTATATACTAAAAGAGAAGCTTCATATCTGTACAAAATTATGCCATATTTGGCCGCTTCACTTGGGAAGTCATTCTGATTTTCTGCATTATCTTCTCTTGATGTGGTCCAACCCATGTTTATAAAGAGATTCAAGTATGATACGCCATCCTGATGAAAGCACCCTTAGACAAGAACGTTTTGTACTTGTAACAAAGACCTATGCTCCTCTCCCATTCTCTCTGCTGTCCCTGCAGTGCTGGCCTTTGTCCTTAGGCTTGTTGCTATCTGGCTGCAAGACAGTCACAGCAGCTGAGCTTCATGTCAGCAAATAGCTTAAGGCAGGGGGAAGGAGGCAGCAAACAGAGCTGTCAGCATCTCTTCTGTTTACCCAGGAAGGAAAAATGCCAGGATTAAACCTTCAAGTGCTAGGATAGAGCAATGGTTAGCGTGACGACAGCTCGTAGCAAGAGCTGGAGAGTCTCCCGTAATACAAGCATATCAGACATATGGGTAGATGTGGAGTTCAGATCACATGCTTACTTTACTTTTAACAGAATACACATTAATAACTAACTAGGTCACAAGAGTAATAGAAATTCATGAATGAGATATTTCCTGAAAAGAACATCAGTCATTAAGATGAATGTGTGGCTGATATATTTCTATTATTTCTTTTATTAATTTATTTTTATTTTATATGTAGGAATGTTATGCCTGCATATGTGTAACTGCATCCAAGTAATACAGTGCCTGCACAGGGCAGAGGAGGGCACTGGATCACCTGGAACTGGGACTAGGGACAGTTAGACACCATGTGGGTGCTGGTATTTGAACCTGGGTCTTCTGAAAGAACAGCCTGTGCTCTTAACTGCTGAGCCATCTCTCCAGCCCCATGTGGCTGATATCTTACATGGCAGGTCAAAGCAATATTTTTGACTTAACAAAATGATGTTTTTATATGTTATTTTAAAATGATGTTTTTATATGTTATTAACAAAATGATGTTTTTATATGTTATTTTAAAATTGAGGTTTAACAAGGGACGCTTAAAGTTCTATAAGTTCATTATCTATAATTAGGGAAATGCTACAAAATTGAGAAGTTCTTATTTATCTACATAAATTAAGAATGAAACGGGAGGTTTGTAGGGGCTATGGAGGGTCTGCAGTCCCAGACAGTTGTGAGACACTGGACGTGGGTGCTTGGAACTGAACTGGGGTACTGTGAAAGAGAAGGGTATGTTTTCACCAGCTGAACCAGAACCATCTCTCCAGCCCTATAATATTAGAATCTTACCTAAGTGTCTGATGAGTAAAATTCCTCAAAGACTTTTGATCAGTGATGTATTTAACCTCCTGTCTGCACTTTATAAAAGCTGTTGAAAAGTCTATCACAAGACAGATTATTTTTTCATGAAATTCTAACTAAACTCATGAGAAAGTTGAAGGATGCATTACAAACAGCATTACTCAGGTCAAATGTTATTTGAGTTATTTATCAATTATTTTATCAAGTGAATGATACTTTTTTTAAAGAACCATTTTCTTCTATGCCAATTTCTGGCAAAAAAAAAAAAAAAGGTTTGATCCCATGGGGCAACCTAGAAACAGAAAGTGCCTGAGGACAATTGCTAGTCACTTACCAAGGGCATTGTTCAAAAATCTGATGTACTTTTTTAAAAATACAAATTTTTCTCTTGCTGCATGTTCTCATTTGTTCCTGGTAGGCATTTGCAAGAAAGGGACTAAAAACGACTTTACAAATAACCATTTGGAGCAATGGAAGTCAATGATTTATGTGATACAGACACTGTAATTCTCGTCCAAATTCTTCCATGTTTAGGGCACTGATTCTCTAGCTTGAAATGGTAGAATCAGGGAATGGATGTGTCTAAGGGGAAGACAGATAAATATCCCAGGGTCTTCACTATGGATTTCAGATATTAGTCGAAGAACAGATCGGACAGCACACAGTGCCTCCCCGCTGTTACCAGTTTCCAGAATTTTCAATAAACTATAATTTAATTGACTGTTAGGATAGTATTTTTCTTGTCGGGTTCATTGCTATGTAAGTGCACATAGATCAGAAGTCACTAAGGTAGCGTTGGGATTGGGAGAGTACACTGTGTGGAGTGTGTTCTGAGATTCCTAATATCTATCTCTGTAAAGGGAAGGGAGCTTCTCAAACAGCAATACCTGCCAATAAAACCCTAGGTACACTCTCAATTCAAAGACAGACAGTAACTCAAATGGGACCTATGGGAAAGCAAGGGGGATTTAGAAAAAGTAAACTTAAGCCACAGTTTCAAAGAAACATATCAGAATTATCATGAGATAAATAAAGGAAATTTACACTTTCTGAAACAAAATAATGAAATGCTTGTTACTCAGTTGATTGCAGTGACACCTACATCTCTACCCATAGGGAAACAGCACAGAGCTAAAGGTGTGGTACGACACCTGCAGTAGCTATTTCCTACCTTTTCTCCCTTTTAGAATCCACAATCCTTCCTGGTGATCTTGAATTTTCTTTTACAACATCACCTATCCTTCTCTTTGAATATTTTGCTGGGAGAATCTAAATGACAATTGTTCTTAAAGCCAAAGTGGCCACCAAGCATTCTCTTTTTTCAATATCAGTTGTGAACAGAGATTATAAGTGGTGTAAACTTAGACTATGTTTGATGGGACGGGGTTTCTCTGTAGCCCTAGCTGGCCTGGAACACGATATGGAGACCAGGCTGCACTCGGTCTATGCCTCTTCCTCCCGAGTTCTGGGACTGATGGTATGCATCCACATGCCTGGGCTTGGACAACTGTTGATTAACTAAGACACTAAGAATATGAATTGGGGGCTGGAGAGATGGCCTAGCGGTTAAGAGCACCGACTGCTCTTACAGAGGACCCAGGTTTGATCCCCAGTACCCACATGGTGGCCGAGAGCCGTCTGAAACTCCAATTCCAGAAGAACTCCAGCTCCAGGGGAATCCGAGACCCTCTTCTGACCTCCGCGGCGTTGCACGACATGGGTGCACAGACTTGCATGCAGGCAGTACATTCATATACATACAGAACTAAATAAAATTAATTAAAAAAATTTAAAAAAAAAGAATATGAATTGGAAAAAACACATTCATTTTAATAAAAACTATTGTGAATTGGACATTGATACACAGAAGATCCAAAGGAGAAGGCCATATTTCATGAGCTACAAAGTAAAAATAAACAAAGAAAACTATTGAAACTGCGAAGTTACTTGCATGAGAAACCAAGCTCAGAACACTGGAATAGGTAAGAATGTTTTGATCAAGGTGGCGAAAAGGTAGGAAAGAAAATTAAAACCAGACAAATAGAGCTTTATCAGCCTAAAAGCTTCTGCAAGGAAATGTTCCTCCCAAAGACAAGAAAATATTTGCAAACTATGTATCTGACAGGGTGTGAAATCCAACAAAAAACTTTAAATCTCAACAGCAAAAAATAAAAAACAAATAACTCAATTTTAGAATTGGCAAGAGACCTAAATAGACATTTCCCAGAAGAAGATATATAAGTGATAAACAAGTTTACGAAAAACATGCTCAACATAACTAGTTATTAGACAAATGCAAATGAAAACCACAGTGAGAGTATTGGATTAATTGGAGGTAGACTGCTTGTCGGTCATCATGCATACCATCATGGTTCAACGCCTAGCACAGCAGTCAATCAAGCCAGTCAATAAATCTAAACATGCACATAGAAAGATACCAGGATACTTCAAGAATGGTTGTGAACAAAGAGAAAAGAAGGTATAAAATGCAGGTTAGGATATATAGAAAGGAGGATTCTTACCCTTTGTTGGCCTAGCTGTCATAGAAAGCATTGTGAAAGCTCTCCAGGGTTACATAGATGGCTTCCCACAGTTAAATAAAAATCCAAAGGAAATTAAATCAAGGTATTGCAGAGACACCTGTAGGCTCATTTTTGTCAACTTGATACAAGCTAGAGAACCCTGGGAAGAGGGAAAATCTAAGGACATGTCTCTGAGGAATTTTCATAATTGGTAATTAATGCAGGAGCAGCCAGCCCACTGTGGGCAGGGCCATTCCTGGTAGGTGGGCCTGAGCTGTATAAGAGGAGCAGCTGAGCAAGCCAAAGTAAGCAGGGCTATAAGAAGTGCACGTCCATGGATGCTACCCAGTCCATGGCCTCTGCCCCAATTCCTGCCTCCAAGTTCCTGCCTTGATCTATCACTTATGAACTGTGGCCTGGAAGTCTATGATGAAATGCATCCTTTCCACCCAAAGTTGCACATGGTCAGTGTTTTATCACAGCAACAGAAAGCAAACTAGAACATCCTGTTCACCACAGCACTATTCACAATGAAAGGAAACTGAAGCAACCTTCAATCCCCATGAACAGATGAATTGACAAAGCAGATGGGTTTATGTATGTTCAATGTTGTATGATTTACCCAGTGAGAAAGAAAAGAAATATTTTCATTTGTGATGACATAGATGGAACTCCAGATCATTATGTTAAGTCAAATAAACCATTATGTTAAGCCAGGAAATACTCAATTTCAAATGGATGTGGAATATTTTTGCACATTGACCCCATATGTATTCTGTATGGGAGCTGTGTGGGCAGTCTGGAAATGAATAAGCATTAAGTCTCAGTCACATAGGAGCGACAGGATCTATTTTGTAATTGGGGTAGCTAGGGATACTAACTGTGTCCCATACATTTCAAAGGAGCAGAAGAAAGAACTTTCAATGTTTTCACCATGAAGGGGTGATAAATGTTTGAGAAGACAGATGTAATTAATGTGAGACAAACATTATTCTCTTTCTCTCTCTCTCTCTCTCCATATATATATATGCATATATGACACACATATGCATATGTATATATTTTGATTTTATCTATCAGTAAAAGTAACTGAATTAAACCTTTAGAAACATTGTATTGAGGCAGAAGAGATGGCTCAGCAGTTAAGACCACTGGCTGCTCTTGCAGAGGACCTGGGTTTGATTTCCAGCACACACATGGCAACCTAAGTCTAGTTCCAGGGGATACAATACCCTCTTCTAACCACCATGGAAATTTCATGACTTGGCTACATTAACACCTAGGCCGGCAATACACCCATACACCTAAAATAAAAATAATAACATATTTTCAAAAAAACCCACATTGTATATCATGAGGTTCTGTAGAAGGATACTGTTTCCATTGTTGATGTCAGAGCTCCTGTATTAATATATTTTGCTTAAGTGCATAGCTTAAGAAGACTTTAGCATTATATTTGGTTCTGAATAGAGAATAATCTTTTTCACAGTTTCTATGTCCATTAGTCAATTAAAGAAGGCAGTTTTACCGATTTTACAAGAGAATACCTCTATAATAGCTGGCTCCAATCTACAGCTGGAGAACTCATCATCATCATATTTCTCCTTATTCTATGGGGGGGAGTTAAGAAAGTCTCTTGTATTAAAACCTTTGTGGCACCTAGAAGGTAAGCTTCATTAGGATTCATTAAAAATCGTTGTTACTAGTAGGATCCAGAGAGGGGCCTGATGTCTGCAGCAATCTGAGGCATTTCTTCCCTTCAATGCCCAGAGGAGTCAATCCTTCTTCTGGCACTTTCTGGTACATCCTACTCACTGCGAAGTTGCATTTTCTTTCTCAGCCATTAAGTTGGTGATACTCTGGCCTGTTGGAACATACAAATCCTTTCCCGTACTTAGTTTTAAGATTTGGATTGCAAGGTTTTTTGACAAAAAGTTTTCATACCTATCTATATCCCCCTTTTTTATTTTAGGTTTTTATTTTTGACCCATGAGTCTCAAGAAAGCAGTTGTATTATATATACCTATAGGGTGGAATCAAGGCACAGATTTCATCAAGTTCAGCCATGCTCTGACATCAACAATGGATTATTCTACCAAGGAGATGTTGGCTAGGGGATCCAAGCCCCCACAAAAGGTAAAGGCTCCTTGCCTCCAAACTGGGATATCTGCAGGAAGAGAGGTGATAAGGCCCTGCTGTTGAAGACCTGATATAAACATGGGAAAGATGTATGGAGACCGCACTTGCAAGTATACAGATGGTCTCTGGAATGCCAGAGGGTGTTACCAAAGGCCACTAAACCAATAAAGCAAATATAGGTCTCCTTGAGTCAAGCAAGACTCCTCTGTCAGCTCCAGCTACACCCCATCTGCCTGGAAATACTGTGCAGCAGTGGCAGCCATATGTCTGTATATCCCAAATCTAATTGGCTATTAGCTCTCTCCTTGGAGGAATAACCCACGGCTGATGCCACAAGCTTACATCCTCTAATGGTTAGGAGATGTTATAAACAACAAGAAGACCCTGTCATACTTAACAGAAGAAAATGTAATTCATGGATTAACATACCATCCAAACATCTGTGTCTATACCAAAGTAACCTACCATAACAATTAGTGCTGTTTAAATACCTATATATCTAATTGCGTGTGCTTCATTAGTAGGATTGAAAGGTTATGCCTGGACAAGCTGGCAGCCCATGAAAGAAAACAGCCAGAATTGACTAGAGACCAAGAAAACAGCTCCAGAGAAAGTAGACTGTTTTGCTTCCCATCCACTTGTGCCCCTTTTCTAAGCCTAGGGAATAATCTGCGGAAGAGGGGACGCGGTAGAATGTAAGGGCTGCGATTGGGGTGAATGGTGAAACTACAACAATATAGACTGGACACTCATTTGATCAACTTGATTGAACATACAAGCCCCCCCCCCCCGCTGGATGGTGGGACCCATGAGCTGTGTGGGTTTGGGCACAACTGCCCGCAAATTGGTTTTACATGAAGGATGCTTGTACTCACAAATTATCACTTATTGTTAAAAAAATGAAAACAAAAACAAAACAAAACAAAAAAAAACAGAGAAAGATGCAGAAAAGTTACGGCAGAATGCATGATCTGGGATGGGTAGGGGTAGGGTGGGGGGAAGGGAAGGGGATATATGCCTGAACTGAATTGGAAAATGATGTATGAAGTACACAAAGCATCAATAAAAAAAAAAGAAGGATACTGTTTCTTACACCATCAAAAGCCAGAAATGAAGAACACAGACTATGGTGCTACAGTGATACTAGTCCTGGGAACATCTATACAAAACAGTGAACTCTAGCACATAAGGCACTGAAAGATGGCACAAGTCTGCACCCTTAGAAAGGTAAGAGACTTAATTCAATTCGAACTATTTGGATCTCAGCGTATAAAGCCTGTACTTTCTAAGTATCAAACCCACTGGGTGAAATAATATTGTTATTTTTAGAGAAATGGGACATGTAAACCAGAGGACGGTTTTGAACATTTTCACGGAATCACAAATTAATAAAAATAAATGAATAGAAAAGGGGATCAGAGTAAGAAAATAAGACAGTAGATGTTTACTGAAAGACCCAGAGTAGTGTCCTTATTCAAAAAAGCCAAATAAAAGAGAATTAGTGTGCTGAAACTAGGGTTGGGTAACCCAAAATTTTATAACAAAATGAGGAAGATTTCTGTAATTCCCCATTAGAACAGTATATCAATCACCACTTCTGATAAATGATAAAATGAGCCAAATGTTAAGAAAACCTGGGTATTCTCATGGCTGCAAAGTACTCTCTGTAGTTATTTGTGATGTAGGCTAGTGGTTTCATTACAATTCCCCCGAAACTCCTGTTATTAAGCTGATTGTGAGCCAGACCCTTATGCTGCTTTTAAACTACAGAGAAGGGAGGGCTAATAGCAATGTTGAACTGAAGAAGTACAGGATAGGAAATAGTCCATTCAAAATAGGACAGGTTGATATTATCAGTCTTAAGTCATACTGATTTCATAGACCATCTTAAAGTTTTCTTTTTCTGAGATGGGGTCTCCTCTATCCCCTGATGGTAAGGACCTTGCTAGATAGCAGAGGATGACATTGAACCTCTGATCCTCCTGCCTCTACCTCCCATGCAATAGGATTACAAGCATGTTCACTCTTGGTTTTATGTGATGCCAGGATTAGAATCCACACCTTCTTGCATGTTAGGCAAGGACTCTAGTAAATGAGCTATATCATACCCTGATATCACATAATCTTGGGACTAGGTGATATAAAAGACATTTTATTTAGATGATATCCCTCCCCATTCAGAAAGCTAGCCTAATTATATAAATTTCAGATAGATTGTAATTAAGGACCATTGTATAAGATATTTGTTCAGCATTCATTAAAGCATTTAAAGACATTCAGGTAAGGCAAGTTATCAGACAGAAGCTAGATCTAAAATCAATTATACAAGCTTCCAGCTTAGAAAACTAAGAAAAAAATTTTGAATTAGTCAAATGCAGAGTAAACAGAAAAAGGAAATGAAAACTTTGAATCAGTGAGGAAAACTAAGAAATCTGATCCTCTGAAAGGCCAATATAATCAATAAACCTGTAGCAAGATTAACTAAGAGAGATACAAATAATAATATTGTAATGAAGAAAAGGCCATCAGAATTGATCACATGGATTTGAAAAGCATAATGAAAGGAATTTATAAACAAAATGTGCCTATAAATGTAAAAACCTAAATGTCCCAGGCACAATTATTTGTAAGGTAAAATCTCACACACATGAGATTTTAAAACAGATGAGCTGAATAGTTTTACACATATTGAAAAATAAATCAAAATTAATCATCTTTCAAAAGAGAATCAGTCCCAGGTTGTCCACTGGCTAATTTGAGAACAATTTTAAGGTTAAATTAATTTATCTATAATCAGTTCCAGAAGTTATAACCAGAGTGAATACCTCCCAACTCATACTAATACTCTGTGACCAATACCAGAAAAGTCACTGAATGAAAGGAACAGTCAGACCAATCATTCTCATTAACATACATGAAACACTTTAAGAAATGCTAGAAAAACAAATGTTTAAGCACTAAAACAATATAATGCCACAATTAAGAAAACCTATCTCAGTTATGCAAGACAGTAAATTATATTCTTTTTCTTTTTTCTTTTTGGTTCATTTTTTTTCTTTGAAGCAGGGTCTCCCTGTAGCTCCAGCTGTCCTGGAGCTTGCTACGAAGACCAAGGTGACCTTGAACTCACAAAGATCTGCCTGCCTCTGCCTCTCAAGTGCTAGAATTAAAGGCATGCACCACCACACCTGGCTCCTTTTTCTTTATTATAAGAAATTCACTTAGCCCTGAAATTCTGGAAAATACCTAAAATGACAATATAAAATGGAAAAACTCATTTTGGACTCATAATTTCAGTCCATGGTCAGTTGGCCTTCTGTTTTGGCTGTGTGGTAAGACAGAGGACCATGATGGAAATGTGGCAGAAGAGATACATCTACTTGGTGGTTGTGCTGGATAGCTTTAGTGTCAACTTGACACACCTGGGTTGAGGGAGCCTCAATTGGGGAATTGGCTCCATTGGACCGCCCTGTGGCCACGTCTGTGGAGTATTGTCTTGATTGTTTTGCAATGTGGGATGGCCCAGCCCACTATGTGTTGTGCCACCCTTTGCAGGTTTTTGTGTACTGTATAAGATGTCAGGCTGGGCATGAGCCAGGGGAGCAAGCCAGTGAACAGCATTCCTCCATGGCCTGTGCTTCAGCTCTTGCCTCCAGGTTCCTGCCCTGAGTTCCTGTCTTGGGCTCCCTGTGTGATGAACTGTGACCCAGGAGATGTGTGCCAAATAAACCCTTTCCTCCCCAAGTTGGTGTCGGTCAGAGTGTTTTGTCACAGCAATGGAAGACAAACTACAACAGTGGTCATCAAGAAGCAAAGAAAGGGATAGAGACTATGCCCCTAAAAAGGACATTCTACCCCAGCTGCCTACCTCCTCTAACTTGCCTTCATCTATGAAAGGTTTTCATCTCCCCAACAGAACCTCAGGCTATAGGCTTAGCCTTCAACAAACAGGCTGTTAGGCGTCACTCCAGAAACTACAGCACTGCCCTTGCTTAAGATCGTCTTATGTCCCAGCATTCTCTCTGACATACAATATGGCATGAAAGTAATGTGCCAAACTGAGAATGAAAAATCTTGTCTCTCTGCATGTATATGTACTCACTAGCTTGATTACAATTTAGTTATATCATTAATCTAATAATATATACATAGATATTATAGAGATACCAAATTCGAATTGCTATCATAGTTTTCTATGTTAAAAGGTGTCTATGCCAGCCCTGGTGGCATATTCTGCTAATCCCAGGAGGCAGTGGTAAACCAATCTCTGTGAAATCCAGACCAGCCTGTAGGACAGAGCAAGTCGCAGGGCAGCTGGTGCTACAGGAGATCCTGTCTTCAAAAACCCAGCTACAGTATATTAACATAAGGAAGTTGACAATAAAAAGAAGATCAATAGAAAACAGTGAGGTAGAGCAGTGACCCATGACTCCTCTAGTTGATTCTGCAGTTAATTATTGTTACAAAATATTCATTGTTCTGTTCTGTTTTACTCATAATCT
Organism: Rhizomys pruinosus; assembly: GCA_009823505.1. Taxonomy (NCBI): domain Eukaryota; kingdom Metazoa; phylum Chordata; class Mammalia; order Rodentia; family Spalacidae; genus Rhizomys; species Rhizomys pruinosus. Next base: position 379,073 of record VZQC01004414.1, read on the forward strand.
TAAAAGAAATTCAGTGAATTTTAAGTTAATTTTTTCTTAACTTAAAATATAATTATTATAAAACTTAGCCAGATGGGAAATATATTCATGATTTTAAATTCTGATGGTGACATATACTTTTCTCAGAATTTTTTATAGCTGAAGCTTTCTTGTTCCCAAAGCTGTCAGTTTGGGAAATGCCTGTTTTACAAATAAGGAAATCAAGGTCTAGATAGGTTAAAAGAGTCATCTGGAAATATACAGCAATCAAAGGCATCTCTGACAAAGAAAGGACAGCCTTACTATTGAAGACTTGATTTTGATGTGTGCTTTTGTGTGTGTGTGTGTGTGTGTGTCTGTGTGTGTGTGTGTACGCACAAGTGCATATAGATACCCAAGGACCCTAGAAGAGAACATCAGACTCCTTGCGGTTGGAGTCATTTGTGATCAATCTGACTTGAATTTTGGGAACAAAACTCAAGTCCTGTGGAAAGCAATAAGTGCTCTTATAACCACCAGCTTACACCTATTCAGTAATACATTAAAACAGCTAGAAGAACAAATTATATTTTGAACTATGCTTCATAAAATGTCTGGATAGTTCACTAATCACCACTCCTCAGTGCCCACCTGGCATCACCCATAGTGGACAGATCATGGACATGACCATCAGCCACCTGGACTTTGTTTTCCATGGTCTGACCTTCATTCAATCATGCATCTGTTCTTAAACTCAGCCTCTTTCCTGAAAAACAGGGACAGTTTAATGAGATTCTCAGTAAGTTTCCTAGGTGTTCTGAGCCTTCTGTTTTTCTAACAGTCATAAATTTATAGCATCTCAGGTTAGGGCTGACATGGAAATCTGAATGGCACTTCAGCCACCAGGCTTCTAGGTAATGTACTTCCCACTGCAGTACAAAGGGCTTTAGTGAATCTGTGATGATGCCAGGATTAGAATTTATGGCCGTGCCTAATCTATTGTTTTTCCTGCTAAACCGCACTGCTTCCTCTTAATAATAAAATAGGATTTAAAAGGCAAAATTCCATGATTTCGTACCAGCATATGCACGGGTAAAATGGAAAGACTGCTGTAAAATCACTTCACCATAAAGACTGTAGAATATTTACACTCTGCAAACTGTTTGCTGGTCTGCCCTTGGCTGAAAGAGAGCAACGTGTGCTTCAAAGGATGTAGTGGAGAAAAAAAAAAAAACAAACTAATAGAGATTTTTTGTTGGTATGACTGTAAATGCTATACAAAAGTCCATTTAAACAATTGATACAATGAACACTTTTAATTCTAAAGGTAAGAGGCTTAAGAAAGCTTTAAACTCAAGGCTGATAAGAAATGCTAATTGGCCAGGGCATGGAGGTGCACTCCATAAATCTCAACAGGATTCAAAGAAGTCAAAGGTAGGCATTGATAAATATTTGTGTTGCAGAACAACCTCATCTGTATTGTGAGTTCCAGGCCAGCCAGGCTATGTAGTGAGACCCTGTCTCAAAAAAATGTACATTTGTAATACATAAATAATATGAAATATACAACTTGGATTATTTCTAAATACCATTGTATATGTACATAACTAGCACTTAGTGAGCATTTATATCTCAGCCACATCTGTAAGCATCTTTACCTATTAATTCTAAATACTTCTAAATACTTTTCCAGTCTATATATAAAGAAAGACATCTCAGGCTGTATAATCTGCACTGATTAGGCATGTAAGGAACTTGTATATATTACAGCCATTTGTAGAAGAACAAAATTGAACTCCTACCTCTCACCCTGTACAAAATAAACAAAAATAAACTCCAAGTGTATCAAAGATCTCAACCTGAAACGCTGAAGGTGACAGAAGAAAAAGCTGACAGCAACCTACAAGACATAGGTATAGATATAGGAAAAGTCTTTCTAAATCAGACAGCATGGAAAATAAGGACAACAGCTGACAAGTGGTGTAGGAAGATCCAGTTTGAATTGGGGGCTAGTTCTCAGCTAGCACCCCTCAGGGCACCACATGGACAAGAGAGTCAGGGGATTTCTCTGACCCCACCCCAAGGAGGAGCAGACAACATGCCCAAGGTACATGATGCTGGGTGGGGCAATGGTGTGTATGGTGCAGAGTTAGGAGCCTGTGATTGACTCTGGGAGCTGATGTGATTTGGCTTATAAAAGCAGGCTGTAGCCAGGCATGGTGGTGCATGCCTTTAATCATAACACTTGGGAGGCAGAGGCAGGCAAATCTTTGTGAGTTCAAGGCCAGGCTGGTCTACAGAGCAAGTTCCAGGACATCTGGGGCTACAGGGAGATCCTGTCTTGAAAAGACCAAAAATAAATAAATAAATAAATAAATAAATAAATAAATAGGCTGTAGCAGGCAATAAATCTAATTCTCCATTACCATCATTACAGAATTCCCAGCCATGAATTTTTGTGTGTGTGCATACAGGCCAAAGCAAGCCTGCATTTTGTTTGGGTGGCCAGTGGGTTGGAAAGAGGTTCTCAGACCACCAATCTGGATAGCTGCTGTGGTGAAGTGAATTGTGAGTGGACATAGGCTGAAGATAGGCCATCAGCCATCAGCCTGAAATTCCTGTCCAGGGGTCAGCAGTCTCTGGGCAGGTGGGAAACCATGACAACAGTGCGAAATGTGTCTCATTGTCCCAGGCTAAGGGCCTGAGTGGGAAGTGCCTCTCAGACCAGTCTACAGGAGTAGCCAGCTGGTCTCTGTGTCTAGAAGCCAGTTCCCTACAGTCGCTGCAGGTGGGTACTGTGTTCCCCTTACCTTAGCAGGGCCACATGGTACCTGCTCATTACAAAGAAAGCTTCCTACAAAGTGGGACTTCATCAAACTCAAAAGCTTCTATACAGTTAAAGAAACAATCAAGGAAGCAAAGAGAAAACCCACAGAGTGGGAGAAAACTTTTACCAGTGATACATCTGACAGAGCATTAACATCCAGAATATATAGACTACTTAAAAAGTAAAGAAAACAAATGACCTATTCAAAAGATGGAGTAAAGAGTGGAACAGAAACTTCACCAGTAAGGAAGTAAAGATGGCTGAGAAACATCTTTTAAAATTAACAAAACAAGCTGGGCGTGGTGGCTCACGCCTTTAATCCTAGCACTTGGGAGGCAGAGGCAGGTGGATCTTTGTGAGTTCAAGGCCAGCCTGGTCTACAGAGAGAGTTCCAGGACAGCTGGAGCTACAGGGAGACCCTGTCTCAAAAAGAAAAAAAAGTGTTCAACATAGTTAATAATTAAGGAACTGCAAATTAAAACCACTCTAAGATATCACCTGGCTCCAATAAGACTTACTAAGGTCAAGAAAACAAAAGACACCAAATGCTAGAGAGGTTGTGGGGAAAGGGGAACACTCATCCACAGCTGGTGGGAATGCAAACTCATACAACCACTATGGAAAGCAATGTGGAGAACCCTTAAAAGTCTCAAAATGAGCCTACCACCTGCCCACCCATGCCATTCCTGGGTATATACCCACAAGACTAATCCTACCGCAAAGATACATGCAGAGCTATGTTTATTGCAGCTCTCTTCACAGTAGTGAAGAGCTGGAACCAACCCAAATTCCCCTCAACTGATGACTGGATAACAAAAATGTGGTACATCTACACAATGGAGTTCTATGCAGCAGTAAAGAAAGATGACATCATGAAATTTGCAGGTAAATGGATGGAATTAGAAGATATTATGCTAAGTGAAATAATTCAGTCCCAGAAAGAAAAAGGTGAATGGTTTTCCTCATTTGTGGATGCTAACACCAAATCCCCAGTTGGCAGGCAAAGTGAGCTACATTATTGTTATATTTCTTCTTATCTGAATCGACCTACTACTTATATTCAGACATTGTAATTACCATATATAGGTGGAAGATATGCATTCATATTTCATAGTAATATAAAATTAAAGGGAAAAATTTGAACGCCAAAACATATTTTGGAATTAACAGAGGTCATAATTTTAATATATATGTTTTGTTTATATAGGCATAATTTGGAGTAATACAAAGGGGAGGGAACAACAACAACATAAGGACTAGTTCAAAGAACTGACTGATACAGTTAAATTCTGCTCAAAACAACAAGCCTCTGCAGAAAAAATTCTTTGGAAACACTGAGAGAAAGATGCAAGACATGTATGGCAGAATGCATAAACTGGGGAGGAGGGCAGGGAGAGGGAAATGTATCCAAAATGGAATGAAAAATAATGTATGAAATATACAAAATGTGAATAATAAATAAATATATATATGAAAAGGCAAAAAAGAAAATGGTAATATATGAAATATCAAGAAGGATATGGTTGCATGAATTTACCCAGGAGTAAATTTGAATTTCCTTTTTTGTAGTACTAGAAATCAGTGAGGAAGAAAGTGCAAATAAAGCAAGAGAATATGAATAATTGTATGGAGAGTGTATCCATAAAACTCAGTTGGAAGGAGAAAAAATGTACATTTGTAATACATATATAATATGAAATATACAACTTGGATTATTTCTAAATACCATTGTATATGTACATAACTAGCAGTTACTGAGTATTTATATGCCAGCCACATCTGTGAGCATCTTTACCTATTAATTCTAAATACTTCTAAATATTTTTCCAGTCTATATATAAAGACATCTCAGGTTGTATAATCTGCACTGGTTAGGCATGGTCAGCCATGTTAATGCTTTACTCATAACTGAGTACACTTTGTCATATAAATTCTATGCTGTTAAAAAGTCTTAAGAAGATTAGCTTTATTATTACTATCTGAAATATTATATATAATTTATGTACGTGCCAGTACTAAGAGATAACCATGCTGATCGAGTGCTTTCTTGCTTTACAAATATCACATCCAGAGTTTGTCTGCAGAGCCCACATGTAAACAAGTCAAGTGTGGTGACACATGTTTATAATTCTGGCGCTCAGGAGCTAGAGACACACAGAGCCCAGGGGCTTTCTGGCCAGCTAGCCTAGCCTAATTGGCAATTTCATGGCCAGTGAGACACCTTGTGTTCCTCTATCCCACACAAAAGCGGGAAGGCTCTGAGGAACAACACCCAAGGTATCTGACCTCAATTGCGTGTGCACATCCAGGAACCTGCCAGCTCACGGGCCTGCACTCAGACACGCACACACAACCACACAGATGATGTGTATGAAATTAATTATTTTAAATATACACTAAAATTACATTATTCCATGAGTGAGGAATATTTTAGTCATGGTTCTACAAATATTTTATGACTTTGATTTACTTACTGTATTAAATGCATGCACATGTGCCATGACACTCATATGAAAGTCAGAGCACAAACTACGTGCATCCCAGAGATGGAACTGAGATCCACAGTCTTGGTGGGCAAGCACATTAACCCACTGAGCAATCTTGCCAGCCCTCTACAAATATTTTTATGTAATATTATGACTTCATCTTAAAATAAATAATCAGCTCTGATCATCTTTAAAAATTCATTTATTCTGAGATTAACACTTCACATCTTACATTCAGAGTTGTTATTTTTCTCATTAGCTGCTTTTTTTTTCTTTAAACTGACAAAAACTACACTTTAATTTCACTGAGGATTCAAATAAATGAAGCTGGCTTAATGTTGATTTCCATTTGCAAACTGTGAGGCTTATTATGAAGTTCATAAGAATCAAAGGGACAGCAATTTGTTGAGCTAAGGATCTGAGCTTCATTTTCAGTCCATTTTCTGGGAATTCGTTTTGTGACATTGCCAGAAGCATGTCCTTTGCAAACACACAAACAGAAAACATTAGTGTTCTAAATAAGGTTCACTGGCTGGAACTGAGCTTCCTTGTCAGTGTTGTAAGAAGTGCAGGCTGTGGCTCAGCTCCATTAAGCAACCACTTTCTGCTGGGTTAAATGAGCTGGGCACTCCTGCCTCAGGAAAATGGGAACACAAGGTGATTGGGTCCCTTAGCTTCATCTTGATCTACAGGACCACAGTCTCATTCAAGCAGGGTTTCCACTGAAGCACAAGCGCTAAATCATACCTTTGTTTATAATGCAGGTGGCAGGGTTTTATGCCTAAACATCCTGCTATAACCCTGCACTTTTTCTTGCAAATAAAAATTTAAGGTACCTCATCCATCAGGCAATGTTTATGAAAAATATTCAGATGGTTCCAGAGAGAAAAGCCAATACTAGTGGTGGGAGCTTCATGCTCTTATAATTTATTTTAAACTAATAGATGTTATTTAATTTGATCACACTTTATGTTCCTCTCTCTTTTTCTCTTTAGTCTTCAAATTCAAGGCTTTGTTAAATCAGTTCTTTGAATATTTTATCATTTTTAGCTTATGTGTACGGGGGTGTATTGCCTGCATGTATATAAGTGCACCTGTGTCATGTAATGCCCACAAAGGTCAGAAGAGGGCATCAGATCTCTCTGAAAGTGGAGTCATCAATGGTTGTTAGCCACTATGTCGGTGCTGAGAAGGGAATTTGAGTCTTCTGCCAGAGCAGCCAATGTTCTTTACTGCTGAGCCATCTCTTCAGCCCCAGCTTTACTAAATCTTAAAAATTATTCAGTAAATTGAAAACAGTGATTATTAAAGTTCTTAAAAATTTACTCATTTAAGTTAGGAAACGGATAGGCATGCATTGACTGAGTGATGATTTTGAATCTAAATGAGTTTACATCAAGTAATTTTGACATAAGGGTATTTATTCCTAAAATAACATTTGACTGTTATGATTAATAATTGAAAAAAAAAACATCTTAGAGGCACATAATACCACGGTAATGTTGTGACTGTACCTTGTCAACTCCATTTAGCCTTTCAATCACAGTGCCATTCATATCTTTGTGAAACTTACATATATATTTATGGAAACTTAAAATATATTTTTCATCTTCTATGTAAACATTTTTAAAGTCAAGTTGTGGAAACTGGAGTGGTGTCTCAGCAGTTTAGAGAATTCTCAGCTCTTTTGGGGGATCTGAATTCGGTTCCCGAATCCCATGGCCGTACAACCACCTGTAATTCAAGCTCTTCTTCTGGATTCAGTAGGCCCTTCACACACACACACACACACACACACACACACACACACACGTACACACATACACATTCATAAAGTTTAAGAACAAAAAAATCAAATTCTGTCTGTGAAGACAGTTTTCCTGGCTAGCCCCATCAAAAAGATATTTACTTATTTTTAAACTAAAATTCATATTTTAGCACCACCTGTGACACAATTCAATGTACTCCACTATATAGACTGTACAGCCTGTATCTCTCAGTGTGGTTCCATCTGCTGGAGCATAGTTAACCTACCAAGAGTCCCATCCCTCTAAGAGACTTTCTTTCTACTCTCAGCAGCCATCAGTTGCCAAAGTTTCCTTTGCTTGGTTGGGATTTTCTTCCCACTTGCCCATGTCTACGTCCCTTTTAATGTCTTCTGCTTGGCACATATTCTTAGTTAATATAAGTATTTGTAGAAATAAAGTCTATGTAGTGGTAAAGAAAGATGACATCATGAACTTTGCAGGTAAATGGATGGAACTAGAAGCCATTATGCTAAGTGAAGTAACACAGTCCCAGAAAAACAAACAATGAATGGTATCCCTCATTTGTGGATTCTAGCACCAAATCCCTAGTTGCAAAGCAAACCAAGCAATGTTAATGTTATATTCTTTTTATCTGAAAGCAACTGTGTTGTTATGATGTGAATCCCTTAACAGGCTCTAGAATTAATCTACTACTTATTTTCAGACTTTGTACTTTTGGTATATGAATGGAGGGTATGTATGTTTTAGAGTAATATAAAATTAAAGGGAACTATGAATTCCTAAAAATATTTTGGAATTTACAGTTTCTTTTCAGATGTCATAATTTTGGTATATGTGTGACATATACATAGGCATATTTTGGAGCACTACAAATTGGAGGGAACAACAACAACAAAAGGACTGGGTCAAAGAACTGACTGAAACCGTAAACCATTGCCCAAAACAATAAACCTCTGCATTGAAAATCTTTAAAAAGCCGGGCATGGTGGCGCACGCCTTTAATCCTAGCACTTGGGAGGCAGAGACAGGTGGATCTTTGTGAGTTCAAGGCCAGCCTGGTCTACAAGGTGAGTTCCAGGACAGCTGGGGCTACAGGGAGACCCTGTCTCGAAAAGACAAAAAAAAAAAAAAAAGACTGAGAAAAAGATGTAAGATGTGTATGGAAAAATGCATGAACTTGGGTGGGGTGGCAGACATGGAAAAGGGAATGAGTCTAAATTGGAAAAATATTAAATGCACAAAACTTCAATAAATTATTTTTAAAAATAAATTCTTTCTTTTACTTGGGGGGGGGCAAGGGATTCTTACAGGGTCTCCTTGGATCTGCAGCTGGCACAGAACTCACTATATAGACCAAGCCAGCTTCCAGCTTACAGAAATCTGCTTGCCTCTATATCCTGAATACTGGATTTCAGGGTGTGCCTTACACAGGTAGCCAGTCCTATCCTTTGCAATAGTAAAATGGCTATCATTCTTGAAGAAGTACAAAGGCCTATTTTGCATGAATGGTCTTTGCATGCTTACACAAGCATTTTAAAGGGAATTTTAGTCTGAAGGTCCAAGTTTATGAATATTTCTTATTATTGATTGAGACTAAAACTATATTCTGCCCTCAGATAAGATTCTTCATACCTCTTCATCTACTATTTGAAGTATGTCTAGCAGTGTGACAGTAACATTGAAACCTCATATTACTAACACTTTTTCATTTCTGGAGTTCGAGATCCCCTCCTCCAAGAATAGATTACACTCTATGTGTGTGTGTGTGTGTGTGTGTGTGTGTGTGTGTGTGTGTGTGTTTGAGACAGGGTCTCCCTGTAGCCCCAGCTGGCCTGGAACTAGCCCTGTAGACCAGGCTGGCCTTGAAATCACAGAGATCCACCTGCCTCTGCCTCCTGAGTGCTGGGATTAAAGGCATGCACCAGCACACCTCGCTGAAAGACTGTTCTTAGCCACCATGTGGGTGTTGGGAATGGAACCCCGGTCCTCTGCAAGAGCAGTCAGTGCTCTTAACCTCTGAGCCATATCTCCACCAGTCTTTTATAAATGTAGAATTTAGGTACAATAAAATCCTAAAATATCATAAAAATATCTCTTTAAAAGAATACTATTTCTATTTTTTCTCATGCAGATGTTAAACCTTTAATAGTATCTTTTGCCAGGTGTGATGGCACACACCTTTAATCCCAGCACTGGACAGTCAGAGGAAGGTGTATCTCTGTGAGTTCAAGGCCAGCCTGATCTATGAAATGAGTTCCAGGACAGCTGGAGCTACAGGGAGACCCTGTCTCAAAAAGACCTAAAACAAAAGATAGTATCTTTCATGAATTACCAGTTTCCAATCTATATAATTGGTATTCATTGCCCTCTGTGTTTCACAATGCCTATGTGACTTGGACATAAGGTTAAAATTATTAAATGAAAGAGAAGAAATCTAAAGATCAAGGAGGCTGATTTGCTAATGACCACGCACACAAAGACTAGATTATCTAACACTAAATTTAGTTCAGCATTCCACTAGGAACCATCTCTATAACCTCAAATGTTTTAATTCATGGCCTTTTTTTGGGCCACTATGAATAATAATTTCTCTGCAAACTGAGTAATTCTACCAAGTGTGGTTTAACCTTTGGCATAGATTCCCTCAAAATCTACGGTATGCTAAATTCCATTTCTAAAACCATCTGGCCCTTTGTGACCCCTTTTCTCCACGTCTAGACAGGGTAATCTGCAAGAAAAATATTTATTTCCACTTATGCCACTCACTGAATATTCAAGTCAGGCATTGAAACTGATTTATATTCAATGTTCTTGCACAATTAGAAGTAACTCACCATTTCGAGTGTGATTGTCTTAAAGACGCAACATAGAAATAATGAACTGCCCGATTACCCGGAACATGTACCTACATGCCTACCTTATGCAGAAAACTATGCACAGGGATGCATGCTATAGCTCTTAAATTCAATACTCTTTGAGGACCATGTACTCAAACAGATAGCTGCATTCAAAATTGTCAGTTTAAAAGAATGACAAACATCAAAGCCTTTTTCCCCTGACTGGCATTTTATGTTTTATGAAGTTTCAATGCCCAAAAGTGGCATGTAAGTATTTAAGAGAATCAAAGAGGAGTATAAGGCAGAGCAGATTAGATGAACTTCAAAAGCTTGTGTGGCTAAACCCTCATAGTCAGAACTTCACCAAGGGTGCAGGTGTCAGAGTCTAGGCACACAAACTAAGCCGACTTCATCTGGAGTACATGGCAGTGGTCCAACAGAAACTATAAGTTTTTTGAGGTATTTCATTTATTATTTTTATTTTACATGCGTGAGTGTTTTGCCGGTATGTATATCCATACCTGTATGACATCCGTACCCTGGAATGCCCATAGAGATCAAAACAGGGTTTCAGATCACTTGGATCCAAAGTTACAGTTGTTGGGTGTCAGGTGGGTGCTGGGAATCAAACCTAGGTCCTCTTGAAGAACAGCCAGTGCTCTTAACCACTGAGCTACCTCTCAAGCCCACTAGAATTAAGTTCTTAAGAGTAATATATTTTCATTCCAATATGTAATCAAATGTGACATTCATTGCACCACAGAATGTTCATGTTTTATTTTATTTTATTTAACACAATAATGGGGCCTTGACCAGCAAGCCCTACCAGCACCCTAAGATGTGAGGATGGATGTTCAGGCTGGAAGGACAACACCTTTATATAGGGTAGGCATATAGTAATGTCACAGATTCATTTAGTTACTAAGGGGCCTTGCCTTGCCTTGCCTTTGGAATCCAGTCCCCAGAACCTACAAAATGCTGGGCATCACTGAGCACACTTGTATTTCCAGTGCTTAGGAGGTGGAAACCTACAGATCCCTGGGGATCATTGGCCAGACAGTCTAGCCTATTGCAGAGCTAAAAAAGGACATAGATGGCACATTGAGAAGGATGCTGGTATACATGTATGCACACATATGTACACTCATGTTCACTTCCACACACATACATTCTCATTTAAAATAATGTAGATTCAGAGAGTTTTATGTCTCTGGAGATTTCTGCATGGGTTCTCTACGTGCATAAAAACTGCAATTAATGCTCAAGCCTGTGTGGCACATCCACAATGTGCCCTCTACACCTAAGGCTCATGGATCATAGAATGAGGAGTAAAAAGAACATTTATTTATCTCTCAGTTCTCATCATTGAAGCTCCCTTATGCAACAGAGGCCCCAGGAACACAAAAGGTCGCAAATGGCCAAAGCATAGGGAATAAGTGTCTGCTGAGTGTGGGTCCTTGGACAGGACTTCTATTTTAAACTCTTCTGACCTAGGGCTCAGGGACCATTATAGAAGAGGAGGTGGAAATATTGTAAAGCTAGGGAGGAAACATTGTAAAGCTAGGAAATAGTCTTACAGATTCCCGGGAACCTGCTCATATGAGCCTACATCAACAGTGTCATGCCCAAGCTCCATGCAAACTCAAGCAGACAAAAACCCAGTAGAGAACTGTGGAATCAGGCAGCAGGACCAAATCTTAATTGAAGAATTATTGACAGCTGGTTACTGATACATAAAAAGAGCTTATCTTCTTAAAGGGAGAGACTCTAGATAGGCTGACTAAACAGACCTCAGTGGGTAAACTTGCTCTGAGGGACATCTGGGGACATTAACTTTAGTACATAGTCCTTAAAACAAATGACAGGATGCATAGATTTCATTGGAGGGAGCTGTAGGAGAGTACCAGTGTGGAAAAGGGGTATAAAGATGATTACGACTTTCTATATAAAATATACCAAAAATTAAAAAGACAAAAAAAAAATACAAAAAATCAACAAAAATTTCCAAAAACCTCAATTGAGAAAAAGACATGTATGTCAGAATGCATGAACTGAGGTGGGATTGGGGCGGGGGCAGGAAAAGGGGAATATGTCTAAATTGTACTGAAAAATGATGTATGAAATACACAAAACATCAATAAAAGTATTTTATTAAAAATACTGAGAAAAAAACTTGTTCACTCTGTTGTCATATTTTCTCTGTGGAATTTAAGGTTTTGACTATTATCATCTTCCATTATTTGGATTCTGTTTAGGGGTATGAGAAGATTTTTTTAAAGTCATATTCTATATAATAAATTCCAGTTTGGGATAAATGAATTGCTCCTTGTACAAGCAGCTGAATAGAATTTCCTGTTGTAATTATGTAAAACACAGCAACTCCACAAAGTATGCTACATATCACTATAAAGGGCATGCCTTAGAGCTTTTACATATGGTAATTAGCCCTGGGCAAGCCATTTTAATAATGGTTGTAATTACAATTATTTTCATCTAATTAATTCAAATGGATTTTTCTCATTTCATAGTTCTCTTGTATCTGTAAAGTGTCTGCTTAATATCCACAAGACACCCCTGATTCACCTGCCTGCCTTGGCATTGGTCTTCTCTTCTCCTATCTTCCACCCCAATTCAGAAAAGGCTCTGAACCTTAGACACTCCTACATCTCACTGTGAGTTAGGGGTAGGGTAACACCCTGCATATGCCTATCCTGCCATAACAACCTTTCTTGGACCTTTATAGGCAGCGTTTTTAAATACTCAGTGATTTCCACTCCAATGTAGTAGTGTGTGAGAGAGATGGAGTGGCCGGAGAAAGAGAAATGAATGCAGAGATATCCTGGGTTCAGAAGGTTTAAACTTCAGAAACTGAATGCATGGGTACCAGAGCCTGCAAGCCTCCAGGATTTTCAAATATAACACTAGATAATAGCTGATGTTTCAGATGGCAAGGGGTAGCCAAGTGTTCAGACACATGACTTAAATACTTCAGGATAAATCAACTATGGTGGACTCCAGATTGAAATCACAAAAGTTCTATTTTTATCATTAATAGATGGATAAGGCCATAAATGATCTAAATTAGCAAACAGAGGTGTACACCTTCATCATTTGAAATAAAAAGGCTTGATAATAACAGTCACATGATTTTAGGTATAAAATAGGGGTCATAGTTGTTCAAGGATTTTGTCCACTCTACCTTTAGTTTCTATAACAATTACGCAATTAGGCAAGGCAGGTTGTATACCTGTTTTATGAAGATGTAAAGTTTTAATGGATTGGAACACAGAGGAGGGAGTATTTTAAGAACTCAGAGCTAAAGCTTACTTTACCCTGTGTGTGTATTGTAACATTACAATCTCAGTGTTGATAACGATTTGAACTGTTTTTATATACACTTGCCAAATCTTTATATCATAAAATGTAATTTCACCCTGCTTATTTCTGAAGCCGGGTGCTATAGAGTAAAGGAAGCTGATAAACACGTATTAAAGATTTGTTCTTAACAGTTTCTGAACTACAAAGAACAGATTATTTAATATTTCATCCTCAAAAAGAAGGATTACAACTTTATCCATCTAAGAACTGGAAAAGCAAATCCCAACAGGATGATAAAGAATCTAGTTATGATGGCAAATAACTGATATGCTCAAGGAAGCCATTGAAAGAGACTCTGAAGTTGCTGTTCCCTGTGTCTTAACATCACAACCATTTATTCTCAAATACTAAAACCATGTTTCAATTTTCCAGTTGCAGGATATCATTGTAGAAAGAGTTAATAGAAATTTTCCTTGTTATCTATAGTACCCAAACCTGCAAATGTCTCTTACAAACTACAGAGTAAGTATAAGGAGGTAAAACTTTCACTTAAAAACAACCAGGTAATGAACTAGAGATGAGAAAAGCCATAATAAGATGTGCAGAACTTCATTAAACAGGCAACAAACCCCAAAGCAGACCACTTCTGTTTTGTAGTACCCTCAAACTAGAACTGTGTTTCTTCTAGGCAGTAATGTTTATATTAAAGGATATATTTCATGATATTTTAATGGCTAGCTTTAGGGTAAAATAATTACTTTGTATGAAGTGATGTTGAGTACATTTAAAATATTTAATTAATACAATGAGGAGGAATAATGGAGCTTCCTACAATACTCAGCAGGGTCAGACTCTGATTTCCAAAACATGTCCTTGAATAACACTATTTTTTACTTAAATCTAAGCTTAACAAATTTTGCCATTTCTACCTAATTCCCAGTTTATTGGAGCTGGTTAAATCATACTATATTTTTAGAAGTACCTGTAAGCATTGTTAAAGCAATTTTTTTTATTTTATTTATTTATGTGTATGAATGTACTGTCTGCATGTAGGTTTGTGCACCCGTGTCGTGCAATGCCGCGGAGGTCAGAAGAGGCTCTTGGATTCCCCTGGAACTGGAGTTCTCCTGGAATTGGAGTTACAGATGGTTCTTAGCCGCCATGTGGGTGCTGGGGATCGAACCCGGGTCCTCTGCAAGAGCAGTCGGTGCTCTTAACCACTAGGCTATCTCTCCAGCTCCTTGTTAAAGCAATTTAAACTGACCATATGGTATATGATTTAATAACTTTGACATGCATCAGGGAATGTATAATTGTTTATTTATCTAAGCTGTTTTGTAGGAAAGGACATTAAATTTTTATCTGTTAAGGTTAGAAGTGATCACTAAGACCTTACAAATTTTATTAATAAAAATGCAGTAAGATTGGTCATTACTCTTGCTCATATTCTTTTATTTTGTGAAGTTTGTTCTTAATTATTACTTTTTAATTGATATTTTGTGTATTTCATATATCATCTTTCCATCCAATTTTGATACATTCCCCTCTCCCTGCCCCCCACCCCAGTTCATGCCTTCTGCCATACATACAATATGCCATGGCATATTTCTCTCAGTCTTTCCAAGGATTTTTTTTTCCTGCAGAGGTTTGTTGTTTGGGGCAGAATTTAACTGTATCAGTCAGTTCTTTGACCCAGTCCTTATGTTGTTGTTGTTCCCTCCCTTTTGTATTGCTGCAAAATATGCCCATATAAACAACACATATATATCAAAATTATGACCTCTGAGAATAAACAGTATGTTAATTCCAAGTAGATTTTGCAGTCACATTTTCCCTTTAATTTTATATTACTCTAAAATATGAATACATATCTTCCACCCATATATGGTTATTACAATGTCTGAAAATAAGTGGCAGGTCAATTCTAGAGCCCATTAAGAGATTCACATTATAACAGCACAAATGCTTTCAGATAAGAAGAAATATAACAATAATGTAGCGTAGCTTGACTTTCAACTGGGAATTTGGTATTAGCATCCACAAATGAGGGAAACCATTCACCTTTTTTTTTTTCTGGGACTGTGTTACTTCACTTACCATCATGGCTTCCTTTTCCATTCATTTACCTGCAAAGTTCATGATGTCATCTTTCTTTACCACTGCATAGAACTCCATTGTGTAGATGTACCACATTTTTGTTATCCCCTTGTCAGTTGAGGGGCATTTGTATTTGTTCCAGCTCTTTGCTATTGTGAAGAGAGCTGCAATAAACATAGCTGTGCATGTATCTTTGCATTGGATGAGTCTTATGGGTATATACCCAGGAGTGGTATGGCTGGGTCAGGTGGTAGGCTCGTTTTGAGGTTTTTAAGGGTTCTCCACTCTGCTTTCTATAGCGGATATACTATATGTACTAGTTTACATTCCCACCAGCAGTGGATGAGTGTTCCCTTTTCCACACAACCTTTCCAGAATTTGGTGTCTTTTGTTTTCTTGATCTTAGCCAGTCTTATTGGAATGAGATGATATCTTAGAGTGGTTTTAATTTGCAGTTCCTTAATTATTAACTATGTTGAACACTTTTAAGGTGTTTCTCGGCCATCTTTACTTCCTCTCTGTTGAAGTCTCTGAATTATTACATTACCAAATACAAAGCCTTAAAGAAACATGAAAAAGAGAACTTAAAACTCACCTGTGCACTTCATAAAGGCCATTCATCAACAATGAAGCTGCCTCTGCAGCTGACCCAGTAGGGCAGCAGAGTTCTCCTCTTGCCCTTTTTTCCTAGATCAACCAAGGTCAACTATGAGGCACTAGTAAAAGCAGTTCAATAAAGTCACTTGCAGGTTGGAGGTGCAGGGGGCTGGTATGGGAGCGTGGTGTGGGGGGGTCATTTAGAAAACAGACTTTATTCTAAATACAATGTATATTCTATATTCCTGATGATTATGGACAATCTCTACTTTTGTGGGTTTCCGCGCTACCATGCATCAGTCTCCATGTCTTTGCATTCTGTCAGTAGAAACTGATTGTTATGGTCATAGTTTCAATGTGATCACTTTCAGCTCTGGACAGAGCTTCCTGCCAGGTAACTGAAAGACACATGCATTGTACCACTGCTCATTTCTATGCCCACTATGTGAGATTTCATTTCCACATTTCCAAGTCTTCCCTATGCTCCATAACGTTCTGATATAGGAATGTTTTTATGATTCAGTGAGAGCAATCTCACTCTCTCTGAAATTTCTTTACTATTGGTGTTAATATACAAATATAGAGCTTATAAAATTCAGTTAATGGGTGCATCATCCTACAACATATTTGGAGAACTTTCCAGAATAAAATGTCTCTGAACTGTGATGCTTGGTCCGCTTTCCTAATTCTGTCATCATTAAATCACATTTACTTGCATTGTTCTGCCCAAGGCTGATGCTACCCATGAGGGGAACAACAAAATCAGACACAAGTATCCTTACAAAGACAGAGTAGATCAAAATCAGACCTTCTGCTTAACAAGAAGTAAAGGAAAGTGAATGGCACATGAAAAGGTGTCTCCTAAAGCAGGTTCTATGAGAATGAGATAAGAGGACCCCATCTGAGGACCCCATCTAGTCACCAGGCCTCTGAATGTCACCATGTAAATGTCTGTTAAATGTAAACCATATGCTAAGTAATTATTTAATAGGTATCAGGGAAGGAGTGTTAAAGGGGTGTCCTGTCAGCAGCACAGGGAGTTGTGATCATCTCCATGTCAAGCAGGCACAGCACCCTGGACTTCTGGATCAGAGGTGAGTAGACAAATGGGGGAATCCACAGTGGTAGAGAGGAAGCTCTGCTGGTGGACAGACCCCAGAGCATGTTGGAAATCCAGAATGGACCTCACAAAGGACACTTGGTCCTTTTGGAGTATGAAGTCGTTGAAGAGCTCTGCAGAGAAATTCTCTGTATGCTTTCTTACACTCTCACTCATTCTCTGTGTGTGTCTCTGTCTTCTTTTTATTTGTGTGTGTGTGTGTGTGTGTGTGTGTGTGTGTGTGTGTTCTTTCTTCCCTATACCTCTCTTCCTCCTGAGTTTGTCTTCGAGAATAACTGGTCACCATAAACTCCTTGAAAGCATACAGAAAGAAATGTGAGAAGCACCACTTTGCATTGGAAAAGAGACAGTACAGAAGAGTATTTCCAATCAGGAGTATAACAAGCAAAAAGCATTCTATAATAGTCATGGAGTTTTGCCTAGGGACAATCCCTACACTTACACACTGGCAGAAGATATCCAAGTAAAGGATGCCAGTCAGGCAACTGAAGACAAAGAGATCAAAACTAAGTAGGGGGAACTGAAATAGCAAAGCTTGGGGGCAGTGCCATCCCAGCAGAGAGCTATGTAGAAAAGGAGTTCCAGGAATTTTCATTCAGGTTTCCCGGAGTCCTTGGCTGAAAGGTAAATGCAGAGAAGAAATTCTATGAGAACTTACAAAGACCAAATATCAGGGAAGGAACAGTTCCTAGGGGAGACCCATTTACTAGAAGATGAACCTCAGTCCTTAGCAACCAGGAAGGAACAGAATCTCGATGAATACATACAGCCATCACTACTTCAGTGTTGAACTTAGGAAAGGATTTCTTTTTTAAAACCTAATTGTAACACATACCCAATCCCTACTGGTATTTCATATTACATCTCTTTTAGGACACCAAGTCCCTGGCCACAGTGAGGCATAGAGATTTTTTTTCCAACCTCAAGGCTCTCAAGGGTTTACAAATAATCTGGTATGTGCTCTCCTAAGTCTGAGGTAACTTCTGCTTCCTCAATTTAACCTTATCCTATTACCTGATTTATTCCCTTAAATTAGCCAAGAATTTGAAAAAAAGGAAAAACAAACAATAAACAACTGAAGGGTATAAGTAAGGAACTAGTTGTTATATTCTATTAAGTTCAAAGTAAAGAAGGAGGATATAAAGAATCAGGAAATAACTTGATATAGGGAGTTGGAGAGATGGTACAGCAGATAAGAGAACTGACTGCTCTTGCAGAGGACCCAGGTTCGAATCCTAGCACCCACATGGCGGCTAACAACCAACCATAACTCCAGTTCCCAGGGATCCGATGCCCTGTTCCGGCCACCATGGGCAATGTTCTCATAGGTACATTTACATACATGCAGGAAAATATTCATTTACATAAAATAAAGATAAGATTGTTTAAAAATTCAATGTAATTAAATGCTACTTAAATTATGGATACAGTACCTTAAGGGTTAAAAAATGAAACCAAACTAAACAAATACAAATTATAATGTTTGATAATCCTTAGCATAAGTTAAATATTTATAAATTTATATTAACACATTACTATAAATTCATGGAAGTGTTAAATGGATATCAGACCAAAATGTTAGTAGCAGATTCTACAATTCTGTCATGTTTATTTGGTCTCTATTATCTGTATATTTTTATTCAGAAGATGAAAAAATATCTTTTTACATATTGTTTATGCATAGCCCATTCAATATGTAATTTTATAGCAGAAGAAGTTCCAATATATGTTGTTATATCTATTCCCAGGGGAAAGCAAAGATAGCAGAGAGCTCTTCAGACTTTAATTCTGTCATAATTACTTATATGTGCAAATACATAGAAAAGTTTAGTCACAGGGTTAGGCAGCTAATTGTGTTGAAAATACAATTACTTCCACACAAAGATAATCATGCCCCTAGGGTGACACTTCTGTTTCAGAACTATTTTTAAGCCCTTAGGAATATCAGCTACCTCTTGACTCTTGGAAAACAATGTCAAAATCTAAACAACTAGATGAGTTCCTGTCTCTATTTCAAAGCCACAACATTAAATTCGATTGCAAAATAACAACAAATTAAAAGTTTAAGAGCTGGCAAGCATGACCCTGAGAAAGAACAATGCTTCTCCTTTTAATTTCCCAAAATATATTGTGAATAATTGAGACACATAAAGAACTGATGTTCTTCACTGTAGGAGAGCAGGCATTTATTACAAATACTAATCTTGGTAGTAAATTTTATTTCCTATTATCTTTCTGGATCAAAAAGTATCTTTGTGGAAAGGCCCCTAAGTTTATAGGAGCTTATCACAGCCCAGGCTAAAAAGAAATCACCTAAAGCTAAAAAAAAAAAAATTTAGAAATATTCCCCAAGAAGAAGACCACCTAAAATTTTTTAATACCTGTGGTATATGTGTATTTAACACTCTAGATTTTCCTTCATTTTGTAACAGATTATCTTAAGTTATCCATTTTCAAGTTTTAGTCACATCAGTCCATATATCAAATTTTAGAAAGTTTTCTTGTAGGCTACTAAGGAGTTTTGAAAGAAAAGATGAAGAGACAACTTTTTTCCCTAAAATAATTCACCAGATTTTCCATTTTTAGTATTTCATTTATTATAATTTTATGTATATTATTTTAATTTTGTTTTGCTTACATGCATGTTAAGTGCAACCATATTGTCCAAGGCCTAGGGAGGGAGTTCAGTCCCCTAGAACTGGATTTACAGGTGGTTGTTAGTAGTTACATCAATGTTAAGAACTTAACCCAGATCCTCTTCAAAAGCAGCCAGCGATCTTAACTGCTGATCCATTTGTCCTGCCCCATAGTTTATATTTTTATTTGTCAATAATAAATAGTGCTGTTTGTATTAAAGGCACTTGCTGCTACTACAGAGAACCCCAGGTTGGTTCCCAGCACCCACATGTTGGTTCACAATGGATTGTATCTCCAGTTCCAGGGTTTCCAACATTCTCTCTGTCCTTTGTAAGCCCAAGTGCATGTGGTGGCAGTGGGGCATCTAAACACAGGCATAAAGCTCATATACGTATATAAATAAGTCAACAATTATTGTGTGGTGGTTTGAATGAGAATGGCCCCCATAGGCCAAAGAGAGCTGGATACAGGGAGTGGTACCAGGCTAAGGAAGAGATCCATGTTACAGGCAAAGCTGGAAGAGCTGAGTCATCTAAGCCCTTTGGAAGTCAAGTCCCAGAAGTCACACATGGAGCTACTGGACTTGGTGTTTGCCCTGCTGGTTTTCGGTCTTGTTTTGGTCCAGTATTTCCTCACTGTGCTTCTATTCCTCCCTTTTGGAATGGGCCTCTGTATTCAGTTCCACTGTATGTTGGGATTATGTAATTTGTCTTTTGATTTTACAGGAGCTTACAGTTAAGAGATTTGCCTGGGTCTCAGAAGAGGCTTTGGACTACAGACTTTTGAATAGAACTGAGACTGGTAAAGACTATGGGGACTTTTAAGGTTGGACTAAATGCATTTTGCATTTTATATGGTCAGGAGCCTATGGAGGCCAGGGAGTGGAATGTGGTGGTTTGATGGAGAATGGCCCCCATAGGCTTCAAATATTCAGACATTTTGTGTCCAGTTGGTAGACTGTTTTGGGAAGTCTTAGAAGGTGTGGCCATGTGGAGGAAGTACGTCATTGGGGGCAGGCTTAGTGTCAACAAGCCTTGCAGTTTCCAGTGTTCTCTCTCTCTCTCTCTCTCTCTCTCTCTCTCTCTCTCTCTCTCTCTCTCAGCTTCCTGTGCTCATTGGGAGATGTGAACCTCAGCTTTCTGCTCCAGCCCTGGCCACCATGCCTCCCACCACAGTGGACTCTAATTCCCTGGAACTGTGAATCATAAGCTCAAATAAACTCTTCCTTTTATAAGTTCCCTTGATCATGGCAGTTTTATCACAGCAACAGGAAAGTGACTAATACACTATGCTTTCCTTTCACTTTGTTTTATCATTTTATATTTTAACTTGGATTTTCTTTCTAAAATTATTTGTGAGCATATCAACATTTCATAACTTTGACATTATCCATGGTTTAGTTCTAAACACTATATTGTGAAAAAAAAATATTACCTATTCTATCTTAGGAGAAATGATACAAAAATGACAAAAGATAATTATTTCAAATCAGCGAATGTCAATGGCAGGAATTGCAGATTGCCTTTGTAGCACAACTTGCTAATAGCATCCCATCCTCACAGGCATGCCCAGAAAGATATCATATTGTAGTAAAGAGCTTGCACATGTATACACTTAACACTCTAAGGATCTATCATCAAATACAATACATCACCATGATCTATCCATCATCAAACAGAAGGCATATCCCATGCATTAGGTGGAAAACGGATTTCTATAGGTTAAGGAGCAATAATTATATCAACCTTTCATCTGTTGGCCCCCTAGGGTCATACAACATGCTGGTGGCTTTCAATTTGTTATCTTTACTGCTAATAACTAAGTTTAAATTTAGTTCCAAGCAAAAAGTGGAGGCTCAAATCGACCCAAGTTACAATATTTGTAAGATAGGTGATTCAAATGCTGGGATCCAGCATTTCACGATGTTCACAATTTCACTGTATAAAGGAAAAGCTAGGCCCTAAGAACTGGGCATCCAGGGTCTAACTCACTGTGATACTTTAATGTCTTTCCATCATTTTGAGCGATTATCAATCCTAATCAAACCAGAGGTTTTACTGATCAAGGAATATCACAATGTTTTCTTTTATCATCAATTAATTCTATATTGAAAAGTCTTACTTGATTATCATAAGATTTCTTTTCTGGGATTTCTTGCTCATGTTACATAAGAACATGCATTACTCCTTGTTCTCCAGAACAGCAATCCTGCCGCCACCGGGGGGCACGCAGGCGCAGCGCCCCTGTTTGTTGGCCGGGAGAAGGGAGGAGGTAAGGTGGACGTCAAAACCCTAACCCAATCGGAGCTGGCTGGGCTTGACTCGGGCGAACAAGGCACCGGTCCTGTGCGGACCGAAGGGCTTCAGAGTGAATGGAGGCGGCCTGGCCTTGAGATCAGCGCTACTTGGGTCACTGTGGCCCAGACCCGACCTCAGGTCCCCAGCAAGGGACCTAGGCTCCTGACCGCAAGGATTGGCTTTGTCAGCTTTGGACTACGGCCGGTCCAGACCAGAACCAGTGCCTTCCCAAGTGACAGAGGCCTGGGCCAGCCCGGGCCTCCCATCAGGGGCAGACTAAGACGAGGCCCAGGGGAGGCCCCTAGGCCACCTTCCTCGCCCTCTCTCAGGCCGACCTCGGCCAGGAAAATGCAACATGCCCTCCCCGGTGCCCGCCAGCATTTGGGGGCCATTCTGGCCAGCGCCCGCCTGGTGTGAAGGTGCTGTGTGCCGCGGTGCTGCTCCTCTACCTGCTCTCCTTCGCTGCCCGGCCGTCACCCCAGGCTACCTCTTTCTGCCCAACTTCTGGACCTGGACTCTGGCCACCCATGGGCTGATGGAGCAGCATATATGGGACGTGGCCATCAGCCTGGCCACAGTGGAGGTGGCAGGGTGTGTACTGTAGCCCCTCTGGGAAGGAAGCCTTGGAGCTGCCCATCTCAGTGGTGAAGGTGTCCATAGGGCTTCTGCCCACCTCCTCGCCTACATGGCTTCCTTCAACTTGGTCTATCCATTCGCTATTCATTTCCACGGCGCCCTGGGCTTCCTAGGTGGGGTTCTGGTGGCACTCAAGCAAACTATGGGCGACTGTGTGGTTCTGCGAGTGCCCCAGGTCTGTGTGAGCATTGCTCCCACGTGACTGCTGGCACGGCTGCTACTGCTCCGGCTGGCCACACTGCTCCAGAGCCGGGCACTGGCTTCCTACAGCTTCGGGCTACTCTCCAGTTGGGTATATCTTCGCTTCTATCAGCGCCATAACCGGGGCCGAGCAGACATAGCTGACCACTTTGCTTTTGCCACCTTCTTCCCTGAGATCCTGCAGCCTGTGGTTGGGCTGCTGGCGAGCTTGGTGCACGGCCACCTAGTGAAAGTAAAGATACCACAAAAGACAGTGAAGTGCTGTGATGCGGGAGCGCCATCCTCCCTCACTACGGGCCTCCCAGGCACGGACCCTCAAGACACCGAGCAGAGAAGGCAACTGGCCCCGAAGGCTCTCAGTGAGCAGCTGAAGAGAGTGAAGGATCAGACTCTCTGGCCCAGCATGGATGATGATGAAGAGGAAGCTGGGGCTAAAATGGACAATCCTCTGCCCTCAGAAAAAGCGTCCACACCCACAGGGAAGGGGAATGTCCCAGAGTCCAGTCTCGTCGCATTTGAGGCAGCTCCCCCAAAGCTGTAACTCCAGACCACCTTGAATGTAACACTTCCACTCCCAATTCCCCCTGATACATCTCAGCTACTCAGACTGCTCTGAGGAGAGGGAAGAAGGCCTGTTGGAAACTTCCATGGCCTTCTGCTCTTTCTCGCCAACACTACTCAGGACCTTGCCACCTGGTTCAAACTCCAGACTCCCACTTTGCCAGGCATGGGGCCTCTGAGGCATCAGCCAGTCCAGACCCCCATTTGAAGTAAGATTGCACCTCATCCAGTACAAGTCCTCACCCAGAAAGTGGCTGCAAGGACACTGGTGCCACAGTTCCTGGGCCAGGCCTCACATCTGAGACTGGTTGCCAAGAGCCTGAGCCAAGGCAAGGATTTATATTTGCCAAAAATGTTCTGGGTGCCCAACCAGTACAGTGTGGGGCTGCTCGTCCTGCCCACCCCCAGAAAACTGTTCAAGTCAGGATTCCTTGTTTCCCTCTGCTGTGGCAGTGACCGCTTCTGGCCAGAGCAGCCACAGATCCCTCATATTTTCTACAGGATCACTTGGGCAGACAGCCAAGCCCAGCCTTACAGTATCAATAAAGCAGTTCTTTGAGGTGTGAAAAAACAAAGCAATCCTTCATTTCATCTATATGGAGAAAGAGAGAGAGAGAGAGAGAGAGAGAGAGAGAGAGAGAATGGCCTACCCACTATGAGCTATGATGTCCTACAGTTATGGAAGTTCCTCCCAGTCTCCAATTCTAAAGCAAAGACAGAAGATGGTGAGCTAAGATGTCCTTTCTCAAGAGTGGGGCAGAGGACAAATTCCTGCTGCTTCTACATCTGATTAAGTAATATTTGATATGTTGAGGAAAATCAATTATCCTCACTCCACTGATTCAAGAACTAGCATTATCTAGAAATATTCTTCAAGACACACCCAGAAATGGTTTTGTTAATCCCTACAAGTCCACTGGCTACCCTAGTGAAGACAGCATGGCCAGGACGTGCTGTCAAATGCCCTGGTGGTCAGTCCATGTGCTGTCAAATGCCCTGGTGGTCAGCCCATGTGCTGTCAAATGCCCTTGGTAGTCAGCCCATGGTCCTGGCAAGGCCAGGACATGCTGTCAAATGCCCTGGTGATCAGCCCATGGTCCTGGCATGGCCAGGATGTGCTGTCAAATGCCCCTGGTAGTCAGCACATGGTCCTGGCATCAATTAAAAGCTGGGGTTTCCACTGAAACTGAGGCTGTACCTTCACTAATGGGCACTTCTGACCATTGAAAGATGACCAGCATCGTTCTGCCATTGGGGAAGTCGAAACGAAACCAAATCAGATCTCATGTTATAGCCTCCAGGACAACCATGGTAAATAAACCAGAAAGTGATAAAGACTGGAAAAAACAAAAATAAATGAACTGCCATTACAGACCACCTGTGAGAGTGTCAAATGGTACCAGCACTTTGGGAAACAACCTGCCAGTTCAGTAACCAGGATACATGCAGAAAAAAAAATCCCAAATTGTCATCAACTAACAAATGGGCACCAAAGATGGAGTACATTCATGCCATGAAATATTATCCAGTCATCAAAAAGAATGAAGTTCTGAAACCTGCTATTGTTTGCTAGATGATATAAACCAAGCCACAAAGGATGGCAAATTGTATGATCCTGCTTTATTAAATGTTTTAAAATGTCAAATTTAAACTGGCCAAATTTAGAAAATGTTTGCTTGAAAATAAAGTAGGAATCAGAATTAAAAAGAGATAAAGGTTATGACAGATGTAAAATGTATTAAACTCAGGGGCTGGAGAAATGGCCTAGTGGTTAAGAGCACCTACTGCTCTTGCAGAGGACCCGGGTTCGATCCCCAGCACCCTGGCTGAGAACCATCTTTTTTTTTAATTTTTTTTTTTATTTATTTCTGTATGTGTACGAATGTATTGTCTGCATGCAAGTCTGTGCACCCGTGTCGTGCAATGCCGCGGAGGTCAGAAGTGGGCGTCGGATTCCCCTGGAGCTGGAGTTCTCCTGGAATTGGAGTTTCAGACGGTTCTCAGCCGCCATGTGGGTACTGCGGATCGAACCCGGGTCCTCTGCAAGAGCGGTCGGCGCTCTTAACCGCTAGGCCATCTCTCCAGCCCGAGAACCATCTTTAACTCCAGGTCCAGGGGAGTCCAACGCCCTCTTCTGACCTCTGCGGCATTGCACAACATGAGTGCACAAACCTACATGCAGACAGTACATTCATACACATAAAAAATAAAAATTTTGGGGCTGGAGAGATGGCCTAGCGGTTAAGAGCGCCGACTGCTCTTACAGAGGACCCGGGTTCGATCCCCAGCACCCACATGGCGGCCGAGAGCCGTCTGAAACTCCAATTCCAGGAGAACTCCAGCTCCAGGGGAATCCGAGACCCTCTTCTGACCTCTGCGGCATTGCACGACACGGGTGCACAGACCTGCATGCAGACAGTACATTGATACACATACAGAAATAAATAAAATTTTAAAAAAAATAAAAAAAAAATAAAATAAAAATTTTAAAATAATTAAAAAATAAAAAATGTATTAAACTCAATTATATGGCACTATTTTAATGTTCCATTAATACAGCAAACATACTGTATTTGTACATACAACATAATGACTACTATATGGCAAATGGGTCTCCATAAAGACTTGTTCAGTGTGGCAAGGATTTACTGATATCTATTTGAGTGAGTCTCCTCTTACCAATGACTGAAGGCTGTATGATAGTTAAAGTAATATCAACTTAGTAGCTCAGTGATATTCAGAAAACAATTTAGTGATTAATGCTTTAAAAGAGATTATGGTAGCTTATATGAAAGTTATGAAAAGGAGATTAATACATTGTCCTGCTTTGCTTCTCCGTTGCTGTGACAAAACACTCTGACCAATACCAACTTGGGGAGGACAGGGTTTATTTGTCTTCTTCTGCCAGGTCACAGTTCATCACTGTGGGAGCCCAGCATAGGAACTCAGGGCAGGAACCTGGAGGCAGGAGCTGAAGCACAGGCCATGAAGGAATGCTGCTTACTGGCTTGCTCCCCTGGCTCATGCCCAGCCTGCTTTCTTATACTGTGCATAACAACTTGCCCAGGGGTGGCACCACCCACAGTGGGCTGGGACCTCCCACATCACTCAACAATCAAGAAAATACTCCACAGATATGGTCCCAGGCCAGTTCAATGGAGACAATTCCCCAACTGAGGCTCCCTGAACCCAAGTATGT
This sequence comes from Rhizomys pruinosus, assembly GCA_009823505.1. Taxonomy (NCBI): domain Eukaryota; kingdom Metazoa; phylum Chordata; class Mammalia; order Rodentia; family Spalacidae; genus Rhizomys; species Rhizomys pruinosus. Next base: position 405,613 of record VZQC01004414.1, read on the forward strand.
CAAATTGACACTAAAGCTATCTAGCACAGAAGTAGCAACTCATTTCTGATGAAGACAGGCCTATATTTTTTCAAAGAATTATTTCTTTATTTTATTTTAATTTTTTATTTATTTTCGTATGTGTATGAATGTACTGTCTGCATGTAGGTTTGTGCACCCTTGTCGTGCAATGCCACGGAGGACAGAAGAGGGTGTCTGATTCCCCTGGAACTGGAGTTAAAGACGGTTTTCAGCCGCCATGTAGGTGCTGGGGATTGAAGCCGGGTCCTCTGCAAGAGCAGTCGGTGCTCTTAACTGTTAGGCGATCACTCCAGCCCCAAGAATTATTTCTTTTAACTGTGTGTAAGTCTGGGTGTCTGTATGTAAATATGGGCATGCAAGTGCAGGTACCTGCGGTGGTCCCTGGAGCTGGATTACTGACAGTCTGAGCCACCTGATCTGTGTGCTGGGAATGGAAAACCTCTTCAAGAGTGGAACATACTCTTAACTGCTGAGCCATCTCTCCAGCCCTCTGAGGACAGATTTACTTTATTAAAATGACTACCAAAAAGAAAGCAGGTGTTGCTATTTTAATGTCAGACAAAATAGGCTTCAAAGTAAAAGAAATCAGAAGAGACAAAGAAGGCCACATCTCTATCAAAGGAAGAATCGACCATGAAGATTTCACAGTCATAAATATATATGCACCAAATTCTGGTGCATCAAACTTTATAAAGACAATTCTCCAGGACCTCAAGGCACAAATTAACCCCAGAACGCTCATAGTAGGGGGCTTCAATACCCAGCTGAGCCCTTTGGACAGGTCAACTGGACAAAGAATAAACAGAGACATCTGAACTGAATGATACGCGACACCAAACAGACCTCACAGACATCTACCAAATATTCCACCCTAATACCAGAGAATGCACTTTCTACTCAGCATCCCATGGAACATTCTCCAAAATCGACCACATACTGAGACAAAGAAAAAACCTCCACAAATACAAAAAGATTGAAATAATTTCATGCATTCTATCAGACCACAGTGCAATAAAGCTCAATATCAACACCAGGATAAGCCCTACTGCCTACAAGAACGCATGGAGACTAAACAACACACTCTTGAATAATGAATGGGTCAAGGAAGAAATAAAAGAATTCCTGGAACTGAATGAGAATGATAATACAACACAACAAAACCTACGGGATACCTCAAAAGCAGTCCTAAGAGTGAAGTTTAAAGCCCTGGGTGCCTACATTTGAAAAACTGAAAGAGTACAAGTGAAAAATCTAACACTGCAGCTAAAATACTTGAGAGACAACAACAAATGAACCCTAAATGCAACAGACAGGAATCAATGAAATAGAAACAAAGAAAACAATACAAAAAAAAAATCAATGACTCCAAAAGTTGGTTCTTTGACAGAATAAACAAGATAGACAGACCTCTAGCCCAGTTAATAAAAAGAAAAGAAAAGAAAGAACAACTCCAAATCAATAGAATCCATGATGAAAGTAGATATATCACAATAGACAATGAAAAGATCCAGACAATCATAGGGGAATACTTCAAAAATCTATACTCTACTAAATTTGAAAACCTAGGAGAAATGGATGAATATCTGAAATGCTGGGAATCACCAAAGCTTAACCAAGAAGAGATCGACAGCTTAAACAGACCCATATTATATGAAGAAATTGAAGATGTAATAAGAAGCCTCCCAACTAAAAAAAGCCCAGGCCCAGATAGCTTCACAGCAGAATTGTATAAAACATTTCAAAAAGACTTAAAAGAATTATTACTCAAATTGTTCAGAAGGATACAAACAGAGGGAATTTTCCCAAATTCATTCTATGAAGTCAGCATCACTCTAATACCAAAGCCAGGCAAAGATACAACCAAAAAGGAGAACTCTAGACCCATCTCATTAAGGAACACAGATGCAAAGATTTTCAACAAAATACTTGCAAACCACATTCAGACCCACATCAAGAAGATCATCCATCATGACCAAGTTGGATTCATACCAGAGATGCGGGGATGGTTCAACATATGAAAATCAATAAATATCATAAAACATATAAATGGACTGAAAGACAAAAACCACACCATCATCTCAATTGACTCAGAAAAAGCATTTGACAAAATCCAACATCACTTCATGCTTAAAGTCCTAGAGGGAATTGGATTGGAGGGATAATTCCTCATTGTAATCAAAGCCATATACAGGAAACCCACAGCCAATATCATCCTAAGTAGGGAAATGACAGAAGCATTCCCCTTAAAGGTAGGAACTTTGCAAGGCTGCCACTTGTCACGACTCCTCTTCAATATAGTGCTTGAAACACTTGCTAGAGAAATAAGGCAAGAAAAGGAAATTAAAGGAGTACTAATTGGAAAAGAGTAAGTCAAGATATCCCTTTTTGCTGATGATATGATTGTTTACTTAAGAGATGCTAAAACTCTACCAGAAAAACTCCTAGAAATGGTTAAAAGTTTCAGTAAAATAACAGGATACAAAATTAACCTAGAAAAATCAGTAGCCTTTCTTACACCAACAACAAGCAACTGAAGAAGGAATACAAGGAGACTTTCCAACTAACAATAGCTTCAAAAACAATAAAATACCTAGGAACAAACCTAACCAAAGACACCAAAGATCTCTACAACAAAAATTTTAAACCCCTGAAGAAGGAAATTGAAGAAGACATCAGAAGATGGATGTCAATCCCATGCTCATGGATTGGGAAAATTAATATAGTAAAATTTCCATTCTACCCAAACTATTGTACAGATTTAACCCAATCACAATTAAAATCCCCAAGAGTTTCTTCACAGGTTTGGAAAAAAAAAGTCCTTAATTTCATTTGGAAAAACAAAAGACCCCGAATAGCCAAAGTAACCCTGAGCAAAAGAGCAATACAGGGGGGATCTCTATACCAGACTTCAAACTATACTACAGGGCTATAGTTATAAAAACAGCTTGGTTCTGGTACAAAAACAGACTGTTGACCAATGGAAAAAAAACGAAGACCCAAACTTGAGCAATTTCAGCCACCTCATATTTGACAAGGGGGCCAAGAAGACACAATGGAGGAAAGACAGCATCTTTAGCAAGTGGTGTTGGCAAACCTGGATCACCACTTGTAGAAGAATGAAATTAAACCCCTACCTCTCGCTCTGTATAAAAGTCAACTCCAGATGGATTAAATAACTCAACGTGAAACCCCAAACTCTGAAGGTGATAGAAGAAAAAGTTGGCAGCAACCTACAAGATATAGGCATAGGAAAAGACTTCCTAAATCAGACAGCAGCTGCACAAGAATTAAGGTTGACAACTGACAAATTGGACCTCATTAAATTCAAAAGCTTCTGTACATCAAAGGAAACAATCAAGGAAGCGAGGAGAAAACCCACAGAGTGGGAGGAAACCTTCACCACAGATATATGTAGCAAAGCATTGATTTCCAAAATATATAAACTACTCAAAAAACAAAGAAAGAAAACAAATGACACACTCAAAAGATGGAGCAAAGAGCTGAACAGATACTTCAGAAGTGAGGAATTAGAGATGGCTGAGAAACATCTTAAAAAGTGTTCAACGTTGCTAATAATTAAGGAAATGCAAATTAAAACCACTTTAATCTCACTCCAATAAGACTGGCTAGGATCAAGAAAACAAATGATACCAAGTGCTGGACTGGTTGTAGGGAAAGGGGAACACTCATCCACTGCTGGTGGGAATGTAAACTTTTATAGCCACTGTGGAAGGCAGTGTGGTGAATCCTTGCAAGACTCAGAATGAGTTTGCCACCTGACCCAGTCATACCACTCCTGGGTATATAGCCTCAAAACTCATCTTACCACAGAGGTACATGCACAGCCATGTTTATTGCAGCTCTCTTCACAATAGCAAAGAGCTGGAACCAACCCAAGTGCCCCTCAACTGATAAGTGGGTAGAGAAAACATGGTACATCTTCACAATGGAGTTCTACGCAGCAGTAAAGAAAGATGACATTGTGAACTATGCAGGTAAATGGATGGAGCTAGAAGATATGCTAAGTGAAGTAACACAGTCCCAGAAAAACAAATGATGAATGGTATCCCTCATCTGTGGGTGCTAGCACCAATTACCTAATTGTATGGCAAATTGAGCAACGTTAATGTGATCTGAAAACAACTGTGCTCTTATATTGTGAATCCCTTAAAAAATAATAAAGAAAAAATAAAGAAAAAAAGTATAAATTTAGCTTCTAGAGTATCTTGTGCTTTTAGCTCAAACAATTAAAAAAATCACTAAGGTTTCTCTCTTTTCTCAAAGATTTGCTTTATTTAAAAAAAATGACTAAAATATGCTGGGCGTGGTGGCATACACCTTTAATCCCAGCACACAGGAGGCAGAGGCAGGCAGATCTCTGTGATTCTGTGATTTCCAGGCCAGCCTGGTCTACATAGTGAGTTCCAGGCCACCTAGGGCTGTTGAGAGACTCTGTCAAAAACAAAAAGAAAAAAAAAAAAACTAGTAAAATACAGGGTCTTCCTTTAGTCCCAGCTGGTCTGGAGCTTACAGACCAGGCTGGCCTTGAACTCAGAAATCTTCCTGCCTCTGCCTCCCGAGTGCTGGGATTAAAGGCGTGTGCCACCATGCCCGATGCTTTTAAGGTTGTTAAAAGTATTTTATTAGTATTTTTAAGTATTTTAATACTTTACTAGTATTTTTACTAGTATTATTAAGGTTTCTTTAGGACTGTTTAAATTAACTCATAACTTATTTTCATTTACTTAAGGAAGGCTTTTAGATAAAGGGATCAGGAAGGCACAGCAGTTTTACATATTGAGTTTTTGGAATGAGATAATCTGGTGATGTAGCTTGAGGTTATTACTTCATCTTTGCTAATGTTGAATGCTTTCATATAAAAAATGTGACAGCATCTTCTAGAAGTGCCAACAAAAAACACAGGGATATGTTAACATTATGAAAATGATAGTTAGCACTTGTGAAACACTTGCACATTGAACACAGGAAGCTGTGCTGAGTGATTTGACTTCAATTACTTTTTATTTTTTATTATTTATTTTTTTTTTGGCAGTGAACTTCAGGGCTTTATTGTACAACAGAGAGGGCACATTGTGCCAGCCTACTCCAAACTTTTAAATTGTTATTACTGAGATTCCTTAGTAACTCAAGCTTTCTTCTGCTCAACAAAGACTGAACATTATTTACATAATTTATTTTACACTGATGGTAAGGAATTATACTAGAATTTATCACTAAACTAACTTTGTTTCCATCTTCTATGTCTTTACTAAATATCTTCATCATCCCGGTAACTCAATTACTTTTTAATTGCCAGCATTTGACCCACAAGAGAATGACGGTAAAAGAAATACCATGAGCAAATTAGTTATGAAGGGAATAATTAGTTATGAAGGGAATAATAGTTTTAGGGCTGGCCCTGGTGACACATGGCTTTAACCCCAAGACTTGGGAGGAAAAGGCAGGTGGGCCTCTGTGGTAGGACACACACAGAGAGAGAGAGAGAGAGAGAGAGAGAGAGAGAGAGAGAGAGAGAGAGAGAGAGATCATTGATTTATATCACTGAGAGAAAAAGAGAGGACAGCACAGCACTTACAGGAAAAATATTGAAGTTCAATTTTTATGCTATAAACAGGAAAACAGATTGTCAAGTCTTCAACATCTCCCATAGAGTTGGCAGAAAAGAGTTAGGGAGGAAGGTCTGTGATAAACGACTTCCTTAGTGTGTATAAGACCCACAGTTCAATCTCAGAAATGGGAGTAGGGTCAGCAAGGATATTAAGAAAGTCGTTTGGTTTTCTCCTTTGATCCAAATAGAAAATGGGAAAGAGAAATGAGAGATTAAAAGGCAAACAAAGCAACAAAGGCAGCAAAAGTGTGATCTTGAAAATGCAAGATCAATTCTCCAACTCTGCTTAGAATTCCATTACCTCCAGGGGGGTGTCACAGACCCCTCCTTGATTCTGGAGTTCTGATTAATATCCCAACTCTGATCCTTTCGCTAGGGAAAAAGAGGATTTTAAAATAGCAATGCTCAGATGACCAGAATCAATTCAGACTTGTGGATACACTGGCTGATTTGATGTTAGCCAGCCAGGCTTCTCACCTATAAGACTAAAACATTATTTTCTAGTTCATTTCAGTAAATCAGATTCTGAGAACTGCAGTGCATCGGGGATTCTCTCCTGTGTGTCCATGACTGGACATTTCTTACTGGAAGTCTGTGGATCTTACCTTTGGTTTATGGGTGAATTACAGGCTCCAATGCTTGAAACCATGCAGACTACCCTTAGGTTTGATATCCATATGGCCTCATAATTAAAATTACATACACCTATAATGCTGATGACAGTCCATCTACCACATCCTCCTAATGTACTACAAGCTCATATTTGTGGTTTGTGGTATGAGTGTCACATTCCATTGACATGGTGGTCACCTTAGAATCCTCTCCATGTTATATTCACTGTCAGGGATATTCCCCTGAAACACAACATGCTCACTGATGAATTAAAAGAAGAAACAAAATCATGGAAACAGTTTCTTTTTAGGAAACAAGCACCTTAGCAACCATCACAGTTCTTTATGTCCTCATTCTGGTAAATTACAAGCTATCAAAACGGCACACATTTTGAAAGTTTACAAAATGCAAATGAAGCTGCCTTGTTGCTTGCTGTGCTGCAACTTGAGATAATAAGGGGACTTCAAAAATAAATTCACTGGAAGCAAAACCTGGTATCTTTGGGTGTCACAGGCTATTTTGACTAAGCTCATTTCCAGTTGTAACATCAGCAAAATTAAGCTATTAAAGATACAAATAAAAGAGCTGTGTTAGTTCTAAGAAGAAATAGCACTAATTGGATATGTATGTGCCTGTATATCTTAAATGTGTGGCTCATCAGTAGTTATTACTAAAGTTGGCATAAATAATAGACATGGTAAATTGCATTTCTAGACTTCTCTCAATGCAAAATTCTTAAGGGTTATCTTCCTAAATGAGTCACAGTGTCATAGAATAAAATCCAAGAAAAATGTAAACACATGGATATCAAAGGCATCATTACCATTGTCTTCACCTCTTCACATTCACTACTGCAAATAAGGCACACAAATTTAAATCTTAATAAAAATAAACCTTATCTATAACCTATTTAGATGTATGGGAGTCAGTGATCTCACTGAATAAAAATAAGCTAATATCAATATTTCTTGAACTTGAGATAGATGATACATAGATGATTGATAGATAAATAGCTAGCTAGCTAGCTAGCTAGATAGATAGATAGATAGATAGATAGATACATACATACATACATACATACATACATACATCAAGATAGGGCGACAGATGATAGATAGATAGATAGATAGATAGATAGATGATAGATAGATGATAGATAAATAGATAGATAGATAGATAGATGGTAGATAGATAGATAAATAGATAGATGGTAGATAGATTATAGAAGTGAACTGATAAATATACCTATCATTTAGTACAAAGAAGCAAAGACATGAATACATATAATCCCAAAGGAGACAGTCCAAGAATACAGGCTCCAGGATAGAAACATTCATCATTTCTGTTCTTCAGTTCTAGGGAGGGGAGGGGAGAGGAAGGAAAAGAGGAAACACTGCACTAGAGAACATCTGGGAGTTTCTGCTGTTAGAAATACATCCATAGGTAGAAGCAACATGCATTCCAAGTGATATAAAGCAAAATAATCCACATTTAGCCATAGCCTCTGAGACTACAGAACACTGAGGGAAAGAAAATAACTTCAAAATACTCAAGCAGGTAAAAATATCAAATGCATTTAGACTGTCAGGAGATTCAGAAAGAAACATTAATAATTAATCCTTTATTTTCTATCTCCACTCAATCCTTAATATTTAGTACTGAAACATGATTTCATCTTAGGTAAAATAGAAAAGTATAACTAATTCATTTATCTTTTTCATTTATGCTTTTTAACAACCCCAAAATAAATACATTTGGGTATCTAAATAGTTTATTTCTATATATTGATAGAAATCACATAAAACAAGTAAGATTAAATTCCTTTATCTATAGTAGATATTTTTAAGTTAATTTTTATTGAGCACATTTCACACATTTCTTAGTAAAATTTAGACTCATTCCTTCATCCATACCCACCCCTCATGCCCTACATACCCTGCCAGCGCTCATGGATTCTGTCCGGTCTTGCATCTTGTTCTCAGTCTTTTATAACCTTTCACAAATGCAGAACTTTACTCTTTTGGTCAGTTCCTTGAATAGGTTTTTATATCTCTTTTGTTCCCTTTAATTTTATATTATTCCAAAATATGCATATATACACTCCTCCACACATAAATAACAATTACAAAATCTGAAAATAAACTAAAGGTTAATTCCAAAACATGTTTAGGGAATCACATTTTAACAGTAAAGTTGCATGCAGGTAAAAAGAAATATAACTTTACATTCTTTTTTTTTAGAATATGAATACATATATTCCACTCATATATGGTAGTTACAATGTGTGAATACAAGTGGTAGAGCCCATTAAGAGATTCACATTATAATAGCACAGTTGCTTTCAGATACAATGAAATATAATAATAAAGTAGCTCAGTTTGCCTGTCAACTGGGGATTTGGTATTAGCATCTACAAATGAGGGAAACCATTCCCCTTGTTTGTTTGTTTTTTTCTTTTGTTTGTTTGTTTTTTCTGAGACTGTGTTACTTTACTTAGCATAATGGCTTCGAGTTCCATCCATTTACCTGCAAAGTTCATGATGTCATTTTTTAAGGCCAATATTTATTTGAAGCTCTGTGCATTACATTACAAATCAAATCTAGACCCCCCCTCCCAACCCCTCACCCACCCCAACAGAGCTCATGCATTCTGCCAAACATGTTTTTAATCTTTTTCTCAGTTTCTCTCAAAAGTTTTGATGCAGAAGTTAACTGTTTGGAGCAAAAGTTCACTGTTTTAGTCAGTTCTTTGATGCAGTCTTTTCTGTTGTTGTTGTTGTTGTTGTTATTTCTTCCAATGTGCATCACTCCAAAATATGTACATATGCATGACACATATATCATAGGTTTTAGCATCTTCAGCTTATGATTTTTTCTTTATTAGGCTAAAAGATGTCAAGTTTGAAGGCTCCTCCTTGGCAAGCCCAAACCACCATCAGTTCTGCCCTTGCGTTTCACACTGGGGTTTTCCCTTCCCCTGGTCACCAAATGAGTTCCAGTAAGCACCGCGTCCTGTCTTGATCTTCCTATACTGGTCTCCGTGATACAGCCTGGGTAGTCCAACAATGGCAGACTATACTCTGAAGAAGTGGAAACCCCAGTAGTAGCTCAGTCCACAATGTATTAATCAGGATTCTCTAAAGAAACAGAAGCAACAGGACAAAAATATAGCTATATACAATTTATTGGTTTGCTCACATGACAGCGCCCAAGGAGTCCAACAGTAGCCATGCCACACTGGAGAGGCTGAGAATCCAGGGAACTGCTCAGTCCTCAAGGCTGGATGTCTCAGTAGTCCCATTCTGGTGCTGAAGGCCTGATGGATTCCAGGAGATCTGCCGGTCTCAGTACACACTGGGATCCGAAGGGTTGATCACAGCAGCAAGACATACTCACCAGTGAGAGAGAGGCAAGCCACAGGAAAAAAGGGACCAGCTCCATCTGCCATGGCCTTTTATACTGCCTGCTGGCAGAAAGTAATGCCCACATTTGGGGTGGGCCATCCGGGTTGAGGTGGTCCAATCCAAAGATCCTTTTTCTCTTATTTGTTCCTTAGTCCAGTCAAGTTGACACCCAGGATTAACCATCACAAGTCCACCCCTTGTCAACTTGACACCCAATAAATAGCCTCTCCTTATGTTATGCTTAAATGTCAATTGCAAACAATGGCAAGGTCATAATTCTGCCTAACATGTTATAAGTGTCTCATGTGCAATCGCAAAGCATTATGTCTTAGAGTAGGTGGTAATGTCCTAGAGGAACACTTAATCTTTCAGTATCTAATAACCTAAATATGAAAACACTTAACATTTAATCTGTTGTACATTCAAAAGGGAACAACACAAGTATTTGCTTAATATATGTATATATATGAACAAGCACATTCTTAACCAAATAGGACAAAAGTTAATATCTATTATAATCCATGTTTTTGCAACTGGTACCATGGCCTCAGCTGTCTTTACTACCTTCTTCTACTACCCATTCTGTATTTTCTCCACCATCAGCAAGCACCTTTTGGTTCTTTCCCTGGAGGAGTGATCCATACCTTCATCCCTGAAAGGTCTGGGCTATTGTCCTGTCTGGTTTGGGTTGTTGGAGTTTCCCATTGACCTTAATCAAAGGGCATGGTAGCACCAGAAGGTGCCCTACAGCATCTCCTGCCTTCCAGACATAATCCTCCTTGCCCCCATTGTGGAGAAAAAAATCCAATTTCCCCCTGGTAGTCTGAATCAATCACTCCTCCTACTACTGTTATTCCTTCCTTAGCCTGTTGGCTTAAGGGCAGGAGAATCCCAAAGTGGCCAGGGGGAAGTCTTAGCTTCCAGTTCAATGGAATGTTTGCTGTATCTCCTGGCAAAAGCACTCCCCCCTTTGGAGCCAAAACTTCTAGACCAGCAGAACGCAAGGTCGTGGGTACAGGAAGCAAAAATTTTCCTACTCGGTCACTAGGGGTGATAGTGAGTGGAATCACTCCCACTTCCACCCCTTGGTTCCTGGACCCATGAATTCTGGCTATAGGAGAAACAGTACCATATAGTGGGCGCTGATCCAAAGCATATACTGCCTGCTGGAGAACCTTGCTCCAGCCTTCCAGGGTATTGCTACCTAATTGGCACTGTAACTGTGTCTTCAAGAGGCCATTCCATGGTTCTATCAAGCCAGCTGCTTCTGCATGGTGGAGAATATGGTAAGACCAGTGGATACCATGATCATGGGCCCACTGTCGCACTTCTTTGGCTGTGAAGTGATTTCTTTGGTCAGAAGTGATGCTGTGAAGAATACCATGATGGTGGATAAGGCATTCTGTAAGTCCCTGGATGGTAGTTTTGGCAGAAGCATTACATGCAGGAAAGGCAAATCCATAACCAGAATAAGTATCTATTCCTGTAAGGACAAAACGCTGTCCCCTCTATGATGGAAGTGGTCCAATGTAGTCAACCTGCCACCAGGTTGCTGGCTGGTTATGCCAGGGAATAGCACCATATTGGGGGCTCAATGTTGGTCTCTGCTGTTGGCAAATCTGGCACTCAGCAGCAGCTGTAGCCAGATCAGCCTTGGTGAATGGAAGTCCATGCTGTCGAGCCTATGCATAACCTCCATCTTTGCCACCATGACCACTTTGTTCATGGGCCCATAGAGCAACAACAGGGATAGCTGGACCTCCTCATGGACCACACTTTCTATATCACTTTTAGGAGCTTGCTTAGACTTCAATCTGGTTATAGGTCTAGAGGCAACAATTGGTGGGCCCTGAGGGACATTAGCTCCCACTGGGAAGGGGGATTAGTTTCCTCAGGCAAGGGTGCAGAGGAGGGATCTGCACAGTGTGGATTCTCTGCTGAGGGTGGGGAGATTAATTCCTCAGATAAAGAAAATCCCTCAGAATCCGAGGGTTCAAATTCCTCATCATCGTGGTTCTCCCACACATCTCCATCCCAAGTTTCAGGGTTCCACCCTTTCCCCACCAGTGCTCTCACTTTAACTGCTGACACTCTTCGTGGCTGGGAATTAAATTTGCATTGTAAATCAGCCAAATGGATAATAAGGGCTCCAGCTTGATTTTCTGCCACTTTAGCTCTTTGGCTGCTGGAGAGAAGATTCTCTTCCAGAGCACACTTGGAAACTTTTAAACTGTTTCAAGTCTGGAGCTGGTCAGTTTTATCACTGAGCTCCTTATTTTCCTCTATCACTTTATCCAGAGATGCTAGGAGCAACCAGGCAACATCATTATTTTCCCTATTTTTCTGCAATTTCTCAAATATTATATATAGAGTCGCTAAATTCCTTGCACCTCACAAGAAGTGAGTTAGGTTAGTCAAATGGATCTATCTTCATAATTACATCAAATAGTCTGCACCAAGGCTTATCATTCCTCTTCATGCCACCAGGAGAGCCTTCAGTAACTCTAGACTTCATTGGGTTGGAGAGCTGGCTCCAGAAACTGCCAAGCCCACTAAAGAAATTCATCCTTTCAATACTGTTTCCCTAGAACCACTTCTGGTACCAAAATTTGTATTAGTCAGGGTTCTCTAAAGAAACAGAAGCAGGTCGAAGATATAGCTACATACAATTTTTTGATTTGCTCATGTGAGAGAGCTCAAGGAGTCCAACAGCAGCTGCACTGCACTGGAGAGGCTGAGAATCCAGGGAACTGCTCAGTCCTCAAGGCTGGATGTCTCAGTAGTCTCAATCTGGTGCTGAAGGCCTGATGGATTCCAGGAGATCTGCCAGTCTCAGTACACGCTGGGATCCGAAGGGCTGATCACAGCAGCAAGACATACTCACCAGTGAGAGAGAGGCAAGTTGCAGGAAAAAAAGGACCAGCTCCTTCTGCCATGGCCTTCTATTCTGCTTTCTGGCAGAAGGTAACGCCCACATTTGGGGTGGGCCATCCGGGTTGAGGTAGTCCAATCCAAAGATCCCTTTTCTCCTATTTGTTCCTTAGTCCAGTCAAGTTGACACCCAAGATTAACCATCACACACAAGTAGGATGTCTCAGCAGTCCCCATCTGGCACTGAAGGTTTAGAGGATTCTTAGAGAGACATGAGTCTTCAGTCCATATTGGAAGGTTGAAAAGCTGTGTCTCATTTCTTTGAAGGATGGCAAAAGCAGTAGTAGCCAGAGGGTAGCTGCCCTTGCCGGTAAGACAAAACAACCGTGCTCTTTTTTTTTTTTTTTTTTTTTCTCTCTCTCTCTCTCTTCTTTCTATATACTAAGATCTCAAGTTTTATACCTGCAGTACAATTTCTTAGGATTTACTATTTATTTATTTATTTATTTATTTATTTATTTATTTATTTATTTATGTTTAGCCTTTTCTTTTTGATGTTTAAGTCTACACAGTTAGCCCAGATTAACCAAGATTTTTGTTTTCTCAAGGTCAGTTGAGGATCTGGTCCTCAAGTGTCACTCAGGGTTTTCTGGGGGGCAGGGAGCCCCTGGCTCCTTTTGGCTTTTCATTCACCAGTTCCAACCACTAGAGGACAAAATCAGGTCTTGCTAGACCAGGCTTCCCTTTTGAAGCATGAGTAGACTTTCCTCTTTATAGATTGGACAATGGCTGACATCCCATTAGTGGATCTCCAAGACCTCCCTGCACATGAAGTCTGGTGACTCACATTTGCAGGACATTTCAAGAGATGCACCAATGCATAGTCCCCTGGGTCTTAGTTGACCTCTGAGGGCAAGGAACAAATTTATCCCCTAAGACCCTTGGCCAAATTGGTATGGGAATTATGTATGGTGATGTCATCTTTCTTTACCTCTGCATAGAACTCCATTGTGTAGATATACCACATTTTTGTTATCCAGTCATCAGTTGAGGGGCATTTGGGTTGGTTCCAGCTCTTTTCTATTGTGAAGATAGCTGCAATAAACATAGCTGTGCATGTATCTTTGTGGTAGGATGCATCTTATGGGTATATACCCAGGAGTGGTATGCCTGGGTCAGATGGTAGGCTCATTTTGAGTCTTTTAAGGGTTTTCCACACTGCTTTCCACAGTAGTTGTACCAGTTTACATTCCCACCAGCAGTGGATGAGTGTTTTCCTTTCCCTACAACCTCTCCAGCATTTGGTGTCTTTTGTTTTCTTGATCTTGGCCAGTCTTATTGGAGTGAGATGATACGTTAATGTCGTGTTAATTTGTATTTCCTTAATTATAAATGATGTTGAACATTTTTTTAAGATGTTTCTCATCTGTATTAGTCACTTTTCTGTTGCTGTGATAAAACCACCATGAGCAAGGGAACTTATAAAAGGAAGAGCTTATTTGAGCTTATGATTGATGGTTCCAGGGAATTAGAGTCCATTGTGGTGGGAGGCAAGGCGGCTGGAGCTGGAACAGCAAGCCGAGGTTCACATCTCACAATGAGCACAGGAAGGAGAGAGAGAGAGAGAGAGAGAGAGAGAGAGAGAGAGAGAGTCTGGACACCACAAGGTTGTTAAACTTAACTAAGCCTACCCCCAATAACTACTTCCTCCAGCACGGCCACATCTAAGACCTCCCAGACAGTGCCACCAACTGGAGACAAATGTCTGAATACTTAAAGCCTATGGGGGGGAACACTCTCATTCAAACCACCACATCTCCATCTTTATTTCCTTACTGGTGAAGTCTCTGTTCATCTCTCTACTGCATCTTTTGAGTAGGTCATTTGTTTTTTTACTTCTTTGGTTTTTTTTTTTTTTTTAAGTAGTTTATATATTCTGGATGATAATGTTCTGTCAGCTGTATCAGTGGCAAAGATTTCCTCCCAGTCTGTGGGTTTTCTCTTCATTTCCTTGATTGTTTCGTTAGTTGTACAAAAGCTTTTGAGTTTGATGAGGTCCACTTGTCAGCTGTTGTCCTTATTTCCTGTCCAGCTGCTGTTTGATTTAGGAAGTCTTTTCCTCTGCCTATGTATTGTAGGTTGCTGCCAACTTTTTCTTCTATCACCTTCAGGGTTTCAAGTTTCAGGTTGAGATCTTTGATCCACTTGGAGTTGATTTTTGTATAGGGTGAAAGGTAGGGGTTTAATTTTGTTCTTCTACAAATGGTGATCCAGTTTTGCCAATGCCATTTGTTGAAGATGCTATCCTTCCTCCACTGAGGTTTTTTTGGTACCTTTGTCAAAGACGAGGTGGCTGAAGTTATATGAGCTCAAATTGGATCTTCATTTGTTCCATTGGTCAATGGGTCTGGGTTTTTTGTTTTTTTTTTTTTTTTTTTTTTGCTGGTACCAGGCTGTCTTTATGACTGTAGCCCTGTAATATAGCTTGAAGTCCGGTAAAGTTACACCCCCCCCCCCGCATTACACTTTTTACTCAGGATTGCTTTAGCTATTTGGAGTCTTTCATTTTTCCATATGAATTTAAGGATTTTTTTCCACATCTTTGAAAAAGCTCATGGGGATTTTGATTGGGATTGCATTGAATCTGTATGTTAATTTGGGTAGAATGGATATTTTTACTATATTAATTTTCCAATTCATAAGCATGGGAGGTCTTTCCATCTTTTGATGTCATTTTCAATATCCTTCTTCAGGATTTTAATTTTTTTGTTGTAGAGGTCTTTGGTGTCTTTGGTTAGGTTTATTCCCAGGTATTTTTTTTTTTTTTTAGATTATTGTGATTGGGAAGGTCTCCTTATATTCCTTCTTGAGTTGCTTATTCTTGGTGTAAAGAAAGGCTACTGATTTGTCTAGGTTTATTTTGTATCCTGCCACTTTACTGAAACTTTTAATCATTTCTAGGAGTTTTCTGGTGGCGTTTTTAGCATACCTTATCATATCATCTGCAAAAAGGAAGAGTTTTACTTCCTATTTTCCAATTAGTAGTCCTTTAATTTCGCTTTCTTGCCTTATTACCCTAGCAAGCATTTCAAGCACTGTATTGAAGAGGAGTGGTGATAGTGAACAACCTTTCTATGTTCCTGCCTTTAAGAGGAATACTTCCAACTTTTCTCCACTTTCTTTTCTGGTCTTGTCTATTGGTGTTCTACGTGCTTTTTATATTTGTATGAGTTTGTCATTTTTCAGTTTGGGGAAATTTTCTTCTATTATTCTGTTGAAGATCTGATCAATACCATTCTCTTGGAATTCTTCTCCTTCCTCTATCTCTATGATGCAGAGGTTTGGACTTTTCATAGTGTCCCACATTTCCTGGTTGTTCTACTCTTGTTTTTTTTTTTTGTTTTTTGTTTTTTTTTAGTTTTTCATAATCTTTATTTGAGGTTTCTAGCTGCACTGTGCTATCCTGTAGGTCTGATATTATTTTTTCTGCTTCATGCATTCTGCTTCTGAGGCTTTTTCCCATCCTTTCCTACTGATTGGATGAATGTTCAATTTCCTTTTGCATTTCATCCTGTGATTTCTTCAGTATTTCCACTTCCTTTTGGAGCTTTTCATTCTCTTGTTGTAGCTTCTTGATTTGCTGCTCAGTTTCTTTTTTCCTTTCAGCCTGAGCTTTTCAGTGTTTCCACTTCCTTCAGGAGTTTGTCATTCTCTCCCTCTAGTACTTTTCAGTGCTTGTATTTCTCATCCTGTAGTTCTGTTTGGAGTTTGTATTTCTCTTCCTCTAATTCTTTTTGGAGTTTGTCAATCTCTCCCTTTAGTTCTTTCTGGAGTTTATCATTCTTTCTTTCTAGTTCCTTCATGAGTTTTTCATTTCCCCCATTTTTTTCTCTAATTGGTTCTTTTTTTGGTTTTTTTTATTTTTAATTATTTATTTTATGTGTATGAATGTATTGTCTGCATGTAGTTTGATGTACCCATGTCGTGCAATGCTGCGGAGGTCAGAAGAGGGCGTCGGATTCCCCTGGAACTGGAGTTCTCCTGGAATCGGAGTTATGGATGGTTCTCAGTCACCATGTGGGTGCTGGGGATCGAACCCTGGTCCTCTGCAAGAGCAGTTGACACTATTAACCGCTAGGCCATCTCTCCAGCCCCTGTTCTTTATATTCTTTGAATATGTCTACAATTTTCTTCTAAGGTTAGTGTCTTGGTTTCCTTCCAGGTAGACCTCATTGTTTGGATCTTCTACAGGAATGGTTGAGTTTGGTGGGGATTTATTATGAGCTTTTCCCATATTATTGTTTTTCCATTGTGTCCTTGTCATGTGAATTTCTTTTTTGTTTTGTTTTTCCCTTTGTTTGTTTGTTTGGCTTCTGTTGCTAATTTCAAGTGTTAATAAGGAGGACTGGTTGGTCACTCAGTTTGCTTCCTGTTGGTTTCTTCCTCAGCTCTGGCTGTACAGCCTAGAGTCACTGACACTGCTGGATCGTCCCAACTACAGAAAACCACAGCAACAGCAGCTTATCCTCTCCGCCACAGTACCAGTAGCTTGAGCATAGGGGTGGGGGAATTTGGGTTTACTCCTTTGGCCTGCGTGCTGTACCCCACCTGGCCATCAAGTGTGTGTGCCACTGTCTGTCCCTCTATCCACACACACACAGTTCTCTCTGGTTCTAGTGGTGGGCAGCAGATGCCCTGGGTGAGCAGCAGATGCCCTGGGTGAGCAGCAAGGCTGAGTGCCAGATACCCACCTGGCCACCGAGTGTGTGTGCTACACACACTGTCTGTCCTTCTATCTGTCCCTCTATCTGTCCCTCTGTCCACCTAGTAGATTTTTTAAAATTTAATTTGTTTTGGCAGACATATACAAATATAAAGTCGTACATATTTATAGGGTCACATGATATTTCATGCATATATACATTGTTTAAAACTTAAAACTCCTGAAAATGTCTAGGTCATTAAACATGTATAAATGTTGGATGGCTTGACTGTAGGGCTTAAATATGAATATATAGCTGGCCTGGTGGCTCATGCCTTTAATCCTAGCACCTGGGAGGCAGAGGCAGGTGGATCTCTGTGAATTCAAGTCCTACCTGGTCTACATAATGAGTTCCAGGACAGTTGGGGTTACAGGATACCCTGTCTCAAAAAGACATAAATAAATAAATAAATAAATAAATAAATAAATAAATAAATAAATAAATAAGTGTATGTATGTATATATACAATTAGGATACTTCATAGAACACAATAAATGAAGTATTGTAGAATTAAAACTTTGGCTCCAGGCAGGACCTGCAAGTCCTGTCCCAGAACTTCGGGGAGTTATCTGATATATCCATGAGCATTCAAGTTGCCTCTGTGAGTTATCTGTAGCTCTGTGAGGTTGGGATATTGCATTATATCCTGCCTCGCCTATCTCAGCAAAGTTCCAGACCCTGATGGCCTCATCTTTTGACATATTAAGCAAAATGTCACACCTCTAGTTTACTGTTTACACAAACAAGAGCTCTGCTGCCCCCAGTAGAACCCAAGGTAGCTTGCCCTTCCCTTCTTCCTGCCCCCCACTTCCTTGCCCAGAGCACAGTAGGTTTTAGTATATAAACACATTGCTGGCATGAATAAAACTGAGTCTCCTGGTCTCTCTTCCAGTCTATTTCATTTCTCATCTGGGTGATTTCTTGTGGTTCCCTCCCCCTTCCTTGAAGAAGCTCAGCCTAGGAACTGTTACCCAGCCAGCAGGAGACAACTCTGAGGCTTACAGCCTTGTGAAGCTACCAGCCTGTTTCTAGGAGGGAAGAACATCGTGTGGATTGAGGCCATAGGTGATTAAAGGACCAACATATATATATATATATATATATATATATGACAACATCATTAAAAAAACATTTTACTGAGCNCTGCCAGCCTGGTTCTAGGAGGGAAGAACATCGTGTGGATTGCGGCCATGCGTGATTAAAGGACCAACAGATTATATATATATATATATATATATGACAACAACCCATGAATTATGTAGGAAATATCATAGTGAACCAAACAAAATTATTTCATGGGTTGAAAATTTGAATATCACTCATCTTATTTTGAAACTTCTGCTAGTAAATTTTTGTTTTAACTTGAGAATGGGTAAAAATAACTTTTAAGTTCATATGTAATACAGGGAAAAATGCTTCTTACAAGGAAAATAACACACTGGTATTAACATTTTCACTATGCACATTAGTCTGTAGTATTATTATATGAATGAACAGTTGATGGCATAATCTAACCTACCAGGATCTAACTTAAATAGAACCATCCTTATGGTTGTAATCTTGCAACTACTCATGTGATTAAGCAACACACTATGGCTGTGTTCCTACTGGTACAAACATGCTTCTGGCTTGCACTCCACTGCATGCTATTATAATGTATTTGTTATGCTATAGTTACCAACACAATCCCCTAATTTTGAGTTTAAGAAGAAGCTCTAATTTTTTTCTATCAAGTAGAATATGTCAAAGTAATAGGTTATATACACTAGGATACAGAAGATATTGTGACTATTTTAGTGAGCTCAGAACTACCCCCTGAAGTCTCTCTTTCCTTTTATTTTTTATAATTTTTTATTGAGACAGTTTTCTCTGTAGCTCCAGCTGGCCTAGAATTTGCTATATAAAGCAGGCTGGACCAGATTTCACAGAAGTCTGCTTGCCTCTGCCTCCAGAGTACTGGGATTAAAGGTCTGTGCCACCATGCTGGACCATCTCTGTGTTATTTTAAACTGAAGATTTGTTGTAATGTTGTAAGACAAAAATGGGTAATAAATATACCTGGAAAGAAAAGGATCATCAGACAGTGGGTCAGAAAGGAAAAGTTCCAGAGTCATTCACAAATTTCCAAACTGTACTATGCCTGTCTTGCAATGGCTGCCATTGAAAGAACATAACATTGCAAAAGCATCTTTAAAGGTACTAATCTATTAAGTGACTATGAGTTGCACAGCCCTAAGTGACATATCTACAATGCATTCCATACTTTCAGGGTTCAAGGAACATCCAGGAAGAGGAGTGGAAAGACTATAAGAGCCAGAGTCACAAGATGCCTGCTACTAATTAATGCATTCTAGACACAACAAGGAAGCTGCAACAATGAAATCTCCAGAGAATGATAGTCCAAGAACATCCAAATAATGAAAAATGAACTTACCATATCAAAGTTTATGGGGGAAATGTCACAGGCTACAACTTCAAGATGAAGAACTAAAGGCAATCAATGGTTGCTGAAGGAGGCCAAATGAGTTTTTACCAGGGACTGTCTTCCTGAGAAGTTATCTAATCCCAAGAAATGTGTAATAATAGTCAAAGAAGAGGATATGAAATTGAGGAGAACATGGGCATGGGAGAAGCTGCTGGAGGACTGAGAGGGATGGGAATAATGCAAGGACAACATACATGTCTGAAATTCTCAGAACAAAATAAAATTAAACAAAAAATGATGCCTCATAACCTTTCCAAAATAAGTAATCACTTATATGAGAAAAAAATACCTTTCAAGTTTAAGATTTTTCCCTGACAAAAGAAATATGAAATAAGATAATTTCACAAATAAAAGGAAATACTGTTAGTACAAATTACAAAATTGTTTAACCAAAACTATCCAAATCCAACATAGAATCCTCATTTATTAACCATGTGCAATGTCTCTGACCTTGCTGCTTTTCTTAACAACCAGCCAAGAAATCACGAATAAGGAATGCCAAGGGTTGAGAAAATGATCCTCTAAGCCATTCAACTACAGAATTCAAAATAGAGAACAACCAAATATGCTATACATGTCTACCTCAGTCTACCTCTTATCCTACACTTCAGTCAACATCATTGGCAATGGAAATTTTGTTTACTAATCAAAAATGTTCTAAAGAATTTGTACTAAAGTTTCTGGGATATGTACCTGGTGGGATTTAAGATGATGTAATTCAATATATTGCTATCCCTCTGAAATGATAATCTTCTTGGTGATAAGAATATGGTGCCTTCTCTTCCTGATCATCCCATTATAGTTCATAATTCTATTTAAATGCATACTATTCACTTTCCATAATTCAATTTTCAGGGTTCTGGTTTGAGGACATATAAGTGGTGTCTGAGGGTTTTTACTCTAATGACTTGGTCCCATGTGGTGAACTTCTCCTGGCATCAACGACGGCACTGTACTGGTAATAGCCAATTGAAGAGGCCCTAGGGCACAATTATGGACACTTTTCAGTTCCCCATGAAGCCCCATTTTCTCTACGGGAGCTTTGCGGAACATTACTGATAGGTATTGTGTAATTCTGTGACTGGATCTATTCCATGATTTTAGCAGGAACAGCTTTAGTGAAGAAGCATTTTCAACATGCCTGAGAATATACTGTCCAGGCAATGTCTCTGCCCATTTTTCTTGTGAAATCAGAGTTTTAATTGGCTCTGCTATGATTATTCGGGGCATCTCTACTGAAAGGTCCAGAGGACAACACACAGCAGGAAGGACCATGGAGAAATATTTCAGAGCAGAGAGAAGGAAAGGAGCTGACAGTCTTTCTGCCTTCACAGTCTTTACAAATTACACAATCATTTTATTTGCTCTAAGAAAGTGAGAAACTTTAATTATGCTCCTTTGGTTCTGTCCACAAGCCAAAGCCAAAGTTTCTTCTCTGTTCCCATGAAGGGAGTGGAATAAGTCTATGAGGAAATATTTTCTCACTCCAGTGAAAATGGCCACAGACATAAAGATGATAATGAACAAGTGCTGGTAAGGATATGAAAAAAAGCAAAGCTAATTAATGGTCCTACTCAGCTGTAAAGCCTAATAAACAAAAATGACTCTACCAGAAACTATCACTAAGGATGCAATAGTCACTAAGGATGCACTTCTACCTTGGGGGAAATCAGCAGCCGTCTAATTGAAATTAAGGCCTACACAATGGGAAGATCTTGTGTGTTACTATAAACAAAGCCAAATACAAATGGCAGGAGATGCCATAGACCCTAGAGAAATCCCTAGACCAGTGTAATTTCTTTCTATATGCTAAATGTGTATCCTATTTTTGATTTTTTAAAATTTATCGTTATTAAACTATTTCCATACATCATACATCATTTCTCAATCAAATTTAGAGTCACTTCCCTTTCCATGCCCCTACCACACCTGAGTTCCTGCACTCTGACATACATGTCTTGCATCTTTTTTGAGTCTTTCCAGAAGGCTTTTTTTTTCAAAGCAGAGGCTTATTGTTTTGGGGAGAACTTCACTATTTCAGTCTTTTTCCCCCCATTTTTTGTTCTTTTGTTGTGGTTCTCTCTAACTTGTATTGCATGTATATATATATACATACATATATATACATATATATTTATACACACATATGTACATACACTTATCATCACCTGAATTGGAGGATATTTTTTTTTTTTGCTAAAGATGTCACGTTTTCCTTAAGGAAGTGTTTGAAGGTTTCTTCTTGGCAAGCCCAAACAACTTGTGCTCCACATTGGGGTCTTTCCCTCCCATGGTCACCCAAATGAGGTCCAGTAATCACTCATCCTGTCTTAATCTTCCTGTACTGGTCTCCATGATACAGCCTGGGTAGTCCAACAATGGCAGTCTATACTCTGAAGAGGCTGAAATCCCAGTAGCTCAGTCCACAAGCTGGATATCTCAGTAGTCCCCATCTGGCATTGAAGGTTTGGAGGATTCTTGGAGAGACATGAGTTTCAGTCCATATTGGAGGGTTAAAAAGTTGTGTCTCATGTCTTCGAAGAATGGCAAAAGCAGTTGCAGACACAGAGTAGATGCACTTGCCAGTAAGAATTGAAGACAGGTGAAACAACAATGCTCTCTCTTTTTTTTTCTTTTTGTCTATTTACTAAGAGCTCAAGTTTTATATCTGAAGTACAGTTTCTCAGGCCTTACTGATTATTTTTGGTTATACTTTCCTTTTGGATGCTTAAGGCCATACGGTTTAATCAAGATTTTTGTTTACTCGAGGTCAGTTGAGAATCTGGTCCTCAGGGGTCACTCGGGTTATTTTTTGGCGAGGGGAGCCCCTGGCTCCTTTCAGCTTTTCATTTACCAGTTCCATTCACTCGAGGACAAAAATCAGGACTTGCTAGACCAGGCTTCTTTTTGAAGCATGAGCAGACCTTCCTCTTTATAGACTGGACACTGGCTGAAGTCCCATTAGTGGATTTCCAAGACCTCCCTACACAGGAAGACTGGTGACCCACATTTGCAGGACATTTCAAGAAATGCCCCCATGCATAGTCCCCTGAGATTTAGTTGACCTCTGAGGGCAAGGAACAAAGTTATCCCTTAGGTCCCTCAGACAAATTGGTATTGGCATTAAGTATGGGCATTAAGTACCCAGAAGGCTAAGTTACACCAGCCTGATACATCACACCTATACTAAAATTGTGTTTTCTGAAAACAAACTGTGTATTATTTCCTATCATATTTCTTGATTCGCATTTTTCCATTTTAACTTTATGTTACTCTAAAATATGTATACATGCCCACCATAATATACCAAAATCCATAGTCTGAAAATAAATGGTAGGTTAGTTCTAGAACCTGTGTAAGGATTCACAATATAAGAACACAGTTGTTTTCAAATTATGAGGAATATAACATTAATGTTGCTCAGTTTGCCTTACAACTAGGTACATAGTGCTAGCATCCACAGATGAGGGATACCATTTGTCTTTTGTTTTTCTGGGACTGTGTTACCTCACTTAACATAGTATCTTCTAGTTCCACCCATTTTCCCGAAAATTTTATGATATCATCTTTACACTGTAGGTTGAGGGGCACTTGGGTTGATTCCTGATCTTTGTTATTGTGAAGAGAGCTACAATAAACACGGCTGTACATGTATCTCTACAGTATGATGAGTATTGGGAATATGTACCCAGAAGTGGTATGGCTGGTTCAGGTAGTAGGCTCATTTTGAGTCTTTTAAGGGTTCTCCACACTGCTTTCCATAGTGATTGTATGAGTTTGAATCCCCACCAGCACTGGATGAGTGTTCCCCTTTCCCCACAACCTCTCCAGCATTTGGTATCATTTGTTTTCCTGATCCTAGCCAGACTTATTGGAGTGAGATGATATCTTAAAGTGGTTTTATTTCATTTTATTTTTTTAATGTGTATGAATGTACTGTCTGCATGTAGGTTTGTGCACCTGTGTCATGCAATGCCGTGGAGGTCAGAAGAGGGTGTAAGATTCCCCTAGAACTGGAGTTAAAGACAGTTTTCAGCTATCATGTGGGTGCTGGGGATCGAACCCGGGTCGTCTGCAAGAGCAGTTGGTGCTCTTAACAGCTGGGCCTTCTTTCCAGCCTCTTAAAGTGGTTTTAATTTGCATTTCCTTAATTATTAGCAATGTTGAACACTTTTTATGTTTCTCAGCCATTTCTATTTCTTCACTTGTGAAGTCTCTGTTCAGCTCTTTACTCCATCTTTTGAGTGAGTCATTTGTTTTCTTACTTCTTTGTTTTTTGAGTAGTTTATATATTCTGGAAGTTAATGCTCTGTCAGATATATCAGCAGTGAAGGTTTCCTCCCACTCTGTGGGTTTTCTCTTCACTTCCCTGATTGTTTCTTTTGCTGTATCCTCGTATTTACAGATGAAAGTACCTCTCACCTCTCATCAAAGAAGCTTCTTTTTGCAACACACGGGAACTATTACAGAGTTCCACAACTGGTCAGATGCAAGGATGATTGCAGGTGAGATCCATAGCTCTGAATGACACATCTCCAAGGCTACCTCTATGCTTAGGATAAATGGATCTCTTAAATTTCACCTAAGGAGGTTTCCCCTGGAAAACTGCATCCCAACAAAGGTTCTAGTAATGTAGACAAAGTGGGCCAAGGTCCATCCCAAACTGGTAGCCCACTTGGCAGTGACGTTCACATGGTGGTGATTCAGAACCATGAAAGGTGAATGAAGGATGGGGTTATTGGTTCTGCCTACATAGTTTCAAGGAGCCACCAGGCCAGGCTGCCTGCAACAGGGGCATCTCTGTGAAAAGAAGACCCTGACAGGCCTAGAAGCCACTGCACAAAGCTGTGAAGGTGACTCCTGGTTGGCAGTTGAGATCCAAAGATGCTGGAGACACTAGAGCCTAAAAACATTTGCCATGAAGAGCTCCTACAGCCAAGAGGAAAAAAATGTTTTTGCTGTTGTTTTTGTACTTTGTATTGATTTTTTGTGTGTTTAATACAGAAAATCTTAATTGTCTTTATACTAACTCTTCCACTGCCCCCCACTGGAATTTATGCATTCTGTAATCTGTGTTAAAGCCTATCCAGACAACTTAGTGTCCCTAGATTTCCTTCAGCACAAGTTCATCTACTGAGGTCTACTCAGCCTAGCTAGAGTGCCTCATTGTAAGATCAGCTCCTCTTCACCCATAAGTAATCAGCTGTCAATTGGGGCCTGCTGCTTATTTTCACACTTCTGTGCTGGGTGTGATTTTTTTTATCTGATTGAGTTTGCATGGGTCTTGTGGATGTTGACACCATTGTTATAGACTCATATATGGGAGGTCCCTGGAGCCTGTAGAACTCTAGTTCCATATGGTCATACACCTCCTCCCTGGCTCTTAAAATCTTTTTGTTCCCTCTTCTGCAATGGTCCCTGAGTGCTGAGTGGGTGGAGTTTAATATAGTAGTCCTGTCCAAGGACCCACACTCGGCAGACTCTTATTATCTTTGTACACTATCAGTAAAGATCCCTCATGCAACACAGGGCCATGAACACCAAAGGACACAAATGGAGAAATGCATGCTTAATGCAGCAAAGCCGGAGGGGCTGAGCCATCTAAGCCCTTTGGAAGTAACTCCCAGAAGTTGGACATGGAGCTACTAGATTTGGTGTCTGTCCTGCCGGTTTTCAGTTTTGTTTTGGTCCGGTTTTTCCTTAGCATGCCCTATTCCTCCTTTTTGGAATGGGAATGTGTATTTGGTTCCATTTTATGTTGAAGTTTGTAATTTGTGATTTGATTTCACAGGGGTTTACAGTTAAGAGATTGCCTTGTGTCTTACTAGAGGCTTTTGACTCTGGACTTATGAACAGTACTGAAACTGATGAAGACTAAGGGGAATTTGAAGGTCTACTAAAGACGTTTTGCATTTTATATGGTCATAAGCCTATGGGGGCTAGGAAATGGAATGGTTAGAAAGAGAATGTCCCGCATAGGCTCCAAGAATGTCGACATTTTGTTCCCAAGTGGGTGGTGCTGTTTTGGGAGGTCTTAGAGGTGTGACTAGGAGTAGGCTTTGAGAGTTCATAAATCTTGCCAGATTTTCAGTCCCTGTGCCTGCTTGACAATGGGGAGGGCTCAGCTTTGTGTTCTGGCCTACTCTGCTTCCACATTTCTTGCTCCATTATGGACAATGACCCTCTGCATTGTAAACTCAAAGTAACTCTTCCTTCTATAATTTGCCTTGGTCACAGTTTTATCACAATAACAGAAAAGTAACTGATATAAGGCTCTCTCTCTCTCTCTCTCTCTCTCTCTCTCTATCTATCTATATATCTATGTGTGTGTGTGTGTGTGTGCGTGTGTGTGTGTGTGTGTGTGTGTAAATATTATACATGAAATTGGGTAGAGGGTCCTAAAATGGCATACTGGTAGGAGAGTGGATCTAATTACCTTCAAATTATATTGTGTGAAAATCACGAATTTTAGTCAAAAAAATTTAAAAGAGGACATCTTTAGAGATTGTGACTGAGAATACAGTTAAATACAGACATTATGCAAAACACTACAGGAGGCATCATTATAGAGAGTGGATAAGTGATGAATGGATAAATATATTGTTGTACCTACATAGAATGCAACAGCATTCATTGGACAAGAAAGCACAATTTTGTCATGAGTTAAAACCTAAATGGAACTGGGGAAAATTATGTTAAGTGAAAAAGAGACAGACATAGAAATATAATTATCGCATGTGAAACATAAAATAGTTGATGTGGAAGAAGGTGAAGGAAGAATGGGGCTATCAGAGCCTGGGAAGAGCAGATAGGAGGGAGAGAAGGAGGAAGGACAGGAAGCTGGTCAACAAGCACTACAAAGTGCTGCGAAATCAGTTAAAATTACACATTTGCAGATAATAATTATATGTGTATAACTCAATAGTATATTGAATGTTCTTACCATAAAGAATGGATCCAAAGAAGACAGATTTTTATAATTTGATATAAATATTATACCACACACATATGCAAACATCACAGGATTCCACAATAACATAAACCTCTTTTCTGTTGTTTTTGTATCTAAATATATTTTTCTTAAAGAAAATAAATGAGCTTTCTTGCTCATTAAAAAATAAAATGTTGAAAAAAAATTGGGCAAACATGGGAAGAATGTTTTCTGCCTCTGGGGTCAGTGAATAGAAAAAAAAAAAACTTTAAAAGTAGCTATAGCCGGGTGTGGTGGTGCATGCCTTTAAGCCCAGCATGTGGGAGGCAGAGGCAGGCAGAGCTCTGTGAGTTCAAGACCAGCCCGGTCTACACAATGAGTTCCAGGACAGCTGGTGCTACAGGGAGACCCTGTCTCAAAAATACCAATAAATAAATAAGTAAATAAATAAATAAAAAATAAATAAAGTAGCTCCAGGAAATAAATAAATAAATAAATAAATAAATAAATAAATAAATAAATAAATAAAGGCAAATATTCTCATACCCTCCTGACAATGCATGAGACATCAGAAAGCAGACACTGAGGGGGAAATGCCTGGAGAAGAGGCTGAAGGGGCGATGGCAAGAGTCCCATTTACCCTCCTCTAAGAGCAATTCCAAAGAAGATATGGAAGCCATTAGTTGCTCTGGAGAGATGTTATATTTATCAATGGTCTTAAATTTTATAATATATACAAGTCTCCCATGTTGAAGCTTCACTTAGTGTACTCTAAAAGAAAAGAAGAATTTGTGTTATCGACCGAAGGATAGCTCCAGAGCCTATGGGGAGGGCTCTTGGGCTTCATGAAACAACAAATAATCCTTAAATAATGAACCCCTGATAACTCAGCAGTAAACACGCACTCTTTAGTGACTTCCCAAGTTAACATAAACTAATAAACTTTGCCAACTGCTCAGTAAATATTTTCTTTAAAACAGAAACATGTCCTATTTATGAAAGAACTCAATAGATCATGTGTCTACACCTGGGGTCCAGGGCACAGAGATGAAGATTAATCTCCTCTGAATTATGGTAAGGAAGACTATTCAAATGTCAAATGTTGCTCCTCCTTAAGGATGATTCAAATGCACTCAGAACTCATTTGTCCCATTCAGTCCATGGGATGCTATTATAAACCAAAAGGCTTATATGGTGGTTTGAAAGAGAATGACCTCCATAAATTCCAAGTATTTGGGCATTTTGTCCCCAGTTAGTGGTGGGGTTTGGGGTTTTTTTAAAGGAAGTACAGACTTTCTGGAGGAAGGATGTCACTGGGTTTGGGCTTGGATAGTTCTTAAGCCTTGACAGACTTCTACTCCCTCTCTGCTTGAAGATATGATTGCCTGGCTTTCTCCTCTGGCTACCTCTGCTGTCATACCTCCACAACCCCCAGTCCTTCTAAGCCTCAGAATCATCAGCCAAATAAACTCTATAAACTTCTATAAATTGCCTTGGTCATGGTATTTTATCACAGCAACAGAAAAGTAAATAATACTTTGATTTTTACTTCCCCTAAATTTTTATGCAACATGACCGACAGAAGAAAAAGCTTCATTCAGGTCAGCAGAATGAAGGGAAGTTAAGATTAGAATGTAAAGAATTCGATTCCTGAACCTGTAGAAAAAAAAGTTCCTGAAAAAAATTACTGGGACAAAGCTAAAACTGGCAAATATAATTTCCTATTTATTCAAGAGTATTTTAAAATATGGTTGCTTAATGACATTTATAGCATCTCTTAAAATGCTAAATTTTTCTTAGTCATACTCAGAGGCAGATGCAGGAGAATCATAAGTTTAAGGAGAATCATGTCTACACAATGAAACCCAGTCTCAAAACACCAATCAATCAATAATAAATAAAGAGCAAGCAAAGAAAACCTAAGTACACTGCAGTGAACTACAAAAATAAATTTAAATGTTCTTGATTAGGTAGCATAGAAGATTTGCTTTGGGGATGTCAAGACAAACTTATAGCTTTGTCAGTTTTCTATGATATTTCTTAATTAGGTCTTTTTCTTTTCAACAGAAAACCTTTCAGTAAAGGTACAGGCATGTTGTTAAAGATCTGTCATTTATAGATTACCAAAATAATTCAAAACAGTTTGTAGAGCCAACACATTCACTACTAAAAGTAACCTGATATGATTCTAATTAGCAAATTTTTAATGACTAAAATAAAGAACAATATAGACTATTGCTATTGCAATTGGTTACCTCCCAGAACTTGAAGATAAGACCCTAGAACTGGACACCATACCCTTTGGTCACAGGACTGGGAGCAAGGAACCTGGATGTGACCTAGAGGACTCCTCCCTGAACACTACCTCTCATTGTATTAGAAGGTGCGATGCAACCTGCCAAGAGAGAAAACCCATCGATGGTCCTGCCATCATGGCACTGTTATCTTGGAGATAATCAGCAGCTTTCTAATTGGACTTAAGGTCTGTCCAAAATGAGGGGATTCATGTAGGGTACTGGAGACATAGTTAAGTACACATGATTGAAGAGGTCTTAGAGCCAAGATGAGAACATCTGCCTCTTTCTTACATTAATATATCTCATTATTATATTCCAAATGCTTATCCTTATATTCTCTGATAAGTGTAGCTGTCAACAATCTGAAAAACTTCCTTTTGTAACAGATTGGGAGAGTTACCAACTTCCACAACTGATCAAAATACAGAGAATAAATGACAAAATGATGCATCAACAAAACCTGCATAATGAACTCGCAGTTGACATGTCAGTGTGGATGGGGGTGATTTCACAGGGTCTCACTTCTAGATAAGTAACTATAGGCAATTAATTGATCAATGCTGAAGGAAGGAGACAAATTTTTTCCAAAGACAAACTCCCTTATATGTTGTCTAATCCAAAGTGATAAGCAATAAATACATACATAAATAAGCACCAATAAATGGACTCATATTATCTGTCTGCCTATCTATCTATCATCTATCTACCTATCTATCTATCATCTGTCTACCATCTATCCATCCAAGTATCATCAATCATCTCTTGATCATCTATCTACTTATCTATATATCTAGCTTTCTATCATCTATCTAAATAATAACAATAATAATAAAAGGAAAAGAGAAATTTTGAGAAAGAAAATAATTTGGGAGACATTGGAGGGAGATGAGGCGGAAACGATGTGACTAGAATACTCATGAAAGAAGTTCCAGACGAAACTTAAAAATAAGCATGACGGTTACAGGTGAATTTAACCCCTAATATTGCTGTGTGTGAGGCAATCATGGATGCAATAATTACTGTCATTTAAAGGTATTGGGAAGAAGATATATGCCAGAATGGAAAACACATACTATATAAAGGAAGGGGTTTCATGATACCTAATTTAGGAAGGATAACAAGAAAAAGCAGATGAAATTTGTTTGGGTTTTTTAAAAATATAATTTCCTACTACATGCTAAATATAAATCCTTCTATTTGCAGATAAGTGTGCTAGTCACCACTCATCCAAGAATCTTCTTTTGCAACAGACAGAGACCAATGCAGAGTTCCACAAGTAGTCACACACAGAAAATAAGTGTCTCTGAGATGCCCAAGCATAAGTGACACATCTACAAGGCAACCTCTACACTTAAGGCTCATGGAGCAGTAGAACAAGGGGTAGAGAGGACAGTAATGCATCTCTCTCTCTACTCTGGTCAGTGAAGCTTTCTCATGCAAACACAGGGAGATGAGCACAAAAAGCCACAAATTCCCTAAGTGCAGAGAATAAGAAACTAGAAAGTGTGTGCTCCTGGATATCACCTCTACATTAAAACTCCCTCACCCCAGGGATGGGACAATTGTTGAAGAGAAGGAGGAAAGGTTGATTGTAATAGCCAGAGAAGAGGTGCATGACATAAGGAAACAGAATCTCACAGGATCCTGGGACCTTGCTCATACGAGCTTGCAGCAATATTGTCAGCCTGCACAAGACCTATGCAAACTCAGACAAAAACCCTGTGCAGCAGGCCCACAAACGAGCTGAATTATTGTCATCTGATTACTGCTGGGTGAGGCAAAGTTGATCTGTAAAGAGCCTCTAGATAAGGTGACTAGAATCCAGTGGATGAACCTGCACTGTGGGATGACTGGGGTACATTTACTTGACTTGGTAGACCTTAGCATATATGACAGAATGCATAGTATCCAGAGGGCGCTGAGCTATATGAGGTTTGCAGATGGGCAAGAGGTATATAAATATGATTAAGATTTTTAAATCTTGGGGCTGGAGAGATGGCCTAGCGGTTAAGAGCGCTGATTGCTCTAGGAGAGAACCTGGGTTCAATCCCCAGTACCCACATGGCGGCTGAGAGCCGTCTTTAACTCCAGTTCCAGGAGAACTCCAGTTCCAGGGGAATCCGACACCCGCTTCTGACCTCCACGGCGTTGTACGACACGGGTGCACAAACCTACATGCAGACAGTACATTCGTACAAATAAATAAATAAATAAATAAATAAATAAATAAATAAATAATAAATAAAATAATTTAAAAAATATTTTTAAATCTAGAAAACAATCACTAAAAATTCATTGAGAAAAGAAGTATAATTTCAATAAACAACAATGGAAGTCTAACAGGAATTCCCCATTAACCTCAGGAGGTAAGCAGGTCTGAGGGAACAGAAGAAAGTCTCAGATATACAGGCTCTATGTATGTCAGGAACTGACCCTAAGGATAGATAGGTAGAATTTCATCTCACAGGCTGAACTGCAACAGATGCCTCTCTAGAGTAGAGAGAGACTATACTGAATGTACAGTAGTGATCATGTAGCATCAATAAATACACATTACACACTGATATAGATCTGGCTGAACCAAGTAGTGAAGAAATAAATACTCATGTAAGAAAATTCATAAAGGAGGAAGAAAATGGAAATCAGAGTCTGAAGTTGGAGGAAAGCATCCCTTCTTAGCACTGTGGAGATATAGCTTTGAACTCTTCCAAAGTCATCTAGCCTAACAACATTGCACACCATGGATGGCAAACAGATATTTAATGAGTCATGCCATTAAATATGAGCAAGAACCCTATCATGGAATTCTCCTCACTGAGAGAGACTTTAGCATCTCAAGATTTCAGCGAGGTATTTCAGCTGTGATGATAAAGGA
Organism: Rhizomys pruinosus; assembly: GCA_009823505.1. Taxonomy (NCBI): domain Eukaryota; kingdom Metazoa; phylum Chordata; class Mammalia; order Rodentia; family Spalacidae; genus Rhizomys; species Rhizomys pruinosus. Next base: position 437,501 of record VZQC01004414.1, read on the forward strand.
TGAATTAGTGATGAAGCAACAGATCATATAAAGATACACTATGAGAGGCTGGAGAGATGGCCTAGCGGTTAAGAGCACCAACTGCTCTTGCAGAGGACCCGGGTTCAATTTCCAGCACCACATGGCAGCTAAGAACCGTCTTTAACTCCAGGTCTAGGGGAATCTGATGCCCTCTTCTGACCTCCGCAGTATCGTGGGACACAGGTGCACCAAACTACATGCAGACAGTACACTCATACACATAAAAATAGCAAATAAATAAATAAAAATTTTTAAAAAGAAACACTATGATTCTATTTTATAAATCTTAAAAACACGCATAGCCCAATTAGATAGCTGTTGACCATCCCCCTGACAACAGTGCTTCCACTGTACCAATAGAGGTAGTTTGCTGGGCAGCTCATCATGGTTGTAGAGTTTGGCACTGGGTTGTACCATTGACTGATTTTCTCTCATAGCAGTGTGCACACTTTTTAGTACTAGGAGTGCTTAACTTCAGATAGAAAGGTGCCAGTAAATTCTGTTCCATTATCTAAGTCATATTACTGAAACATGTCCTGTTCTATTTCTATTTCCTATTTCTGGTAGACGATCAGGAGTTTTGGAGATAGCTAGCTTTGTTTTGAGAGTCACTTGGATCATCCTTACCAACCTTTCAAAGGGAGATACCCTTTGTCTTGCACTGTGTAACCTGCTACAGAGCCACTAGTTTACATAATTGGTGAACTAATGTTCAGACAGTGCATGTGAACTTCTCATGGGGTCTCAGGGGCATCACATTACATTCTGGGTTTCCTAGCCTCTCAAGTTCTGATCATCTGCATTCTTTCTTCTTCCCTTACCACCTCCCTCCTCCCTCCCAGCCCCAGCACCCCCATCATCCCCAACCTTCCCCTTCTGACCTCTGCCTCTTCCCAACATATCCCCATTTATCTACCCCTCCTCTCCTCCCAACACCCCCATCCTCCAGACTTCCCTCCTAGAACCCTCAAGGGAAGTGAACCCATGAGAGTCATTATAAACTCAGCCAAATGCACAGGGCTGGAGAGGACACAGAGCCTAAAGAAAAGCCTATCAGGCCGGGCATGGTGCCGCATGCCTTTAATCCTAGCACTTGGGAGGCAGAGGCAGGCAGATCCCGGAGAGTTCAAGGCCAGCCTGGTTACAGAGTGAGTTCCAGTACAGCGGGGGCTACAGGGAAGACCCGTCTCGAAAAGAAAAAAAAAAAAAAAAAAAAAAAAAAAAAAAAAAAAAAAAAAAAAAAAGAAAAGCCTATTAGAGTCATATCTCCAAACAAATGAAATTTCTTACCATACACTAACTATGGTATCTTATATTTAGAGACAAGCAAATTGTATGCCACTGATCACAGCTACTCTATACAAGAGAGGGAGGCCACTGCAGAATCCCACAACTGCTCAGACACAGAACTTATCTGAAAAATCCCCATCCCTAGGAGACACATCTACAACTGAATCTCTACACCACATAGAATGAGGGGCAGAGAGAAAACGAGTGCACCCTCAAGTCTCACCAGTAAAGAAAGCTTCCTTCACGAAAATAGACTGTGAGGGAACAGAAAGCCCAAACTAGTCAACCTCCAGAATGTGTATCCCTGGATGGGGCCCTTATATTTACTCTCACCCTACCATCCATGGCTCAGGGATCACTGCAGAAGAGTGGGTGGAAACATTGTGAGGGCCTGGTGCATGAAACTAGAGAAGCAGTGACCTCAAGGTTTCACATGGAAGCCTGTGGCAATGTAGGCATCAGAAATGCGACCCATGACAACCGTGTCAAGGTCTCAAAGTGGAGCAAGAGAAATGGATGGGAGACTGACCCTGGACTGAGACTACAAGAGACTGAGTACTGTTGGGTGAGGAAGAGTATGGCTAGGATTCGTACTTATGCTGACTAAACTCCAGTGGATCTATTCGCACAGAAGGACATCTGGGTTTGGGAGGTTGACTGGATAGGGCTTAGCTTGGATGTTGTAATGCATGGATTCGGATGGGCTGGGGCATGAGAGGCTGGATTTGATTGAGAACCAGTGTATGGGTTGTAAAAAAATGCTCAATAGAAAAGATAATAAATAAATAAATAAATAAATAAATAAATAAATAAATAAATAGTTAATAACATGTAAATCTAAACCACAATAGTTATGGGTTATTTTCATATCTGCTAAAATAATTTTCAAAGGCAAAAATAGACAAAAAAAATTTTCTTTGTTAGTGGATGTCTTACAAAGAAAGAGAATGGAGGAGCAGGAAGGGAATGGGGTCCAGAAACTTGCAGAGTCTGAAGAAAGTTTTATCATGTCAGGGGACTCTCCTACAGGGAAACAGACACTTGCATTTATGATTACATAATCTTCTTATGTCCTTTATATTTCATCACAATAAAAAAAACAGGTTTAAATATCAGCCATTGTATTGTCTAAGTTTTATAATTTGTGTCCTACTTTTTTCTTAATAAAATATCATTAAGATTTCCCAAAGGCATTAAAATTTCCTCTAAAATACATTTTTTAATGTTTGCAAAAAGAAATCCAATGTAAGGCTCAGGGGTACATATTGTTAGATACAGTATAAATTATGATTTGTATCAAATTCATTTTCCTAAAACTAGTGACTAACTCTGGCTTCTAAACTGCAGATTCAGGAGATGCAAGGACACATTTTTAAAGTCCACACCTGCAAGACTTTCTTAGCTTCTTGGCTTCACAGTTCACTGTAGCATAGCAAACATCTGTTGGTATGTACAAAAATAAAATATTTCTATCTGATTGTTTTAGTTTTCATAAACAAAATATCAAGTTGTATTTTTTTTGCCTGAGGGAAAATCTCAAGAAAATGGAACTACTGTGATGTCTTCTTTTTTCTGCCAAAAGTGAAAAAGAACAAAGAGCAAGTTAATAGCATGGAAGTAAAGTGATCCTCATAAAACAGAAGAGACAGCTGGTCAGAGTCCGCCCAACTCATTCTGCTAGGAAGACCAAACAGTCAGGGTAAGAGAGTCCATTTGTTTTTAATTTTTAGTGTTTTTTTTTTTTGTTTTTATTTTGTTGTTGTTTTCTTCCTCCACAGTTCAGGGGATGGTGTGTATTAAAGAGAGAGAAAAGGGATTGGAGAGGAAGATGAATCAACCTAGAGTTTTGCCAACAGGGAAAAAAGAATCACTGAGGTAAATCTCAAGAGATAAAAATGGTTTTCAAAGAAATTTTGAAGAAGCTTTTTGTTTGTTTAGCTACACAGTTGGGAAAAGCGTAAAAGGGAATAGGAAATAAAAGAACTAAAATGTGAGTAGTGCTAGAAAATAACCAGATGGGAATATATGTGACGTTAGTAAAGAATAATCTGTCAATACCAGGGGAAAATGGACTACTGTGGTACCGTGTGCGAGAAAGAAAAAGGGTCAGCTGTCACAGCACGTAAGACATCAAGCTCCACTACCATCTCTCTAATGAAGAAGAGGCTCTGCCCCCACATGAAATACCAAAAGGGTGTCCAACAATAACAAAACACTTAAATGCAAAATTTTGAACTTGATTCTAAGGACAGGTTATTTGAATTTATTATATTTGTAATAATGTATTTAAAGGTAATGAAGTGGGGAGTCTATTTCGGAGAAGCAGACCAGTGAACATTCCCTCTCTTTTCCCCCAATCTTTTCACTTTGATAATTCCCAGCCTCTATTGATTTAGATTTACACTTCATGACTGTGAGGAATAATTATGAGTCTTAACACATTAAAACCTGCCTACCTGGGGATGGGGAGATGGCTCTGCAATGAAAAGTGGTCACTGCTCCTGCAGATGACAGAGTTCAGATCCCAGAACTCACATATGGTGGCTCATGAGGATGATATGACAATGTTCCTTTCCACTTTGAACCTTTTCTTTTCATTAACTTTATTACTATTATTATTTTATTTATGTGTATGAGTGCATTGCCTGAGTGTATGGAAGTGTATCTATGTCATGCAATGCCCACAGAGGTCAGATCTACTGGAATTAAAGTTATAGGTAGTTGTTTGCTGCCCTGTCAGTGCTGGGAACCTACCTGGGTCATCTGTAAGAGCAGTCCATGCTCAGACTGGCTGAGCTATCTGTTCAATCCCTCTTTTCAATATCTTAACAATATTTCTTAGTCTTATTATTTTAAGTTCTGATGAAATCAAAATTCCAATTTTTTTCTTTTAGGTAATCAAGAAATGCTTAGAGAAAAATCACAAAATATCCTATACTTTCTTCTAAATATTTTATGCTTTCATATTTTATTTTCAGCCCATTATCTGACTAAGTTAAGGTTTTATATGATATATGCATAAACTGGCATTCTGATTTGATGTTGTTTTGATCTTGATCCTGGAGGTCCAGTAGTTAAGGAACCATTCATTGAAAGCTATCCTTTCCTCACCAAATTATCTTTGATATCTGTGAAGAACTGCTTGGTTTCTGGACTCTTAACTATCCCAGTAAAATATGTGTTTACCATTATGAAATATCAATCTTTTTAAAAAATGTTGTATGTATAAGTGTTTTACATGTATGTTTGTAACACATGTGTGAAATGCCTCCGGAAGACAAAAGAGGGCTTCATATGCCCTGGAACTGGGGGTTGTTAGCTGCCATGTGGTTCCTGGGAAGTGAACTCATGATCTCTGCAAGAGCAGCCAGTGCTCTTAACCTCTGAGCCCTCTCTCTATCACTCTTAATTACAATTTTATAGTAAGACTCAAGAGTCAATGAAATTTCTTGTCGCTTTTGTTGTTGTTGTTATTTCTTTAAGACAATGTCTCCCTGTGATTTCAGCTGGACTAGCTATGTAGACCAGGCTGGCCTTGATCTCATAGTGCAGAATCATAGACACTTTATAAATTTGTTCTTTTTCAAAGAAATTTGGGTCTTCTAGTCTCCTTTTCTTTCCATGTGAAATTTGAAATAGGCTTGCCCACCGTTAGAAAAAATTCCAGGTGTCTGACTGAAATTATAACACAATTAAGAATCAGCTTAGGACTGGAGAGATGGCCTAGCGGTTAAGAGCGCCGACCGCTCTTACAGAGGACCCGGGTTCGATCCGCAGCACCCACATGGCGGCCGAGAACCGTCTGAAACTCCAATTCCAGGAGAACTCCAGTTCCAGGGGAATCCGACACCCTCTTCTGACCTCCGCGGCATTGCACGACACGGGTGCACAGACTTGCATGCAGACAGTACATTCATACACATACGGAAATAAAAAAAATAAAATAAAATAAAAAGAATCAGCTTAGTAGCCAAGTGTGGGGGCACACACTGAGAATTCCAAAAACATAACAATATAGCCCATCATTCCATTTATGTAGGTATTCCTTAGTTCTTGGGATCAGACTTTTATAATTTGTAGCTATGAAGACAGCTTTGTAAAATATTTATACACAAATATTTCATTTCTTAGAGCTATGGGAACTGGTAGTCTTTAAAAATGTTGTTTATTCAGTGTTGGTACAGAGCTGCAAGTGATATTTCCCATTCATTATTGTGACGTGGATAAAATTTCACTTTTTTTTTTTTAGTTCATCAGCCTCTGATATTCTTCTCTTCCCTTATTGTACCAAATAATCACTTAATACAATGATGAAAAGAAAGAGTGGGAAAGTTTCCTTTTTTTTTTTCTTGGTTGCTGATGTTAGTAAGGAAGCATTCATTCTCTTACTATTCCATATGCTGCTAACTGTAGAGTTGTTATTTATGTCTTACTTGTAATTTTTTATCAATTTCCATTAAGAATAGAATTAGAACTTTGTGGAACCCTTTTCTATACCTTGATATGATCACTTTCTTTTTCTTTTTTTTTTTTTTTTTTTTTTTTTTTTTTTTTCTTTAAATTTGTGACTAGGATTAGTCAGGTTAAACTGTTCTTATCCCCAAGGGATAAACTCTACTTGGTGTTGAATTTATTAGTCATTTTTATATTGCTAGATTAAGATTCCTAATGCCTTGAATAAAACTTCATAATAGGGGCTGGAGAGATGGCCTAGCAGTTAAGAGCACCGACTGCTCTTGCAGAGGACCTGGATTCAATCCCCAGCATCCACATAAAGGTTGAAAACTGTCTTTAACTCCAGTTCCAGGGGAATCTGACACCCTCTTCTGACCTCTGTGGCATTGCATGACACAGGTGCACAAACCTCCATGCAGACAGTACATTCATACATATATGAAAATAAATAAATAAATAAATAAAAAACTTCATAATAAATATCACTTTATATTTTATTTTATTATGATTCTTTTGGTAATTTTGATCATTGGAGTATTTTGCTGGACTAAGTAAACCAGCCTCTCTGTGTGTGTGTATGTGTATGTGTGTGTGTGTGTGTGTGTGTGTGTGTTTTCTATTTTTCTAATTTTCCAGGAATATAACTAATGTTATTTAAAAATTAAATCTATTATGTTATTTGAATTAACCAGACAAATGAACTATACTTGATGTTTTATTCAAACACCGAGTTTCTTTATTAGCCACTCTTTATCTTCTTCAGTGATGTTTTCCAACACCATTACCAGGATCTAATTCATTCATTCACTTTACACATGTGCAGGTTGCAACCCAAAGTGTTTTACTCTACACACAGAATAACATATGTGCCACCTTAGTCAGTTTTAGATTTCAATACCCCATCATATAATCCACATCCTTTAGCTAGAGCTCTCCTGAGCAATTGTTCACCTACTGCGTGATTCTAGCAATGCAAGCATACAATCTGTGTTGAGTGATTTTCACCAAGCATCATGTTTCCAATGTGCATCTGTTCTGAGGCAGTTCATTTACTTTTACTGCAAAATTAAATGAGATCCCATTGCATGGACCTGCCACAGTTTATTTATTATCATCACCTGACACTGACTTGGATTGCTTTTATCTTGGCTCTATTATGGTTAATGTTGTTATGGTTAATATGAGCATTCATGTATAATTTTGGGGTAACATATGCTTTCCTTTCTGTAATATAGAAATGGAATTGCTGAATCATATAGTGATTCTTACGTGTCATTGTGTGAGGATTTCAGGATGTACTCTAAGGCATCTGTGCTCTGTTACAGCCCTACAAGTAGTGCAGGAGAATTTTAATTTTCCACAACACTTGTTATATATGTTGGATGGAATTTACATATCATAGCCTTCAAGGAATTAATTCATTAAATGTATGTATATAGGTGTTGCTTGTGTATATCTTATTAATATACTTTTTTCAGTGCAAGGGATCACACTAGAGCCTTGGGCTTGCAAGTGAAGTGCTGTATCACAAAGTTGTATGTCCTGCCATTCTTTTTATTCTTGGGTTCCTCCTATAACATCTTTCATTCTTTTTGTTTTAGACTTTTTCAATACCCTGTATAGCCAAGGATGAATTCTAATTTCTTTTTTTTTTTAATTTTTTATTTATTTTTGTATGTATGAATGTACTGTCTGCTTGTAGGTCTGTACACCTGTGTTGTGCAATGCCACAGAGGTGAGAAGAGGGTGTCAGATTCCCCTGGAACTGGAGTTAAAGATGGTTCTCAGCCGCCATGTGGGTGCTGGGGATCAAACCCGGGTCCTCTGCAAGAGTAGTTGGCACTCTTAACCGCTAGGCCATCCCTCCAGCCCTGAATTCTAATTTCTTAGAGCATGTGCACCAATAAATCTACTTTCTCCAGTGCTGGGGACCGAAGCCAAAGCTGCTTGCATGCTACACAAATACTCTACTGACTGAGTTACCCCAGGTCTTGTCAATACATGTACTGGTAATTTGCATGTCCTTCTTTTCATGTGCTGCCAGCCAGGGTAGCGCTGCTTCTCCAGCAACAGCAACAGACCTGTATTTGCCACACTTAGTGCAAGTAAAGGAGTTTGATCCCTTATTCCTAGATCCACTTTTCTATCTCTGACTTAATGCAGGGGATTTTCCTTGGGCTTTCCTGTCGAAGTTTGATATACAGTTCCGGCTTTTAGGTTGTCTAAGAGTGTAATCAGGAAATGTGGGGGAAAGTGACTGCTGGTATGGAGCTTCCTACGGTGTGGGGCCATGCTGGAGTACTGGTTTCTTCTGTATTCCAGTGATGACTCTCTGCATTAGGTCCAGAGCTCTATATTGCATCATCAGGTGATGTGAGGAGGATAGGGGTTCATGCTCTCTATTTGACAAGGTCTAGAATTACCTGGGAGGCAAATTTCTGGGCATTGCTGTGAGTAATTTTCTAGATTAGATTAAGTGAAGTCAGAAGACACCCTGAAAATGAGGGCTGTGCAATTCCTGGACTGGGGGCTCTGACTGCATAATAAACAAAAAGCTACAGGCATGAAATCGTCCATCACTCTGCTTCCTGAGTGTGGATGCCGTGTGATCAGCTGGCCTCCTGCTACTGCTAGACCTTTCCCACCTCCTGCCATGCCTTCCTCTCTGTAATGGAGTACATCCTTTTAAACTGTCAGAAGAATACCCCCTCCCTTCCTTAAAGTGATTCTTTGCAGGCCTCCAGTCACTGCAATAAGCAGTCTTACATGCTGAAAACCTAGAAAGCGTTTTGCAGGCTCCTCGGGGATATGTGTGATGGACAGAGATAGTGATGCAGGACAGAACTTACTGACAGAAATTGAAGTCTGGTGTTTCCCTTTCTACTGTAGATGGACAGCAATGAGTAAATAGAAGATTAGTTAAAAATGAGATTTATGGCTTGAGGGCGGGACCCGGGCGCTGGGCCAGAGGGTCCGGAGAGTCCGGCGGCCAGGGCGGCTGCGCCTTTGGGCAGGATACCCAGAAGCCACCTGGGCGAGTAGCTTGGGTTGCTGGGGCCTTGAGGGCGGGACCCGGGCGCTGGGCCAGAGGGTCCGGAGAGTCCGGCGGCCAGGGCGGCTGCGCCTTTGGGCAGGATACCCAGAAGCCACCTGGGCGAGTAGCTTGGGNTTGCTGGGGCCTTGAGGGTCGGGGAACCCGGGCGCTGGGCCAGAGGGTCGGAGAGTCCGGGCGGCCAGGGCGGCTGCGCCTTTGGGCAGGATACCCAGAAGCCACCTGGGCGGAGTAATCTTGGGTTGCTGGGGCCTTGAGGGCGGGACCCGGCTGGCCAGAGGGTCCGGAGAGTCCGGCGGCCAGGGCGGCTGGCGCCTTTGGGCAGGATACCCAGAAGCCACCTGGGCGAGTAGCTTGGGTGTGGCTGGGGCCTGAGGGCGGCCCGGGCGCTGGGCCAGGGTTCCGGAGAGTCCGGCGGCCAGGGCCGGCTGCGCTTTGAGCAGGCTGCCCGGCGGCTCGGGCCGTAGATCAGGCTAACCCCCCCTCCCCCCCCCGTTGGAGAAACCTTCCAGAACAGAAGAGAAGAGTGCTTTGGCTCCAATACCTAATATAGCAAAAAAAATGAAAAAAAAAAAAAAAAAAAAAAAAAAAAAAAAAAGGGAAAACAAAACAACAACAACAAAAAAGTTATCTGAAGGAGGAAAGCAAAACCGTCTGCTATTGTGATCTAAACCACAAAAGGGAAGCCCACATGCCAGGGACACGAGAAGGGACAACATGGGAAAGACACAGAGATAATCCTGCACCAAGCCTACCAAACCTGTAGGAGACGGCTACAATGGGACCCCTTGGAGGAGAACCAAGGAACAGATTTAGAGGAATAATTGCAGACCTATGCAGAGAAATTAAAGAACATAAAGAGGAATTCAAGAACTAAAGAGAAGAATGAAAAACTCAAAAAGGACCTAGAGGGATACAATGACAAACATCAGAAAGAACTAAAGGAACAGATTGACAAACTCCGGAAAGAACTAGAGGGAGAAAAAAAATAAAGAATATAGAGAACTAAAGAGAGAGAATGAAAAACTCAAAAAGGACCTAGAGGGATACAATGACAAACTTCAGAAAGAACTAAAGGAACAGACCAACAAACTCCAGAAAGAACTAGAGGGAGAAAAAACAACAACTCCGAAAGGAAGTAGAAAACACTGAAAAGGAAGCCAACCAACGAAGTAAGGAGCACCAAGAAGAGATTGAGAAGCACCAAGAAGAGTGAGGAGCTCAAAAAAAGGAAATGGAGACTAAAAACAAAAATCACAGGATGAAATGAAAAAAGGAATTAGAAACAACACATTCAATCAGAAAAAGGAAAGGAAAAGCCTCAGAAGTAGAATGGAGGAAGCAGAACAAGAATATCAGATCTGGAAGATAACACAGAGCAACTAAAAAAGCCAAATAAAGACTATGAAAAATTTAAAATACAAAAGTGGAACAACCAAGAAATATGGGACACTATGAAAAAGGTCAAACGTCCGTATCATAGGAAAGAGGAAGGAGAAGAATCTCAAGAGAATAGTTGATCAGATCTTCAACAGAATAATAGATGAAAACTCCCCAAACTAAAAAATAGACAACACCATTCAAATACAAGAAGCAAATAGGACCCCAAACAGACAAGATCAGAAAAGAAACACCCCACGCCATATTAGTTAAAATGCTAGATGCCCAAAATAAAGACAAAATTCTGAGGGCTAAAAAAAAAAACAAGTCACATACAAAGGGAAACCCATTCAGAATTACAACTGACTTCTTCCCGCAAACCATGGAAAGCAAGAAGACATGGAGCAAAGCATTCCCAGGTTAAGGGACTACGGATGCCAACCCAGAATACTTTACCCAGCAAAAATGTCGATATACTTGAAGGAGAGAGAAAAATCTCCATGACAATAAACAAGATGATGGAATAATGTCTGGAAAACAAACTCTTCATAAAAATACTTGAAGCAAATTCAAAGGGTAGAAGAGAGGAGCAACAATCCTCAAACCACCTAGGAAAAGAAACTAAAACAATAACCATAGGGCAAAATCAAAGGCTAGAAGCCAAATGGATAATAAAATGAAAGGAAGCAACATCCATCTTTCAATTATAACCTTAAATATAATGGGCAAACTCCCCAATCAAAAAGGCAAGACTGGGAGAATGGATAGGAAAACAAAACCCATCTATATGCTGTCTACAAGAAACCCACTCAATTTCAATGATAGGCACCAACTTAAAGGTGAAGGGATGGAAAAGTATTCCAAGCAAATGGTACCAAAAGAAAGCAGGTGTGGCTATTCTAATATAGACAAAATAGACTCAAAGCAAAAGAAATCAAAAGAACAAAAGAGGGCCACTACATCTTTATTAATGGACAATTGACGATGAAGATTTCACAATTATAAATATATAGGCACCAAACACCGGTGCACCAAACTTTATAAAGACAATTCTCAGGATCTCAAGGCACAGATTAAACCCAGCACACTAATACTAGGGGACTTCAATACCCACAAAGTCCCCTAGACAGTCAACAGGACAAAGGATAAACAGAGGAGACATCCGAACTAAGAACAAACACACCAAATGACCTTACAGACATCTATCGATATTTCACCCAAACACCAGAGAATACACTTTCACTCAGCACCTCATGGAACATTCTCCAAATAGACCATATACTGGGACACAGGGAAAAACTCAACAAATATAAAAAGATGTGACATAATCTCATGCATTCTATCAGACCACAGTGCTAAAAAACTAAATACAAACACCAGAAAAAACCCTACATCCTACAGGAACACATGGAGACTAAACAACACTCTCCTGAATAATGAGTGGGTCAAGGAAGAATAAAGAAGAAATAAAAACATTCCTGGAACTGAATGACAATGATAAACAACACAGCAAATCATGGGACACTTTAAAAGCAGTCCTAAGAGGGAAGTTTATAGCTCTAAGTGCCTACATAAAAAAACAAGAAAGAACACAAGTGAATGACCTACCACATGCAGCTAAAAATACTTGAGAAAACAACACAAATGAACCTAAACGGAGCAGACAAAGAAAAATAACAAAAATCAGAGCAGAGATCAATGAAAAGAAACAAAAGAAAACCATACAAAAAATCAATGAATCCAAAAGCTGGTTCTTTGAGAAATAAACAAGATAGACAGACCCTCTAGCCCAGTTAACCAAAAGAAAGAGGGAACAACTCCAAATCAATAGAATCAGTGATGAAAGGGAAACATCAACAACAATAAGAAAAAAATCAAGACAATCATACGGAATACTTCAAAAACTATACTCTACTAAGTTTGAAAACTAGAAGAAATGGATGAATATCTGAAATCCTGGGAATCACCAAAGCTCAACCAAGAAGAGATTACAGCCTAAACAACCATAGTACAGGAAGAAATCGAAAGATGTAATAAGTAGCCTCCCAACCAAAAAATGCCCAGGCCCAGATGGTTTTCACGGCAGGATTTTATAAAATATTTCGAAAAGACATACAACCATTACTACTTAAATTGTTAGAAGGATACAAACGAGGGACTTCTCCCAGAATCCTTCTATGAGGCCAGCATTACGCCTACCAAAACCAGGGAAAAAGATACAACCAAAAGGAAGAACTATAGACCCATCTCCCTAATGAACACAGATGCCAAAATTCTAAACAGGATTCTGGCAAATCGCATACAGACTCATCAGAAAAAAATCCACCATGACCAAGTTGGATTCATACACAAGATGCAGGGATGGTTCAACATACGAAAATCAATAAACATCCATCAAACATATCAATGGACTGAAGGACAAAAACCACACCATCATTTCAATTGATGCGGAGAAAGCCTTTGACAAAATCCAGCATCCTTTCATGTTTAAAGTCCTGGAGGGAATTGGCCTAGAGGGATCATTCCTCAATGTAATCAAAGCCATATACAGGAAACCCACAGCCAATATAATCCAAAATGGGGAAATGACAGAAGCATTCCCCTTGAAGTAGGAACTCGGCAAGGCTGCCCCCTGTCACCACTCCTCTTCAATATAGTGCTGGAAAACCCTTGCAGGGCAATAAGGCAAGAAAAAAAGGAAATTAAAGGATTTCAATTGGAAAAGAGGAAATCAAGCTATCCCTTTTTGCTGATGATATGATGTCTACCTAAGGGATGCTAAGAACTCCCCAGAAAACTCCTAGAAATGATTAAGAGCTTTGGTTTTAAAGTGGCAGGATACAAAATAAATCTAGAAAATCAGTAGCCTTTCTTTACACCAACAACAAGCAAACTGAAGAAGGACTACAAGGAGACCTTCCCACTCCACAAAGCCTCAAAAAAAAATACTAAACAAACTAAACAAAACAAAAAAAAACACCAAGGATCTCACAACAAAAATTTTAAACCCCTGAAAAAGGAAAATTGAGAAGACATCAGAAGATGGACAAACCTCCCATGCTCATGGATTGGGAAAATAAATATAGTAAAATGTCCATCCTACCCAAACTAGTGTACAGATTTAATGCAACCCAATCAAAATCCCCAAGAGTTTCTTACATGGCTTGGAAAAAAAAAAATCCTCATTTCATTTGGAAAAACAAAAAGACCCGGAATACCAAAGCAATCCTGAGTGAAAAGAGGAAACAGGGGGGTCGCTATACCATACAATAACTATACTACAGGGCTATAGTCATAAAACACAGTTGGTACTGGCACAAAAACAGACCAGTGGACCATGGAATAAAACTGAAGACAAAACCTGAGCTCATACAATTTCAGCAGCCACCTCATATTTACAAGGGGGCCAAGAATACACCAATGGAGGAAAGACAGCACTTCAGCAAGTGGTGTTGGCAAAAATGGATCACCACTTGTAGAAGAATGAAATTAAACCCTTACCTCTCACCTTGTACAAGGGTCAACTCCAGATGGACCAAAACCTCAATGTGAACCCCAAACTCTGGAGGATAGAAGAGAAGCTGGCAGCAGACCTACAAGACATAGGTGTAGGAAAGACTTCCTAAATCAGACAGCAGCTGCACAAAGATAATATCGACAAATTGACAATGGACCCATACTCAAAAGCTTCTGTACATCAAAGAAGCAATACAGGAAGTGAGGAGAAGACCCACAATGGGAGGAAACCTTCACGCAGATACATCTGACAAAAGCATTAATTTCCAGAGTATACAAGCTACTCAAAAAACAAAGAAGAAAGAAAACAAATAATCACTCAAAAGATGGAGCAAAGATCTGAATAGAGACTTCACAGAGGAGAAGAATAAGATGGCTGAGAAACATCTTAAGAATGTTAAACATCTCTGAAATAAGGAAATGCAAATTAAAACCACTTTGAGATATCACCTTACTCCAATAAGACTGGCTAGGATCAGGTACACGAAGTTTACAAATGCGGGAGAGGTTGCGAAAGGGGAACACTCTTCCATTGCTGGTGGGATGTAACTACGTACAGCCACTATGGAAAACAGTGTGGAGAACCCTTAAAAGACTCAAAATGAGCCTCCATGTGACCAGTCATACACTCCTGGGTATATACCCACAAGACACAACTTACTGCAAAGATACATACAACTATGTTTATTGAGTCTCTGTTCACATAGCAAAAAGCTGGAACCAGCCCCAGGTGCCCCTCAACTGACGAGTGGATAGAGAAAATGTGGTACATGTATACAATGGAGTTCTATGCAGCAGTAAAGAGGGACAACACATGAACTTTGCAGATAATGGATGGATCTGGAAGACATTATGTTAAGTGAAGTAACACAGTCCCAGAAAAACAAACGACAAACGGTGTCCCTCATATGTGGGACTTAGTACCAACAACCCAGATAATATTTCTCATGGGGAGGGATGCATAGTAAAAGAACAACAACAGAAAGACTTGCATCAGAAAATGGACTGAAATGGTGAAGTGGAAAGGGGGGATGGGTGGGAGAGGGAAACGGATGTATATTCAATCAAAGGCATATTTAATTGATGTGAGTTTCAGCAAGTCCAGTTTCACCTAGACACTGTCTACAGGATACATTGTGTTTTTAGGACTAGTAAAGTAAATATGTGTATATAAAAAACATTGGTTACAGACTGATAAAAAGGTATTGCATCTGAGTTAAATGTAGAATAATTTGCTGTTGTCCACATTTGTTTTACACAAAATCTCCTAGAGCAATAACTTTGGGATTGGCACATACAAATGTTCTCTAAATTTCTCTGTTGTACAGTATCATCACCTTGTAGCATTCTCTTTAAGATGATTTAAAAGAAAATTAAGTTTGCTTCCAAGTTAATCATATATAGTCACCCAAAACAGCATGGGTGAATTGATGAAATTGTGCCTTGATTCCACCCTATAGTTATGTATAATACAACTGTCTTCTGGAGACTCATGGGTTAAAAAAAAGGGGGGGGGCGGTACAGACAGACATGAAACCTCTAGTCAAACCTTTGCAATCCAAACTTAAAACTAATTATGGGAAGAGATTTTGTTTGTTCCAACAGGACAAAATGTCACCAACTTAACGGCTGAGAAAGAAAGATACAGCTTTGCATTGAGTAGGATGTACCAAAAAGTGCAACTGAAAGGTTGACCTCTGAACATGGAAAGGAAGAAAAGCCTCAGATTGCCATAAACACGAACCCTCTTGGATCCTACATTGTAACAACAATTTATAATGAAGTCCTAAGAAACTTATACCTTCTAGGTGCAACAAAGGTTTTGATATGACTTTCTTGCCTCCCCCCCATAGAACAAGGAGAAATATGACGATGATGATGTCATTTTCCAACTGTAAATTGGAGACAACTATTATGAGGGAATCTCTTATAAACCGGTAAAAAATGCCTTCTTTAATGACTAATAGACATAAGAAACTGTGAAAAGGATTAATACCTGTTCAGAACCAAATATATACTAAAAGTCCTTGGGCTATGCACTTAGGCAAAAGTATATAATGCAGGAGCTCTGACATCAGCAATGGATTGTTCTACCAGGGGGATGTTGGCCAGGGGATCCAAGGCCCCACAAAAGGTAAGGGCTCCTTGCCCCTAAGTTGGGATACCTGCAGGAGGAGAGGCGATAAGACCTGCTGCCAGAAGACCTGACGTTAACAGGGAGGGGGATGTATTGAGACCGCACATGCAAGGTAACAGATGGCCTCTGGAATGCCAGAGAGGTGTTCCAAAGGCCCTAAACCAATAAGCAATACGGGTCTCCCTGAGTCCAAGCAAGACTCCACCATCACACCAGCTACACTTCACTGGCCTGGAAATACTGTGCAGCAGGGCAGCCATATGCCTATATATCCCAAATCTAATTTGGCTGTTGGCTCTCTCCTTGGAGGAATAACCACATGGCTGATGCACAAGCTTACATCCTCTACAGGTTAGGAGATGTATAAGCCAACAGTAAGACCCTGTTTATATTTAATCAGGGGTAAAAATATAATTCATGAATTAACATATCATCCAAACATATGTGTCTATCCAAAGAACCTACATAACTATTAGTGCTGCTTAAAAACCTATATATCTAATTGCTTGTGCTTCATTAGGAGGATCGAAAGGTTACTCCTGAAACAAACTTCAGCCCATGAAAGGAAACAGCCAGAATTGACCAGAATCCAAGTCACACAGCTCCAGAGAGAGAGGACAGTTTTTACTTCTCATCCACCTGTGCCCCCTTTTCTAAAGCCTAGGGAACAATCTGCGGAAGAGGGGGCGTGGTAGAATGTAAAAGGCTGCGATTGGGTGTGAATGGTGAAACTACTACAGCGATGTAGTCTGGACACTCATTTGATCAACTTGATTGAACAAACAAACCTGTCAACCCCACTGAAGGGTGGGACTGTGGGGGTTTGGGCAACAACAGTCTATAGATGGTTTTGCACGAAGGATGCTTATACTCATGGATTATCACTAAGCTAAAAAATGAAAAAAAAAATAAAACCTGAAAGAATGCAGGACAGTTATGGCAGAATACATGAGCTTGGGATGGGGTGGGGGGGTGGGGGGGAAGGGGAAAGGGAAATATGCCTGATCTGAATTGGAAAAGATGTATAAAATGCACAAACCATCAATAAAAATTAAAAAAAAAAAGAAAATATGAGAAAAATCAAAAAAAAAAAAATGAGATTTTATGGATTGATTATAGAGAGATTTACCATGGTGTACTTGGGACAGCTAAATTAGGCCTACAAATTTCTTTAAAGTTAATGCTGCGGGAGTGACTCTATTTTCTCAGAGGATGCTGGCAGCTCCTCTAGTCTCATATTTGTCTTATTAGCAACAAAAGTCCTGTAGCACTCGGGAAAATCTGCTCACTTCTCCCCATAGGCTTCCCACACAGACAGAGTACTCTGCAGATCACCCAACATATTACAACAACCCGAAGACTCATCTCAGTCGAAAACCCATTAAATGATGTTTGCTATAATTTTAATTGTCTCTGTGTCATAATGCAATACAATTACTCTGACATTATTTCCAATAAGAATGTACTTTAATCAAAATGATATTTAGGCTCGTAGCTGCATCTCCATGGAATTTATGGAATTGATTCCTCGTTATTCTGTAGCACAT
Organism: Rhizomys pruinosus; assembly: GCA_009823505.1. NCBI lineage: Eukaryota > Metazoa > Chordata > Mammalia > Rodentia > Spalacidae > Rhizomys > Rhizomys pruinosus. The sequence goes on from VZQC01004414.1 coordinate 454,899, forward strand.
TCCTTTTCTGCCTGCTCACTCTGTTCCTTGGTGGATTCCTGCTTTCCATCATGAAGTGATCCTGCCATTTTATATTTCCTCAACCACAGTTAAATTTCATGAAGATCTAGATCACGCTCCTCTTGTACTACTTAGCTGAAAGCTGTGCTCAGAGTCAGTAAATACCAAATAAGTATGGACTGAAATAGACAAGGAAATCAGGCTTAATCCTTAATCAGAGTCTGGCTCCAGAAAAGCAGTGAGGATAACACTGCATTCAGATTCTTACGCGTTGAAAACCTAGAAAGTGTTTTGCAGGCTCTTCAGGGATACATGTGATGGACAGAGATAGTGATGCAGGAAGAACTTACTGACAGATGAAGTCTGGCATTTCCCTTCTACGTAGATGGACAGCAATGAGTTAAATGGGAGACTAGTTAAAAATGAGCTTTACGGATTGATCATAGAGTGATTTACCATGGTGTACTTGGGTCAACTAAGTTAGGCCTGGAATTTTTCTTAAAACAGTAAGAACTAATTTTCTCATACAATTATATGGTAACATTGATTAAAAAGTTGTTTCTTAAATAATATATATATTTAATTTTAAGAGTTATTTTTTTTTTGTATACGTGTTTTGGCCTGCATGAATGGGCAGATTGTAGGTAGTGCCCATGCCGTGGGTGTCAGATCATTGGAACTGGTGGTACTGAAAGGAACAGCCATGGAATGCGGGAACTAAACCTCTGGATCTGTCCTCTGGGAGATCATGGGAGTGCTCTTAACCACGGAGCCATGTCCTCCAGTCTAAATACATATTCTAAATTAAATTTAAATTGAGGATTTGATTAATTTGGGAGGTAAGTGCTGAGGGTACAACCAAGGACCTTGCACAGGATAGACCAATGACTCTGCCACTGAGCGACATTGTCAAGCCATGTTATTTAATATTAGTGAGCTGCAAAGTAGTTTTAACAATTTTCTCTTTAAGTGTCTTAGATGTTTCTTAACATAGTACACTACTATTATCTTTTGCATTGCAGTTTCTATCTGTAATTATCCAGCTGAACATATTCTTCTAAAGAAAAGTCATATTGTATTTATTTTCCTTCATCCAGGATTTGTTAGGTACCAGTCTTATAAAGTGGAGATTACTACAGGCTTGATGAAGTGAATTCTCATTTCTGATTTAATTACATGACCAAATATTCAACATTTGAAGATCTTGTAGTTTTGGTTTTAGTTTGCCTAGTGTATTAGGGGGCTGTTTGGTTGGTGTGGGTTTTAGGGCCAAAGTCTTAGCGTGCTGCCTAGGCTGGCTGAATGAAGGCTCTGACTGCCTTAGTTTTCAAAGTGCTAGGATTAGAGGCATATGCACCACTGGTACAGACAGACATGAAACCTTCTAGTCAAAAACCTTGCAATTCAAATCTTAAAACTAACTATGGGAAAAGATTTGTTTGTTCCAACAGGACAAAATGTCACCAACTTAACGGCTGAGAAAGAAAAGATACAGCTTTGCATTGAGTAGGATGTACCAAAAAGTGGCAACTGAAAGGTTGACCCGTCTGAACACTGAAAGGAAGAAAAGCCTCAGATTGCCATAAACATCGAACCCTTCTGTGGATCCTACATGTAACAACTATCTATAATGAGTCCTAATGAAACTTATACCTTCTAGGTGCAACAAAGGTTTTGATATGACTTTCTTGCCTCCCCCCCCATAGAACAAGGAGAAATATGACGATGATGATGTCATTTTCCAACTGTAAATTGGAGACAACTATTATAGAGGTAATCTCTTATAAAACCGGTAAAAATGCCTTCTTTAATTGACTAATAGACATAAGAACTGTGAAAAGGATTATACTCTGTTCAGAACCAAATATAATACTAAAGTCCTTGGGCTATGCACTTAGGCAAAGTATATTAATGCAGGAGCTCTGACATCAGCAATGGATTGTTCTACCAGGGGGATGTTGGCCAGGGGATCCAAGGCCCCACAAAAGGTAAGGGCTCCTTGCCCCTAAGTTGGGATACCTGCAGGAGGAGAGGCGATAAGACCCTGCTGCCGAAGACCTGACGTTAACATGGGAGGGATGTATTGAGACCGCACATGCAAGGGTACAGATGGCCTCTGGAATGCCAGAGAGTGTTCCCAAAGGCCACTAAACCAATAAAGCAAATACGGGTCTCCCTGAGTCAAGCAAGACTCCACCATCAGCACCAGCTACACTTCACCTGCCTGGAAATACTGTGCAGCAGAGGCAGCCATGTGCCTGTATATCCCAAATCTAATTGGCTGTTGGCTCTCTCCTTGGAGGAATAACCCATGGCTGATGCCACAAGCCTACATCCTCTACAGGTTAGGAGATGTCATAAGCCACAGTAAGACCCTGTTATATTTATCAGGGGGTAAAAATGTAATTCATGAATTAACATATCATCCAAACATATGTGTCTATGCCAAAGTAACCTACCATAACTATTAGTGCTGCTTAAATACCTATATATCTAATTGCTTGTGCTTCATTAGTAGGATCGAAAGGTTACTCCTGAACAAACTGTCAGCCCATGAAAGGAAACAGCCAGAATTGACCAGAATCCAAGTCAACAGCTCCAGAGAGAGAGGACAGTTTTACTTCTCATCCACCTGTGCCCCTTTTCTAAGCCTAGGGAACAATCTGCGGAAGAGGGGGCGTGGTAGAATGTAAAGGCTGCGATTGGGGTGAACGGTGAAACTACAGCGATGTAGTCTGGACACTCATTTGATCAACTTGATTGAACAAACAACCTGTCAACCTCCACTGAATGGTGGGACTGTGGGGGTTTGGGCACAACAGTCTATAGATTGGTTTTGCACGAAGGATGCTTATACTCATGGATTATCACTTATAGCTAAAAAATGAAAAAAATAAACCTGAAAGATGCAGGACAGTTATGGCAGAATACATGAGCTGGGATGGGGTGGGGGTGGGGGGGAAGGGAAAGGGAAATATGCCTGATCTGAATTGGAAAATGATGTATAAAATGCACAAACCATCAATAAAAATTAAAAAAAAAAAAAAGAATATGAGAAAATCAAAAAAAAAAAATGAGATTTATGGATTGATTATAGAGAGATTTACCATGGTGTACTTGGGACAGCTAAATTAGGCCTACAAATTTCTTTAAAGTTAATGCTGCGGGAGTGACTCTATTTCTCAGAGGATGCTGGCAGCTCCTCTAGTCTCATATTTGTCTTATTAGCAACAAAAGTCCTGTAGCACTCGGGAAAATCTGCTCACTTCTCCCCATAGGCTTCCCACACAGACAGAGTACTCTGCAGATCACCCAACATATTACAACAACCCGAAGACTCATCTCAGTCGAAAACCCATTAAATGATGTTTGCTATAATTTTAATTGTCTCTGTGTCATAATGCAATACAATTACTCTGACATTATTTCCAATAAGAATGTACTTTAATCAAAATGATATTTAGGCTCGTAGCTGCATCTCCATGGAATTTATGGAATTGATTCCTCGTTATTCTGTAGCACATTCCTTTTCTGCCTGCTCACTCTGTTCCTTGGTGGATTCCTGCTTTCCATCATGAAGTGATCCTGCCATTTTATATTTCCTCAACCACAGTTAAATTTCATGAAGATCTAGATCACGCTCCTCTTGTACTACTTAGCTGAAAGCTGTGCTCAGAGTCAGTAAATACCAAATAAGTATGGACTGAAATAGACAAGGAAATCAGGCTTAATCCTTAATCAGAGTCTGGCTCCAGAAAAGCAGTGAGGATAACACTGCATTCAGATTCTTACGCGTTGAAAACCTAGAAAGTGTTTTGCAGGCTCTTCAGGGATACATGTGATGGACAGAGATAGTGATGCAGGATAGAACTTACTGACAGAGTGAAGTCTGGCATTTCCCATTCTACAGTAGATGGACAGCAATGAGTTAAATGGGAGACTAGTTAAAAATGAGCTTTACGGATTGATCATAGAGTGATTTACCATGGTGTACTTGGGTCAACTAAGTTAGGCCTGGAATTTTTCTTAAAACAGTAAGAACTAATTTTCTCATACAATTATATGGTAACATTGATAAAAAGTTGTTTCTTAAATATATATATATATTAATTTTAAGAGTTATTTTTATTTGTATAAGTGTTTTGCCTGCATGAATGGGCAGAATATGTAGGTAGTGCCCATGCAGAATAGGGTGTCAGATCATTTGGAACTGGTGGTACTGAAAGTGAACAGCCATGGAGATGCTGGGAACTAAACCTCTGGATCTGTCCTCTGGGAGATCATGGAGTGCTCTTAACCACTGAGCCATGTCTCCAGTCTAAATACATATTCTAAATTAAATTTAAATTGAGGATTTGATTAATTTGGGAGGTAAGTGCTGAGGGTACAACCAAGGACCTTGCACAGGATAGACAATGACTCTGCCACTGAGCGACATTGTCAAGCCATGTTATTTAATATTTAGCTGCAAAGTAGTTTTAACAATTTTCTCTTTAAGTGTCTTAGATGTTTCTTAACATAGTACACTACTATTATCTTTTGCATTGCAGTTTCTATCTGTAATTATCCAGCTGAACATATTCTTCTAAAGAAAAGTCATATTGTATTTATTTTCCTTCATCCAGGATTTGTTAGGTACCAGTCTTATAAAGTGGAGATTACTACAGGCTTGATGAAGTGAATTCTCATTTCTGATTTAATTACATGACCAAATATTCAACATTTGAAGATCTTGTAGTTTTGGTTTTAGTTTGCCTAGTGTATTAGGGGGCTGTTTGGTTGGTGTGGGTTTTAGGGCCAAAGTCTTAGCGTGCTGCCTAGGCTGGCTGAATGAAGGCTCTGACTGCCTTAGTTTTCAAAGTGCTAGGATTAGAGGCATATGCTACCACTGTGCTTTTACAGAGTTTTTAAACATTTAAACAATTCAAAAGTTGTTCCTGAATTTTTCATTCCTTCAATCACAGGTTTATGTTACTTAAAACCTGCACATTGAAAAGTAAGGGCTTTCATTCCTATTTGAGAAAGAGAGGAATGATGTTGCTTTCCTGAGGACTCACTTGCATGTGGTCACTATAGGCTGGAGAATGACTGGAGCAGCAATCACTCTTACTCCTCTGTAGAAAAGGGGTGTCGCTCTTTACTGAACAAAACATATCCAGCTGAATATTTGAGCATGGCACCTGATTAAAATATTTTCAAAAATTAATTTTAGGATAAAAAACTTACTTTAAAAATCAGATTATACTGAGTTTTTAGATAGCTTTGTCTTTTTGAAGCAGGATAGGAGAGCACCTCAGGGACTTGTTTCTAAGCTGTTTAACCAGCCATTTTTTTCCATCATTAAACTATATGATCTACTTCCATATACCTTCTTCTTCCTTTAATTAAGTTTAAATAGTAACTACGATTGTATTGAATGCATATATTTTGAGTTTTAATTTTTGAAGAAGAAAGTATCATTAAATCTTTTAGTCCAAACCTAGGTAGACCATATGATTCATTTTCTCTTTCTATTCTTTTGAGTAAAATAAATTTTCTTTGGTCACTGTATTTTTCAAGTGTATGTAATTCTGATACATTTCAAAAACAGAATTAAGTGATTACAAGTTTAAATTATCTGCAGCACAAAGTAGATTTTTAAAGCTTGTAATCAGTTAATTGATATTGAAGAAAGAACACAAACTAGACCTGTCTGTTGTAGAATGAATGGATTTGTTTTAAAAGTTGAAGTGATTATATTTGGAGACATGGCCTCTGAGAAGAGGAAGCTCCCAGGGATTCAATGACCTCTGCTGGCTTTCATGGAACTGCAAACATGTGGTGTACATATTAAAAAGTGGGCACACACATATTAACATAAATAAAAATATATTCTAAAAACCAGAAAATCCTCACCAGAATCGAGGCGAGCTGTAGTTTCAGCCTTGGACTTTCAGCATCCATAACTGTGCAAAATGCAATGTTAAGGATGTGTGATCATAGCTAGAACTAAGACACTAGAGCACAAAAAATACAATGTAAACTTTTTTCCAGATTTGAAGGCAGAGCTTTCTTTTCTCAGAAAAACAAAAATCTCAGTATGTGTATGTTGTTTCTGAGACTTACATATTTATATTGCATTTTTGTGTTCTTCTACTTCAACCAGGAGGCCTTCACATGAAAATCTAACTACCAAGCACTTTACTAGTATATTCATAATTAATCATATTGGCAACGATATTAATAACTGATATTATTTATTAGTAGATGAATATATAGCTGAGATATTAAGGGGTCTAGGTGTATGCTCCAGTAGAAATCATGACAAAAATACTAAAAGATAAATCTTATTCTTAGCGTTGTAGCTTATACTGGTTAAGTAAATTTCCTACAGTCAAATTCTAATCACACATTGGAGATAAATTGTAATTTACTCTTTAACTGTAAGCCTTTCATACATTATTTGCAGGGATGGAAGGATGGCTCAGTACTTAAGAGTACTGTTTACTCATGAAGAAGACCCAGAGTTTATTTCCAGCACCCACATAGCAGCTCACAACCATTCATAACTCCAGCTCCAGGGGACCTGATATCCACTTTTGACCTCCACAGGCACTGTACAACATGGGTGTACTTACATACATACAAGCAATACACTCATACTCATTAAAATGATAAAATAAAATATTGGTAAAAATACCAAAACACAGAAAACTGAATTACTATTTATATATTTTGTTTCCTTTAGACAAAGCAGATGCATTGTTATCCTTTTTTATTTTCTTGTTAAATAATTTATGACCTTAGAGTGATAGCAACAATAATAACACCAAAACATTTAAATCATGCAAAACCCAGTTCTTAAAAAAAGAACAGTACATGATGTTGGCAGAACCTTTAAAAACATGAAATCAAAACAGCATGATCTATTTATATTTTGGAACGTTTCTTTTCAGTTATTGAACTGATGTAAGATTTTGAGATTTTTGAGCATAGCTAGACAGCTCCTCCATTCATACATGTCTAAAATGTAGATACATGAGTCTTACACTGTAAAGGTTTGGAAACAAGTAAAAATGGTGTCCATAGAAATGGGCGAGAATTTCTAACTCAGCCCCACCTTAGGACTTGAGAGCATATTCATTCCACATAGGTAACATGCTTTTAAAAAATTATTTAGCCGGGCGTGGTGGTGCACACCTTTATTCCTAGCACTTGGGAGGCAGAGGCAGGCAGATCTTTGTGAGTTCAAGGCCAGCCTGGTCTACAGAGTGAGTTCCAGGACAGCTGGGGCTACAGGGAGACCCTGTCTCAAAAAGACCAAAAAAAATATTTAATAATTCACAACCATTAAAACTCTCATTTCTTTAATATCTTGTTTCATGCTTCTTCCACATGACTGTGAAACAAAAGATGCTACTGAGAGCAATGTGTTAACTAAAGTTTGTTGTTTTTTCTCAGTGAGTGTTAATCCATTCCATATAAAGTCCTGGTAGAGAGCACTGAGTGGATACAACTTCTTACGTAGTCATCCACACTGAAAATCAACCAAATTTAGTGTAGTCAGTAGTAAGATGAAATTTTTATTATTCATCTACTGGATATTAAATTGTGATATTGTGTGTCAAGACCTTGATCATATTTGTAGTGTTAGATGTTAGGTCACATGAGAATAGGTTGGAAGTGAGAAAGTCAGTTTGGTGAGATGGGACCATATAAAGCATCATCTCCCATTTAGAAGTATAAAATGGCCCAACTGTCTCTGCTTTTTAATAGTAAAACTGTATATAAAACCTTCCTTTAACACAACCAATCAGTTTTAAAATATGAAATCAAAAGTGAAAGAGCGGGGCTAGAGAGATGGCTCAGCAGTAAAGCAGTGGCTGCTCTTGCAGAGGACAGGGATTTGTTTCCTGGCGCCCAGGTGGTAGGGAACAGCTGTCTGGAACTCCAGTTCCAGGGGATACAATGTCCTCTTCTGGCTTCCATGGGCATTGGATGTACAGGAACACTTACATATAGGCAGGCAAGAAACTTACATAGAAAAAAAAACAAAACTTACTACTTAATTTTTGTGATCATCATACAATATAGTTCAATGGGGTTTAGATCCACTACCTTATATCACCTCCTCCCACTGCCCTATGCTGAATGTAAAGTACTCTCTCATATCTGTATCTATCCCTCCCTATAAGACACTGTACTTTCCCCTCTCAGCAGGCATAAATTGCTGAATGATCCTCAGGTTAGGTTAGGATTTCTTATGCACTTCCCCAGTTCTATGCTGGGCTTTTGTCCACTTTGACCTTGTATAGGACTTGTGCATGCAGTCACTATTGCTGAGAGTTCAAACGAGTATGTGACCAACTGTGTCCATCTGTCATAGGAAAGATGCTTCTTAGACCAGGGGTGAAAGGTATGCTTGTCTGTAAATATAAAATGCAAAGATGTGACACTCAGAAGTCCCAATGCACAAAAACAGCTGGCTTCCATCCCAGTTTCTTCAGTGCTTTTCATTCTCTCTTCTTCAATTACTGCATTCTGAATCTGCCAAGACCCTGGCTGAGAACACATGGGGAGACCCATGTAGCCAGATGCTCCCTGCTGGCACGTAGGATAATGACCTGAGAAGTATCTTTTCACCTCAGCCCAGGTAGGTATAGACTGCCTGCTGCTAGGGAACAGTCAAATTCCTGTGCCTCATGAGAACCTTTCAGTCCTTACCAACACAGCTAAGCCATTCCCCTTCAATTCCTGACCCTCCTAAATTACAAGAAAAACAAGAATGTAGCCACGTTCTCACAAAGCACACAGTAGGCTGGACTCGCCCACACAATCACCGACCATCAACCAAGGCAATCTCACAAACATGGCTACAGGCCATTCTAATCTGAGGATTCCCGCAAATGAGACTCCTACAGATGATTCTAGGCTGTGCCAGGTTGACAACCAAAGCTAACTAGGTCACTCTCCTTTTCAGCTTGACACACAAACATATCACTTTAAGCTACAACCTTTCATTTCTTGTTCTCATTTTGATCTCATACTGATAACATAATACAAAACAGAGTACAGCTTAAAATTTTATGGACTTTTAAAAACATCCAACATTTTAAAAGTTCTATGTCTTTGTAAATCTTCAGTCTCTGAATTGTGCATTTCCATGAAATCAGAATCAAGTCATATACATGTTTATTCCCCAAGGAAAGAACTACAACATGAGAACAATTATATTAAAATGAAAACAAAGTCCAGCGGTGTAGCTCAGACTCCAACATCTGGGACTCACCTACAGTCTTATGGATTGTGAGCAGTGCGCCTCTGCAGCACACAGCTTGTCTCATAGCTCAGGCCAACTCCACGCCACACCTGTTGCTTTCATGGCAGGTGTCCCCTTGTCTTGACATCCCCATTCTCCCAGCGCCTCCAATGTAAATGAGGCTGAACCTTGACCAGTGGCCACTCCTGGCCTCTCTTCAGGGACTCCAACCCTGCCACACCATGCTGAGCCTCAGCCACCACCCATGAATCCCTCAATCTTGCATCTCTCTTGCTTCTATATGAGTATCAGGTGGGTGTATGATCCTTACACTTTGGCTTTTCTGGTTACCAGTTAATAATCATCTTTGTCCCCACTCCCCCCCCCCCCCCCCCCCCCAGTCATAGCTTCTGTGTGCTTATCCTGAGGAAACGCTTCCAGGAGATTTTGCCTCAAAGATCTTAATCTTGTATTCATCAAGGCTGATTCTTCCGGTCTATCTGACCAGCATCTGCTGTCCCAGTGGTTTCGCTTTAGTGGTAATGATCTCTTATTAATCACACCAAGTTCTTCAGGCCCAGATTACCAGAATCCACATATTCTTATGCTTGAATATCATAATAATGTCCCAAAAGTGTCTGGGCTTCCCTCTGAAATGTTGTGAGCCAGGCCTCCATTGTCTGTCTGTCTTTCAATGTGCTTATCTTCTAACCTCACTTAGAACACTCAATGATTTTCTTTCCTGCTCAAAGTTGCAAAGACTTTCATAATCCTCCTAAAAAACACAAGGATCTCATAGTGAGAGATCATGCAGCCTAAGGAGGAGCCAGAATCCATGCCCCTCAGTCTCTCTGAGGGGAGGTCCTCAAGTTCCTATAGGCCCCATCTTACAAAGTCCTCTTAACATCAATCACCACAGAAGAGATCAGTTCAAACCATGCCCGACCATAACAGTATTCTAAGTTCCCTAGAATCCTGCCATGTACTTCTAAACTTTACCTCATCCCCTTAAAAATTTGCATATTATAGCAAGGAGCTGGAACCAACCCAAATGCCCCTCATTCGACAAGTGGATAGAGAAAACGTGGTACATCGACACAATGGAGTTCTAGGCAGCAGTAAAGAAAGATGACATCATGAACTTTTCAAGTAAATGGATGGAGCTAGAAGGTATCATGCTGAGTGAAGTAACACAGTCCCAGAAAAACAAATGACAAATGGTATCCCTCATCTGTGGATGCTAGTGCCAATTACCTAATTGTATGACAAACTGAGCAACATTAATGTGATTTGAAAACATACTGTGAATCCCTTAAAATATAATAAATAAAAAAATTAAAAATTTTGCATATTGTTAATAAACACTGTAGAAGTCAGGGTAGAACTGACACCTCCCTCGGGGACAGTTCTATATTGTGCACTGGTTGTGCCCGTTCACACACCTTCACACATCTTGTTGATGTCTACCTGCTGAACCTCTTCTTGTTTGGGAGATTTCCTTGATGACGCTACATACTGCACTTGTCTTTATGGCATTATTTTCTTTCCATTCTTCTTTTCATATTTTCAAAGAAAGTTAGACAAGGGTAAGAAGCATAGAATTTATCCATTCGTATTCTTGCTAGTCTTTTTATGGTCACTTTTGGTTTTTGTTTTTGAGAAAATGTCTAATTATGCAAGATTGCCTGGCCTGGAACTTTCTCTGTAAACTAGGCCACCCTAGAACCCATAGAGGTCCATGTAGTTCTGCCTCCTGAAATTAGGATTCAAGTCATGGGCCACCACATCCAACACAACAATAGCTTCTTAAATAGACAAGAGATGAAGCACAAAAACAATTTTACTCTGTGGATTCAAATCTGTTTAACTCTGAAGACAAGATAAGCATAATAAAAAGAACAATCAATAATGAAGCATTAAAAATATTTATAAACAGCAGTAGATGCTGAAAGGAAGAGGAACTAGATCAAACAGGGAAAAATGCCAAGAGAAGTGCAGCATTTTAGTTATTATTTTACCTTTGAAATGCTTGTGTCTTTAAAATTAATATTTTTAATTCTATCTGCACATTTTGTAGAAATTTTGAGACAAATGGAAAAGAAATATTCATAACCTTTCCTAAATCAAGGAAAATTGAGAACCAACACTAGACTTTAGAAAAATCTAGACTCCTAAAAAATACTGCCAGCAGTGTTTATAACAAATGGTATATTTAAAAATCCTTACATCAGCAGAGAAATTTTACAATATAAATCATTCACTTAACTTTAACTCCTACGGATTTTGGCAGACAGCGAAATTAAATGGTGGGTGATCATCAGAATGCATTATGTCATTTAAGATACCACTGTGTTACTGATACATTTCAAGATGAGACCTATTGCCAGGTCCTTTGCCTAGTGTAGAGGACTGTAAATGTGTTAATACTTTCTGCACTAAGTGCTGGAAGAGAATGCTGTATAATTCCATGGTCTAGAAAACTTATTAAAGATTTACTTTTATAATTTCTGAATTGTGTGCCTAGAGGTGTGCTTGTGGTTGTTTCTCAAGTGCAGTGCATTCAGAGGCCAGAAGAGAGTATTGAATCCACTTAGTAGCAGTTGCAGGAGGTTGTAAGCTGCCTGATGTCTGTAGTGGAAATCAACTTCAGGTCCTCTGGTAGAGCAGCAAGTACTTTTAACTGCCAAGCCATGTCATCAGCTCCACAGATTTTATTTCTTTTAATGAAAAAAGTTTGTTAGCAAAAATTATTATGGCATTTGGTAGGAAGGAATTTCTAGTTAGCAATCCCCTTGGTTCTCCTTGAGTTATTTCTGCCTTCCCTAGCATGATTAAGCACACATCTCTTCTGTGTATGCCTTTCTCTGTTCACAGCATTGAACTTCTAATCAGGTAGCCACTGTTTAAAACATTCTTCCTGTCTTCATCCATAAAATCTTTCCTTGCGGGAGATCTCCCAGGACCACCTGAAGCTCAGCTCTCTTCACAATAGCAAGGAGCTGGAACCAACCCAAATGCCCCTCAACTGACTAGTGGATAGAGAAAATGTGGTACATCTACACAATGGAGTTCTATGCAGCAGTGAAGAAAGATAACATCATGAGCTTTGCAGGAAAATGGCTAGAGCTAGAAGACATCATGCTGAGTGAAGTAACACAGTCCCAGAAAAACAAACGACGAATGGTATCCCTCTGTGAGTACTAGTGAATACTAGTGCCAATTACCTAGTTGTAAGTATTTCTTGTGCACAGCCCCTAGAGCTTTTGTCCAAGCAGTTTGGAGTGATGCATATTGGAAACAACAACATTAACAACAACAACAACAACAGAAAGGACTGCATCAGGGCTGGAGAGATGGCCTAGCGGTTAAGAGCGCCGACCGCTCTTACAGAGGACCCGGGTTTGATCCCCAGCACCCACATGGCGGCCGAGAACCATCTGAAACTCCAATTCCAGGAGAACTCCAGTTCCAGGGGAATCCAACACCCTCTTCTGACCTCCGCGGCATTGCACGACACAGGTGCACAAACTTGCATGCAGACAGTACATTCATACACATACAGAAATAAATAAAATTAAAAAAAAAAAAAGGACTGCATCAAAGAACTGACTGAAACAGTGAACTTCTGCTCAAAACAGCCAACTTCCACATGGAGAATATGGAGAAAGACTGAGAAAGACATGAAAAGCATGTTTGGCAGAATGCATGAGCTCTGGTGGGGTGGGGGGATAGGGTGGGGGACACAGGTCTTAATTCAATAATCTTGTACAAAATATATATTAAAAAAATAAATAAAATTTTAAAAAAGTAGAATGTCATATGAAAAAAATCTTTCCTTGCTTTGTTAATGATCTTGAGATCATCAACTCTATATTTCTCAAAAAGAGAGTCCTTAAATTATCTTCAATTCACTAACTCATTAGAATCCCTTATAACTTCATTGAATAAAATATCCCCATGTATTAGTCAAGATTGTAGATACTGTCTTTTTTCAAATGTTGACCTGCTAATGTGTTTTTCTCTGTGATGACAGATGGTCTTCAGGTCTATGAATTCTGGTAGTGTAAATGCAGTCTACTTTATTTTAGGAAAAGATATAGTTACTAGAAGACTCAGTGGGTAAACACATTAGTCCCAAGCCTGATGACTTGAGTTTGTTATCTGGAATCCAAATGGTGGAAGGAGAGTGTCAAGTTGTCCTCTGACTTCCACATGTGTACTATAGCCACACACAAATAAATAATAAATAAATAATCAATCAATCAAGTGTTTAAATGATTATTGTTTCATTGTTTCAATCACTAAATTAGGTCTTGTCAGAAACTTTATACTATATTTCTGTTACCTGTGATCAATTCTGACCACCTAGGACTGCCTATGAAAGATTCAAGAAAGAGTGACAGCCAAGATATTTTTGGGAAGGAGAGCCTGGTGATGAAACAGCTAAGGTTATTGAAATTCTTGGTTTGGGTCCCAAGCATTTACTAGCAAGAGAAACACAATCTGGCTTACAGAGCAGATAAGGGTGATGATCTCTCTAAAGCCCAAGGAAAGAAAATCTCAAGGAAACAAGACTGATTATTGTCTAACTTCAGTGACCTTGAACTAAAAATTCAATTTTAGGGATGAGCAATTAATTTTACCAGCTCACATCACCAACAATACAAAAAGACTTTCCAGATTACACATAAATATTTCTTAAAAAAATGTAAAATTAACTTTCTTTTCTGTCGAGAGTGACTAATACATAAAATATAACAAAAGAAGGGAACTGGTCCATGAGTTTCATGAATATGGTTTTCAAGATGAAATGGAAAAACAAACTCTGCTTCATATAATTTACATCATTAAAAATTACACAATTTTCCAGTTCATAAAACACTTTGTCATAATTCTCTTATAAAGCAATTAATTGTTGGATTTCTCAGTAGATAGCTGTCTAGCCCAGAGGTTGCTACCAAATGAGATATACCATAGTGATGTATGTTAACAGGAGGAGGGTTGAAATATTGATCTCCTTCATTGCTAGGCAGGAGCTAAGCCTACAGCAGACCCCAAAGTTTTGTTCCCCACTGGATCTTGAGCAACCATGTCTCTTTCCTTATCAGTTATCCCTACATCATGCTTCTATCATTCATTTATGCTTTTACAAGAATGCATAGTATTGGATTTGAGTCCTGGTTGGCAGGAAAGAATCTATACCTGGTATTAGAAACCTGGAAAAAACAATGCCAAGCCAGAGGAAATGAGGATCTATAGGCAGGAACTGGATATTGTTTAATAAATTGACATAAAATTGTCTTCTAAATATTTATGATTATACTCATCAAAAATTCTGTCTCAGTCTTGATCAGAGAAGCCTGTCTTTCCAGAGAACCATGGTTGTATATATATCTATATCTATCTATCTATCTATGTATATATATATATATATATATCCATAAGATGAAAGATAGTCTTTTTGTTATATATATATATATATATATATGAGTGAATTAAGTTGGGCAGGGAACTGTGGGCAGAGTTGTGCATAAGAGAGGGGATCTGAGTACTATCAAATTATATTGTAGGAAAATATCAAAAGATTCTATAAAAAGAATTGTTCTGAGAACAGTCAGGCATAGATGGAGGAGAAAGTCAAGAGGCCCTAAATCACCACTGAACTATTTTCTACTGAGAGATTTGAGGAGAGGAGGAGCCATCGCTTTTATCTGTGTATGTACTACTGACACTACTATACTCTTGTGGGTAGTTCAAATCCAAAGGTCACATGGATGGTCTTGGATAAACTAAGAGAAGAACCAAGACCAAAAGCCATTAGTCTTGGAAGGAAACCCGAGTAGGGCTGGGAGGGTGGGTTGACAGAAGTGGGAAGGACATAAGACAGCATAGCCGGTGGAAACCAGAATATGCATTCTCAGTGTGTGAAGTGCTAAATATGAAAGGACAAAATTCATATATACTGCCAACAGGAACTAAAACAAAGTTATATACACATTTGGAAAGTAAAAGGATAGCAGCCTAATAACTTGTTATCGCTGTTTAAATAAGGAGTTAACTGAAGTGTATGCTTCTTGGCCTTTTCCAGAATTTTGCAGAAGACCCTCTTCTATTTTCACAGAAGCAGCAAAACAAATATTCCTTTATTGTGCTGGTGTCTTTGTAATGCACATATTCATTTCATATGCTCTTATTATGAAAGGTCTTCCCAAGAACCTAACTTTAATTGGAGTGCTATCATAATACCTCAGCTAATAAATCTACCATAGATTAAATAGGTTTGTGTATTTGGTTTGAAAAAAAATTATAACCAATCTGAAGACTGAGTTCACCAAGCTGATGATGGTTGGGATCCTATTTGGATAAAGAAAATGGTTCCATTGTCTTGGTGATGACCAGTTAGGTTAACACAACCAATCTTTAATTCCTGTCTCTGGATCCTGGTACTGGCTGACAACCATTCTCTCCCCCTCTCATCACCACCCTTCAGTTAACTCAGGATGAGGCACCTTCCATGCTGAGGTATCTGCAGTGTGAGTTGCAGTGAGGCAGACCTGTCTCCACTGGGGCTGAAGGCCACAGCACTACCTTCCACCTACTGAGATCCACTGTGTGGTCACGTGATTTGCACTTCGCGACCCAGGATGAAGAAGAAACCAAGTAAGATTTGTGCAAGTGTACAAACATCTGGAATGCTCTGGTAAACAAATGTTGCATATGTGAGGTTCAATGGTCCAGCCATGATGCCACTAGTGCCATTCAAGGCTCAGCCTGGGCTGGACAGACTCTCCAACAGCTGTGACCCGCTGTGACTTCAGTCCCTATATTCAGCATCTCTTGGGGTTTGTCTGTCCCTTTGCATGCTCTCCATACTTCATGAGTGTTCATGGCATAATTCAGCCATAATTTCTAAACTTTTCAATCAAGAACCCAGATGAATATTTCATGTGTTATGATCAAACCATTTAAAAATAATTTGGTCTTATTATTTATTTGTACATTGTAAAGAGTCAGAGAATAAATAGATTTTTTTAAGTAGTTAATTTTTTTAATTTTATTTATTGTTTTATGTGTCTGCATGTAGGTCTGTGCACCTGTGTCATGCAATGCCGCAGAGGTCAGAAGAGGGCGTCGGATTCCCCTGGGACTGGAGTCAAAGACGGCTCTCGGGCACCATGTGGGTGCTGGGGATCGAACCTGGGTCCTCTGCAAGAGCAGTCGGTGCTCCTAACTGCTAGGCCATCTCTCCAGCCCCTAAATAGGATTTTTTTATTTTTATTTTTATGGAAGTATGTGAAAGTAGAATCAGAAGTGAAGGCATGGCCTGCTGCTCTTTTCAAATATTGCCTTGTCTGGAGATCTGAGTGAGGCCACGGGGATTCCAGGGTTAAAGAGGCGACAAAGACTCGAGACCCTCCTCACAGTGCTCCTCTTTCTCTTCTTGGTTATCTCCCTCCCTCCGTTTGGGGCCAGGACAATTCACCTCCTCCTATAGCATTGACACTTCTTCACTGGACATCATCCAAGAAGCCATGTGCTTTCACATTTCCCAGATAGAGGAAATGCTTCAGTTCCTTTTTTTTCTGAAATCTATGCTTAAACCCTTTATCTTATATTTCAGAAATGTAATAAAGAGTAAAATCATTTCTACCAAGGTGTCTAAATGCATATTCTTTATTAATAAGGCAATTATCAAAATGGCATTTTATTTATTTTTTTGTTTGTTTGTTTTTTGTCTTTTTTTGAGACAGGGTCTCCCTGTAGCCCCAGCTGTCCTGGAATTCACTCTGTAGACCAGGCTGGCCTTGAACTCACAAAGATCCACCTGTCTCTGCCTCCCAAGTGCTAGGATTAAAGGCGTGCGCCACCACGCCCGGCAAAATGGCATTTTATAAACAGTTCATGCACCCTAGCCAAAAAGGTCAGTAACCTTTTAAACCATGTGGAATATGTAGAGAATTCCAGCATTGTAATAGATTAGTTTTAATTGTCAGCTTGATGCAATCAAAATTCCCTAAGAAAAGAGTTTCAGTGATGAATTGAGATTAGAATTAGGATTAGATTACATATCTATTAGTTTGGCCTGGGGGCATACCTGTGAGGGATTTTTCTTAACTGGGTTACTTGAGGTGGGAAGATCTATTTCCTGAGCTAAGGCTCTACTGAAAGGACAGTGGAGAGTGCCCTAAGGGTGGTTACATGTTTTCATTTCTTTCTCTAGGCTGAGGAAGTAGCGTGAGGTCTTCAAGTTCTTTCCAATTTAACTTCCCCACTTGGTGCACTCTAACCTGGAGATTTCATCCCAACAACAGGAAGTGGATCTAAAGACAATTCTTATAATTTTCTTTCTTCAATAAGTTTATGTCTCCATTTACTTAAAGGGATGTTAAGAAGGGTCCTCTTCTCTAATTGGATTTGAGTCCTATAGAAATCCATTCCATGGGTAGGAAATGGGTTTTAGGCTTAGCCACAAATCTTCAGTTTAGCCACAAAATCTTCAATCAATAGGGTCACATATTCTGCAGAGATAAGGTCTTTCAAGGCAGTAGCTGCCCTGTGACTTCCACATTCCACTGGGAAGAAACTGCTGAGCCACATGCTCCTCAGACAAAACTGTTGCTCATGCTGTCTGACTAGTTTTGTTCTGGGGTGCAAGAATCAGGCAAAAGCCAAAGGATATAAGTCAGAAGCTGTTCTGACACTGTCTCTGGGGAGCAACGATGCCAACAATGGTTCTGTTTGAAGGGCTAGCTGCTACCCCTCATACAGATTTGCTGTAATCATTAGCAAAATTGGGCTTGGTGGAATCTTTCAGCAGATGTAGTTGAATGATGGCTCTTGTAAGTAATTGAATACACAAAAGTCATGATCTCTTGTTCAAAAGAGCTTACTGAAGAACCTTTTAAAAGTCTGACCCTGAGCTTTCTGGAAGTGGCTAATATCTAACTCTGAATAGTAATAAATGGCTTCCTTAATCTCTCCTCTACCCTGGCCTTTGACCCAATCCGCTGCTTCTGAATTTCTTTTACGCTCTCATTTAACAATATTCCACTGCATTCCAATATGATCATCTAATAAATGTTAAGTTCAAAGTTCAGAGAAGGACTTGGTGCTCAGGGATCCCTAGGCACTTTATGTAGGTAGAGCACCAAGAAGACAAACATTAAGAAACTCTGGTGCCTACCTCTAAGGATGGAGCGAACTAGCAAACAAAAGTTATATGTACATAGCTTGTTCTAACAAAATGCAAAGAGAAACAAACATTAACTAGAAGACAAGTTCAACCAGGGACAGAAAATGGAGCAATTAATTGTTACTAAACGGGAGTTAGCGGTTCCTTTGAAAAGGTGAGTTAGTGTTAAACAATGCATATATTTTCAGAGAAGTAGAGGCAGGATTATGGGTTCAAGCCAACTTTAGCTAAGTAAATTTTAATTCATTAACAATTAATTAAAATTCTTCAACATTGAGGTTTTATCCCAGAGGGTTTTTGTTTTGTTTTACTTTTAATTCATTATTTTAAACTTAATGTAAGACACACAGGTTCTGGGAGAGATATGATGATAAAAGAATAGGGCTGTATTTTTATCCTGTAACTGTCATTCTGTTTTGAACAGAAAGCCCTTTCTAGAGGGCTTGTCAAGAGCACACAGCTTTCTGAAATGTGGTTAGTGAGAGACAGGCCTTTGGTCACTCAGACTACATGGAAAAACTCTAGAGAGAATTTGAGGAAGATGAATTGAACAAAGCAGATTGACTATGTAATACAGGGGAGTGGAGGAGAGGATGGCATGATGGAGAGTGTGGCATGATGGAGAGTGTGGCATGGTGGAGAGGATGGCATGATGGAGAGTGTGGCATGGTGGAGAGGATGGCATGATGGAGAGTGTGGCATGATGGAGAGTGTGGCATGGTGGGGAGGATGGCATGATGGAGAGTGCGGCATGATGGAGAGGATGGCATGATGGAGAGTGTGGCATGATGGAGAGTGTGGCATGATGAAGAGTGTGGCATGGTGGGGAGGATGGCATGATGGAGAGTGCAGCATGATGGAGAGGATGGCATGATGGAGAGTGTGGCATGATGGAGAGTGTGACATGATGGAGAGTGTGGCATGGTGGGGAAGATGGCATGATGGAGAGTGTGGCATGATGGAGAGTGTGGCGTGATGGAGAGGATGGCATGATGGAGAGTGTGGCATGGTGGGGAGGATGGCATGATGGAGAGTGTGGCATGATGGAGAGTGTGGCATGGTGGAGAGGATGGCATGATGGAGAGTGTGGCATGGTGGAGAGGATGGCATGATGGAGTGTGTGTTATGGTGGAGAGTGTGGCATGATGGAGAGTGTGGCATGGTGGAGAGGGAAGCATGGTGGAGAGGGCAGCATGGTGGAGAGGGCAGCATGGTGGAGAGGGCAGCATGGTGGAGAGGACAGCATGGTGGAGAGGACAGCATGGTGGAGAGGACAGTATGGTAGAGAACATGACATGGTGGGGTTCATGGAGTGGTAGAGATGGCAGCATGGTGAAGATAGGGAGATGGTAGCATGGTGGAGATGGTAACTAAGGCACAACAAGCCAGAAGATACCATTAAACTCCAGCCAGTGACCCAGTGAAAGATATAGGGCTTCACACTACTGGGCAGAGAAAAGTTTCTACAGTTGTATCTATCTCATGTAATATGAATTCTTAGAAGCATCTGGACTGTAGAGAGCCACGTCCTTTAGAACAAAAGCCTTTAGCTCTTATGTGGAAGTGTTTGAGTTTGTAGGACAGTGCAGCGGAGTATACGGGTAAACTGTTTTAGTACTCAAGTCTACTAACTTAATGCTTAGCTGAATCAAGGCTATCTGCTATTTCAACTGTTCTGAAGAGAAAAAACCATCAGAATTTCACAAATGGCCTGGATAAACATCCTTTCCTATCGCCACATTTTTATTTTTACTTTGGAAACATAGGGACTGGACCTTGCTATGTAGTCATGGCTAAGCTTGGATTCCTGCCCTTCAGCCTCTAACAGGCAAATGTTGAAGTTACAGACAGGTACACTCATGCCCAGTTCACGTGACAGTGAGAACAGAACTCAGAGCTTTGTGCATGTGAGCTAGCCAGGCACTCTACCAACCGAAGTGCAGTATGGGATTTCTCAGGCAGTGTATAACTGAACTTTTATTTCCCAGTAAATACCATTTCCCATCAGTGGGTGCCACCAGTCTGTCTTGGTCAGGGCCATATCTGTGTCTGCTCTGTTATGTTCTATGAGTCTGGTGGACAGTGAAACCAGATAGGAGTTGATGGTCCACGACAGTAGAAGCCTTGGGGTATGCTAATTCCACAAGTTCATAGGGCCCATAAATCACATAAAAATACACTGTGTCAGTATACTCCTACTGGAGATCTCTCCCCAATCCAGTGACAAAAAGAAAAAAAAATCGAAGGCTGGTGATAAGAGCATCTTGAAGCTTTCAAGTCCTAATACAGAAGTTTGAGTGTGTTTTTAAAAATCCAATATATTTTCTATCCTCAGGAGGGATTCTTGACAGGTGGGAGGTCAGTGATATGGAAGAATGGGACAGAATAAATAATTTCACTTAGAGATTAGAATAATATGCCACTTTCAGTGAAAACCTGCACTCTGAATGTTGTGGAGAATTTACTTTAAAACCAACGGCTAGCACATGGGGACCATGTAAAATTTGAACTCCAACAAGGCAATCTTGTTTGTTTCTAAAATTATTTTATTTTATGCATGTGATTGTTTTGCGTGCATGTAATTGCACCTGTCTTCTGCAATGCCTGTGAAAGACAGAGGCAATGGATACCCTGGAACCAGTTATGTTACTCACCAAGTGAGTAACAAGAACAGAACTTGTTCCGGGGTAAAGCAGCCAGGGTTCTTAACCACTGAGCCATCTCTCCAGCCCTTCTATCTTGTCTCTCCATGAAGAGAAAATAGGTCGAAGAGCATTAAATCTTGAAAAGGCGCTAAAGAACCACATTTCTGATTAAAACCAAAGATGCCATGTTCCAAGAACACTCTTGGTGATTTAGGTAAGTATGGCTTAGGTCTAGCTGTTGATGACAGGACTGTAGGGCAAATCTTGCAACGATTAGGGAAGTCTCAAGAATCAAAACAATTCACAATTGCTTCTCATTAAGCTACTTTCAGGAAGCTGGGTTAAGACCCAAGAAGGAGCTAAAAGAAAGTGAAACAAAGAAAACCAGACCACATAAGCAACTGTTCTTTTGTTAAATTGTAAGAGGCTTCCTAACACAAAGCATGACATTTCCAATTATGTAATTTGATAATTACCTAAATAATCAGTCTCAGATACGAATTACTAGTGAACAAAAATAACCATTTCCTGTTGGTTAATGGTGGAGAAAAGAACAGTTGGAAGTATTTTTCATACACAGGCTATCTGAGGGGGAAAGAATGCTCTCAGCTTTGAGCTTTCCTTAAGATCAAACTGACTTAATTTGGTTTTTTTATTCCATTTATTCCTCAGAATTCCCTTTTGTGAGGCATGATTTTGATCAATTTCAAGGAAAGATGTTTGGAAAAATGTTTTAATTCAACTTATTTATACAAAGTAAAAATCAAACAGAATTCTCCTTCAATGATACAGCAAAAACTTATCTGGAAAAGCTAAAATGGTAAACTTAAGGAATCATAAATTAGGCTTTTGCTTAATAAAAAGATGCATTTTTACTGGATAATGCAGAATTTTTCTATACCTATCATATTTGGGATATATGACATAATTCACAGGGAGAATTTTAACAAAAGATATATACATTTAATTTTTTATTTATTTCTGTATGTGTATGAATGTACTGTCTGCATGCAAGTCTGTGCACCCGTGTCGTGCAATGCCGCGGAGGTCAGAAGAGGGTCTCGGATTCCCCTGGAACTGGAGTTCTCCTGGAGTTGGAGTTTCAGACGGTTCTCGGCCACCATGTGGGTGCTGGAGATCGAACCCGGGTCCTCTGTAAGAGCGGTCGGCGCTCTTAACCGCTAGGCCATCTCTCCAGCCCCAGATATATACATTTAAATGAAAAGGCTTTTTGTTTCTCTTCTGGTTGTGGTAAGTTAGACAGGTTGGTTAGGTATTGAGTAAGACCATTACTAATCACAGATGTATTAAACAAAATGAAATTCAATCTGTAAATAATTTAGTTGCATTTTTCTTTTCTTCTTCTCCTTTTTTTTTTTTTTTTTTTTTTTTTTGATGTATAGCAATGACCAACAGTTCTAAATTCTCATGGAATTCACTCGCACTCTGTCTGTGTATATGGCAGATGTAAACCTTTCCTATGTAGTTTAAAGCTGCAAATTTGGCATCATACTGTGCTGGGATCACAGGGAACATGTTAATGAGACTTCCCCATAGGATAACAAAAGTGAGGCATATATCTGTGACGGTTTCCCCCACTGACATTACTTGTTCCACCCACATGCAAAATTTGCACTTGGATAAAGAGAACACCTGATATTTTTTTCTAATATTTAAATTGCTATTTCCATAAGGTTGGACAAAAAACCAGACACAGATAACAAATCCTCAATTTTAAACAAGAAAGGGACACTTAAAATCACTCAATGGGAAGGAACTCTTGGATTGTATTTTTACAATAGCCAAGTACACTCTGGTCGAGGAGGACATAGACCCTAGAGAAGAACCTGTTCTATAATTTCTTCAGACCAACATTTTGCCATATTCTAAATACGGATCCTTATATTTTCAGAAACATATACCTTTTACCACTCATCAAAAAAGCTCCATTTTATAACAGATTGAAACTTTTAAAAAACTCTACAACTGGTCAAATCAAGAGAATAAGTGACTGTAAGGTGACCAGCCCTAAATGACATATTTACTATAAAATACACCTAAGGCTCAAAGAACAACTAGGAAAAGGGGGTGAAAGAATGTAAGAGCCAGAGGGATGAGTCACCTGCTGCTAGTTAATGCATTCTTGGGATGACAGAGAAGCTGCCCCACAGTGTGGTAGTCTAACAAGATCTGCATAAGGACAAAAATATTTTGCATGGCAAGGTGAATGAGGGAAGGTTCACCCAACATGAAGAGCTACAGGTAATAAATGTATACTGAGGGAAGGAGACAAGTTTAATCTAGGGATACACCTTCCTCAGAAGTTAGGTGTTCCCAACTAGACAGCCCTAAGCACCACTAAGTGGGCTCAGTGCAACATGCATAAATACATATGTATATAAATTTAAATGCCATATCAAAAACAAAAAAAAAATCTAGTGAAAGGAAGAGGTACTGAATCATTATAACACTATCAACTGCCAATTAAGTAGATCCAGTAGTACACGAATGGAAAGGCCAATCGTCATGTTGTCCATTGCCTATTTGTTTGCTTTATTTGAAACCGGTTCTCACGCTGTAATTCAGGGTTTTCTTGGATTTAGGGCATTGCTGAACCTCAGAACCCCTGTGAAGGATGAGTGCAGGGATTACCAGCATATAACATCATATTAGGCTGCTGCTCTCTTTGTTATACAAATAACTCCCTGGTAGGAACATAGAAATATCACCTTAATATCAAGAGCTCTAGATAAACAATCACCTTCTTTCCTTAGCATATGTTCAGTGTTTAATTATTTTGGAAATAGTTTTTAAAGAACAGATGAGAAAATTATCAATGATTATTAACTGTTGGTATGGTTTTCTTCATTCAGCTCAACAGCTTCAAGAAAAAATCATTTTTCTGTAAATATCATCCTTCTTTGTCATTGTTCAATAAACAATATAAATATCTTACAAGATTAATATAAGGATGGATGGTTTAAATATAGTATTAAATAGTCCAAGGATCTCAGACAAGCCATCATTCTATTATCAAGAAGCAGTGATAGAAAAAATATATCTGAGGATTGATAAATTCACAGGATTTACAAATTCACAAAGGGGATTCCACAGGCAGAAGTCTGCCATAACAATTTATGAAAATGGTTGACTACCCTCCCTGTTTAAGAATTTTTATGAATCCTGATATTTTTCTTTGGTTTCTGGGAGAAATTTTAACAATAGTATTCAAGAAAAGAATACCATTTTCCTGAGGGGTTCAAAGCATTAACTGCCGGATTTTAGAAACAAGTAACATATCTACTATAACCAAAACAATCTCAGTTGCATATTCCTTCAGCTATCAAAGATGATTATAGGCAAGGATAGAATGTTGCTTTGTGTCAAATGGCAAATGAAGGTAGGCAGAATGTGTGTAGATTTACAGGACAAACTTGTTGTGGTTGAGAAAGATAATAGAAACCCAGGGGACCATTGATGTAGCTAAAGGGGGATCTGCACCTATCACAACCCCATGTTAGCCTGATTATAGCTCCAAACATCTATGACATTTATAACTACTCACAAGTGGCTAAGGCCTGTGACTCATTCATATAGTTTAAAGACATCTTTTCTTCAATGAATATATTTACTTCCTTAGGATAAGTTTCAAACACCATAACAACAGGATACAAGCACCAATCAGACATCATAGTGCCAAGCTTTATGCAGAATCAAGTGACACAGGTGGTGACCCTTATTTCCATGCATATAAATATTTGGTGGCTATGCAGACTTGCATGTCAGGAACTGTGTAGCTGTCCCTGGGAACTGAGACTTACCAGTGTTCTCAAGGACGTTGACACTTCTCATCACACCTTCAGTGTAAGCACCTGGTTCATAACTGTCCATTTCGCCTGTGACAATGTGAGCGACTCTTGCTGCCCGGCCTCGGATGGCACCTGCAGCTCGGTCTAAATTATCTGCATCCTGATCTCTCAAGGCTATGATGCATTTGTTGACATCTTCAAGGATATGCCTTTCTGTAAGGGAACATAGAAAATTAGTTATGTGAGTATAAACACAGCATGTCATAATTATGTTAACTTTCTACTTTGGATATTTGTACCAAGGGTTCTGAGAATTAATTATGGAGAAAGATACAGAATTTTTTTCTTACTTCTTAGTAGCAACATCCATAAAACACAAAATTTAGTTTTGAATACAACAGTTGCAAAGGCCTGGGAGATGGTTCAGTGAAGAAACTGCTTACTGCATTGCAGGAAGAAATTAGTTTGATCCTCCTGAAGGCATGTGTTATCTGGACAGTGTCTGTGTGTGCAACTACAGCTCCGGGGTTGGACAGAGACGGTCAGGACTCAGGTAATGGCTAAGTAGCAGGACTAGCCAAAATGTTGAGCTCTGGGTCCAGTGACAGACAGTGCACCAAAATTAAGGTGGAGAATATTGAAGGAAGACCCCTAGCACTGCCAAGCATGGGATGTGCAAACACACACACACACACACACACACACAAACACACATACATGTATGTGCACAAGCAAATACATAATAGAAGACAAATGATGCTTGACATGGTGACACACACTTGAAATCCTAGCCCCTGGGAGGAATGAGGACTAAAAGACAGCTTGAAGCTACACATGAAGGCTTCCTGGAGAAACTATCTCAGACACTAAGTGAAATAAAAAAATGGAAATTTGTACCCATTACATGTTATTTCAGAGGCTAGTTCCAATAGAGTACACTTTAAATTTGAGTGCTAAATAAGTAGAAATTAAGGGTATTTTAGGTAAAATGAAAATGTATACATAAGGTATTTTTCTCTGAATAAAAGTAATATTATGAAAGATTTAAAAATATTTTATTTTTTTTTTATTTATTTATTTTTTTTATCTGTATGAATGTACTGTCTGCATGCAAGTCTGTGCACCCGTGTCGTGCAATGCCGCGGAGGTCAGAAGAGGGTCTCGGATTCCCCTGGAACTGGAGTTCTCCTGGAATTGGAGTTTCAGACGGTTCTTAGCCGCCATGTGGGCGCTGGGGATCGAACCCGGGTCCTCTGTAAGAGCGTCGGCGCTCTTAACCGCTAGGCCATCGCTCCAGCCCCTTAAAAATATTTTAAAACACCACCTTTGTTAAGAACATGGAAGAACTAAATCACAGAGTTACATTTAGAAAGAAAAGAAGGGGCTGGAGAGATGGCCTAGCGGTTGGGAGCGCCGACCGCTCATGCAGAGGACCCGGGTTCGATCCCCAGCACCCACATGGCGGCCGAGAACCGTCTGAAACTCCAATTCCAGGAGAACTCCAGTTCCAGGGGAATCCGATGCCCTCTTCTGGCCTCCACGGCATTGCACGTCACGGGTGCACAGACTTGCACGCACACAGTACATTCATACACATACAGAAATAAATAAAAAAATAAAATAAAATAAAAAGAAAGAAAAGAAGATGATGGAAATTTGAAAACTAGTCATTTTTGAAGATTTATTTTATGATTAAGTTATGTGTATGTGTTTCTATGTAGTTGCATGTTTACATGCATGAACCTGCTTCTGGAGGCAAGAAGAGTACATCAAATAGCTTTCAGGTGGAGTTACATGTGATTGTGAATACCCAACATGGGTCCTGGGAACTAAAATTGGTCCTCTGAAAGAGCAAACATACTCATAACTGCTGAGCCAACCCTCCAGTCCAGAAAATTATAATCCTTATATTCTACATCAATAACTTTGCCACTCTGTGAACACATATACACACATATTCACACACACATACACATACACACACACGTACACACATGTACACACACACACACACACACACACACACACACACACACACAATTGACTTGATAAAAAAGAAAGCCAGAGAAAGATGTCTACTCTGAAATAGATCTTAAGACATCCTTTCCCTCCTCTCTTCTTGCACAGTTAGGGCGTCAGGGCAGCAGTAAGGAGTTGTAGTAGTCCAATAATTCATTTTATTTAAAAATGATTAATAGTCCCAAGCAAACCTAATTATAAGTTCTGAGCAAATATGTGTAATGTCAACAAATGTGAGCCCTGATTTTTTTGTTTTTTACAGTTTTAGTTTTATAATTGATAAAAAAAGAAATTTATTAGCTGTTCAGTACCAGTTTTGCTTTCACAGAAGAGCTGAACAGGGGGAGGGTAGGTGAAGTGACTTTCCCAGACTCATAGGACAAGCAAGTTAAAGGATCTGGATCCAGGTTCAGACTGTCTGAATCCTGAGAATCATTCTACTTCCTCTTTCTGTAAATGAGCTTAGATGTCATAAGCTTTAAACTATTTTCTTCAACAGGGTCTCAGAGCTTACACCCTCTAAAACATAGATCTGTAGATCAGAAATTAAACTTTTGAGTTGATATCAAAATAAAAAAAAAAAAAGATCAACAGCCATGGTGACTACACAGAAAATTAGATTCTTGAATTATGTTCATCGAATCTCACTAGGGTCTCTGTGGCATCAGGGTCTTTGCTGTCTCTCTGGGTGTGGATGCTTTGGAGAGACAGTTTCAGTTTATAGCCCTGGCTGGCCTTATATTTTCTATCCTCTTGCTTCAATCCCCCAAGTTCTGGCATTATAGGTATGCGTCACCATCCCATACTACTTTTTTTTTTAATTTTTTATTTATTTCGGTATGTGTATGAATGTACTGTCTGCGTGCAGGTGTGTGCACCCGTGTCGTGCGATGCCGCAGAGGTCAGAAGAGGGTCTCGGATTCCCCTGGAACTGGAGTTTCAGACGGTTCTCGGCCGCCATGTGGTTGCTGGGGATTGAACCCTGGTCCTCTGTAAGAGCGGTCGGCGCTCTTAACCGCTAGGCCATCTCTCCAGCCCCCATCCCATACTACTTTTAAGGAATGAAAAGAATGAAAGAATTGTAAGATAATTAGGACATGAATCTTGAGATCTTTAAAGGTTCTATCATCTAAAAGCACACACAGAGACCTTGCAGAAAATCTCATTAACTCTTCTTATGGCTTTTCTGTGTCTCTTTGGATCGATCTATGTGAATGCTTTACCATCTGTGGGAAGCTGCTGAGAATGTTCATTTATGATATAACTTCCTCCCAGTCATATTTTCTTCTTAATGTATTCAGAACAAGTCAAACTACCACAGAGTATTGTCTCCGAATTTTACCATTACAGGCTGCATGTGTTTCACTGAGATACATTTTCATTTTTATGTGTATAAGTGTTTTGTCTGCATGTATATAGACAAGTGTACTTGTATCATGCAGTGCCTGCAGAGGCCAGAAGAAAGCGTTGATTCTCAGGAACCAGAGTTCCGGAATTCTTAGCCACCATGTAAGTGCTGGGAACTGAATGTGGATCCTCCACAAGAGCAATCCGTCATCTTAGTAACTGAGCCATCTCTCCAAAACTGAGAAGCAGTCTGTATGTGTGTTTCTATGCCTCTGTCTATAGGCATATGAGAACAATTAAATAAACTCCCTATTCCCTGTGATTCTTTCACTCAATTTGTACTATTCTTTCAAGATACTACTCCAATGTCTTTTTTTTTAGGAACTCTGAGCTGACCCCTCTTCAGGATATGCTTGGTTTCCTGTGGTATGAGATTCCTCCCAAATGGTTTACACATTCCCGTTAGAGATTCTGCCTCTTTCTTTATAATGGAGTTGTAAAATTGTTTCTCTAGGAGGTCTTAAAATATATCAGAGGGTAAGGATTTCATCCTATTCCTTGAGATTGTATATTAAGCATTTATTATATGATGTCACAGTTATTAAGCTAACAAGAATGTATATTGAAAAATAATGATGGTCTCTGGTAAGATACACTCCAAAAAGAAAGTTAATTTAGCTGAAATCCTAAAAATAGGTCTTTACCATAGGCAGATGTGTGTTTGTTTTGAAATTTGGTGAATTTAAACATAGTGAAGAATTAAGTTCATTTACATGAAAACATTAGATATCAAAAACATTAAACTATAGATTTGCTGAGGCTTTAACCTACTCTGTAGTGCTCACTTATGAATGCATCGTAAGGCACAGGGTAAATCCACACATGGTCCCATATCAAAAGGAAACACTTGTGAATCATCATAGTCATAATTAACATA
Source organism: Rhizomys pruinosus (assembly GCA_009823505.1). Taxonomy (NCBI): domain Eukaryota; kingdom Metazoa; phylum Chordata; class Mammalia; order Rodentia; family Spalacidae; genus Rhizomys; species Rhizomys pruinosus. The sequence continues at coordinate 484,087 of VZQC01004414.1, forward strand.
GAACTGAAATTTAAGTCTATGTTTAATTTGATTTTAAAAAGTCCACAGATGTACACTTTAATGACATTAAAATCTATTGCTCCCCAGGTATTTTTCTAAGCTATAAAAATCCACAAAACATATATGTGTACAATGAGTGTTTGATCTCTATGCACTATATATTCCTAATTTTAGACTAAACTGATAATTTTTCTCAGTCCAATAAAATTATATTAGTGCACAGAAAATAATGTTCATTCATAGAATATTAATTACCTAATAAATGGAATAATTTTGTTGGATTAAGATAAAATCATGCCTGCCACAAAGTATTTTTCCTAGTGAATTATGATGTAGTAAACACAAAGCTTACTGAGGAAACATGAATTAATTGGTCATCAACCTATAGAAGCCTGATGTTATCTGTCATCAGCGCATGTTTTAAAGTAGAGATAAAGATAGAACAGATATGTTTTGACACTTCCTGGTTTTGCATTACCAGGAATTTCTGGTTACTATGTTCAGTTAAATAATCTATGGTATTAATGATATTGATAAATTATATACATATCAAAATTAAAATTAAAATTCTTATGACCATATACAATATGAAAAGATAATAGTGAAATAAAATGCCAGAAAATTATGACCAGAGTTTTTCTGAAGCAATGCTCTTGACAATGTTGAACTTGAGGGTTAAATATCTTTCTGAATTACAAGTAAAAAATAGCACAAAATGTTTGAGTGACTTGCAACTTCTCTACTTTTGTTGATACTTTTTCATTACATGAAAGCCTCACAGATATGAGGCCTAGGAAGCAGAGGCTAGACAGTGGGCAGGGCACTGGGTAGAACCTAATACTAATTTCCACTAAAAAGTTATAGCATTATACTGAATCTTAATAACTTATGGTGATACATATAGAATCTTCTCAGCTCTCGCTAGAGCAGTTTCCTTATGGAGCAGATGGTATCAAATATAGCTACCCATTACTGGCCAATATGCAGGGACCAAGAGGATGTTTATTGCTTATCTGTGATTAGGACAACTGTGTCGAACTTCTGCCTTTTGAAGGGTCAGGGAATCATTGTGGAAGAAGAGGTGGGAAGAGTGAGAGAGCCAGAGGGAGAGGACGATCAGGGAAATGGAAATAGCCTCTTCTAGACAGAAGGTCAGCTACTCATATGAACCCACTGTGATGGTGACAGCATGCACAAGTTCCGTGGGAACTCAAAACAAAGCCCCAGCATAGACACGGGGCCGTGGGTAAGAAATCCCAACCCAGACTGCAGCTGAAGTAGGGACTGTGCACAGTAGGCTAAACCACTCCCACCCCTACGCCCCCAACCCCCCGCCCTGTGGCCATCATTGTGGGAACAGCTATAGAGACTGGGGTCACAAGGTTAAAGAAGAGACAGCAAACTTGCCACTCCTCAGTTAACCAAGAGGAACAGCCCTTCAACCCAAAGAAGAAACATTCCAATTTTGCATCATATTACAATCAACAAATCAGATCAACATGCCAAAGGCACAACAAAAAATCAACACCATGGGAAAAACAAACGATAAATCCCAGCCAAATTCTATCAGTCCTATGGAAGACTCCAACAACAAGTTCTCCCTGGAGGTAACCCAGGACATGGATTTTAAAAGAACAATCATAGACATACTCAAAGTAATCAAGGAATGTAAAGAACAAATGAAAGAACTGAAGGGAGAGAATGACAAACTCCAGAAGAAACTAGAGGGAGAGAAGGACAAACTCCAGAAGGAAGTGGAAACATGGAAAAGATCCCAGGCTGAAATGAAACAGGAAACTGAGCAGAGAATTAAGGATCCAGAAGGAGAGAAAGACAAGCTCCAGAAGGAACTGGAAATACTAAGGAATTCGAACACACATCCAATCAGGAAGAACAGATGGGAGAAAGCCTCAGTAACAGATTAGATGAAGCACAAAATACAATATCAAGTCAGGAAGATAAGATAGAACTAGAATGCTCAAGTAAAGATTATGAAAAATTTACAAAAACACAAGGGTGGAACAATCAGGAAATGTGGGTCACTATGAAAAGACCAAACCTCCACATCATAAGGATAGAGGAAGGAGAAGAATCCCAGGAAAATGGTATTGATCAGATCTTCAACAGAATAATAGAAGAAAATTTCTCCAAACTGAAAAATGACAAATCCATACAAATATAAGAAGCACATAGGACACAAAATAGACAAGATGAGAAAAGAAATTCCACATGCCATATCACAGTTAAAACATTAGATGCCCCAAACAAAGACAAAATACTGAAGGCCACAAGAGAAAAACAAGCTACATATAAAGGGAAACCCATCAGAATTACAGCTGCCGTTTCAAGGCAAACCATGAAAGCCAGAAGAACATGGACCAAAGTATTCCCAGTGCTAAATGACTTTAGAAGCCAACCCAGATTACTATACCCAGCAAAAACCTCGATTATAGTTGAAGGAGAAAGAAAAATCTTTCATTAAAACAAGGTGAAAGAATTCATGTCCAGAAAACCAACCCTTCAGAAAATAATTGAAGCAATTCAAAGGTCGGAGGAAAGGAGTAACTATCCCCAAGCAGCTAAAGAGAATAAGTGATAACAGTATAACTGTGAAAATACTAACTTAAACCAAGAATACAAACAGAAAATAAGGTGAAAGGAAACAAAACACATCTCTCAATAATAACCTTAAATATTAATGGTCTAAACTCCCCAACCAAAAGACATAGATTGGGAGAATGGATTAGGAAACAGAACTCATCTATATGCTGTCTACAAGAAACCTATCTCAAGGACAGGCATCATTGAAACTATGGGGAAAAAAAATCCAAGCAAATGGTACCTAAAAGAAAGCAGGAGTTGCTATTCTAATATAAGACAAAATAGACTTCAAAGTAAATCTAATCAGAAAAGACAAAGAGGGCCATTTCATCCTTATCAAAGGAACAATTCACCATGAACATTTCACAATCATGAATATATACGCACCAAATTCTGGTGCAGCAAACTTCATAAGCACAATTCTACTGGACCTCAAGAAACAGATTAATCCCAGCCCACTAATAGTAGGGGACTTTAATACTCCACTAAGCCCTTTGGACATGTCAACTGGACAAAGAATAAACAGAGAGACATCTGAACCGAACAATACAATACATCAAATGAACCTCACAGATAACTACCAAATATTCCACCCAAACACCAGAGAATATATTTTCTACTTATCACCCCATGGAACATTCTCCAAAATCGACCATATACTGGGACACAGGAATAAAACTCAACAAATATAAAAGGATCAAAACAATCCCATGCATTCTATCAGACCACAGTGCAAAAAAAGTCAATATCAACAGCAGAATAAACCATACCGTCTACAGGAACACATGGAGACTAAACACACTCCTAAGCAATGAATGGGTCAAGGAAGAAATAAGGAAAAAAATAAAAGTATTCCTGGAACTAAATAAAAAAGACAATACAACATAACAAAACTAATGGGATATTTTAAAAAGCAGTCCTAAGAGGGAAATTTATAGTACTAAGTGCCTACATAAAAAAAAAAAAAAAAAAAAAATACAGAAAAAAAAACAGAAAGAGGCAAAAAAATGATCTAACACTGCAGCTGAAAGCACTAAGAGGCAAAAACAACTGAATCCTAAACCCAAAAGACAGGAGGAAATAACAAAAATTAGAGCAGAGATCAATAAAATAGAAACAAAGAAAATGATCAAACAATCAATGAATCCAAAAGCTGGTTCTTTAAAAGGATAAACAAGATAGATAGACCTCAAGCCCAGGTAAGCAAAAGAAAGAAAGAGCAGCTGCATATTATTAGAATTGAAGATGAAAAGGGAAACATCATGACAGACAATGAAAAGTTTCAGACAGTAAGAGAATATTTTAAAAAGCTATTCGCGGCCTGGAGAGATAGCCTAGCGGTTAAGAGCGCCGACCGCTCTTGCAGAGGACCCGGGTTCGATCCCCAGCGCCCACATGGCGGCTGAGAACCGTCTGAAACTCCAATTCCAGGAGAACTCCAGTTCCAGGGGAATCCAAGACCCTCTTCTGACCTCCGCGGCATTGCACAACACAGGTGCACAGACTTGCATGCAGACAGTACATTCATACACATACAGAAATAAATAAAATTAATAAAAAAAATTAAAAATAAAACCTATTCGCTACTAAATTTGAAAACAAAAGGGAAATAGATGAATATGTGAAATCCTGGAATTCACCAAAGTTTACTCAAGAAGATATTGACAGCATAAACAGACCAATAACATATGAGGAAATCAAAATAATAATTCAAAACCTCCCAACTAAAAAAAAAAAAGCCCAGGCCCAGATGGATTTATGGAAGAGTTCTATAAAATCTTTAATGAGGACATACAACCACTATTACTCAAATTGTTCAAAAGAATAGAAACAGAGGGAAATCTCCCAAATTCCTTCTACGAAGCCAGTATCACTCTAATACTCAAACAAGGCAAAGATACAACAACAAAAAGAAAACTATAGGCTCATTTCATTACTGAATGTAGATGCAGAAATTCTCAACAAAATACTTACAAACCACATACAGGCACACATCAAAAAGATCATTCACCATGACCAAGTTGGATTTATACCAGAGATGCATCAACATACATAAACCAATAAATATCATAAAACACATAAATGAGCTGAAAGACAAAAACCACGTGGTTATCTCAATAGATGCAAAAAAAGTCTGACAAAATCCAGCATGACTTCATGTTTAAAGTCCTAGAGGAAACTAGACTGGAGGGAACATTCCTCAACATAATCAAAGCCATAAACAAGAAACCCACAGCCAACATCATCCTAAATGGGGAAAAATTAGAAGCATTCCTCTTAAAATCAGGAACCCGGCAAGGCTGGCCCTGTCTCCACTCCTCCTCAACATAGTGCTTGAAACAATTACTACCAATAAGATAAGAAAATGAAATTAAAGGAGTACTAATTGGAAAAGAGGAAGTCAAACTATCCCTTTTTGCAGATGATAAGATAGTGTACCTAAGGGACACAAAAAATCTCCACTAAGAAACTCCTAGAAATTAGCAAGAGTTTCAGTAAAGTAGTTGGGTACAAAATTAACCTAGAAAAATCAGAAGCCTCTCTCACCAACAACAAACAAATGGAGAAGGAATACAAGGAGACCAGCCCATTCACAGTAGCCTCAAAACAAAAAATACCTTGGAACAAACCTAACCAAAGACACCAAAGATCTCTATAATGAAACATTTAAATCCCTGAAAAAGGAGATTGAAGAAGATAACAGAAGATGGAAAGACCTCACATGCTCATGGATTAGAAAAATTAATATAGTAAAAATGTCCATCCTACCCAAACTAATATACAGATTCAATGCAATCCCAATCAAACTCCCCATGAGTTTCTTCTCAGACTTAGAAAAAAAATCTTAAATTCATATGGAAAAACAAAGGACCCTGGATAGCCAAAGCAACCCCAAGCAAAAAGAGCAACACAGTGGGGGATAACCATACCTGACTTCAAACTATATTACAGTGCTATCGTAATAAAAACAGCCTGATCCTGACACAAAAACAGATAAGTAGATCAATGGAACAAATCTGAAGATCCAAACCTGAGCAAATGCAATTTCAGCCACCTCATATTGGACAAGAGGGCCAAGAAGACCCAATGGAGGAAAGACAGCATCTTCAACAAATGGCGCTGGCAAAACCAGATTGCCACTTGTAGAAAGATGAAGCTGAACCCCTGCCTTTCACCATGCACAAAAAATCAACTCCAAATGGATCAAAGACCTCAATGTGAAACAAGAAACTCCGAAATTGATAAAAGATGGCAGTAAACTACAAGACATAGGCATAGGAAAAGACTTTCTTTTTTTTTTTTAATTGTTTTTAATTTTATTTGTTTCTGTATGTATATGAATGTGCTGTCTGCATGCAGGTCTGTGCACCTGTGTCATGCAATGGCGCGGAGGTCAGAAGAGGGTATCGGATTCCCCTGGAACTGGAGTTCTCCTGGAATTGGAGTTCTTGGCCACCATGTGGGTGCTGGGGATTGAACCCGGGTCCTCTGTAAGAGCTGTCGGCGCTCTTAACCGCTAGGCCATCTCTCCAGCCCAGGAAAGGACTTTCTAAATCAGACAGCCTCTGCATTGGAAGCAAGGTCAACAATAGACAAATGGGACCTCATTAAACTCAAAAGCTTCTGTACAGCAAAAGAAACAATCAACGAAGTAAAGAGAAGACCCACCAGTGATACATCAGATAAAAGCATTAACATTCAGAATATATAAATTACTCTAAAACCAAAGGATAAAGAAAACAAACGACACGATCAAAAGATGGAGTAAAGGTCTGAATTCACAAATGAAGAAGTGAAGATGGCTGAGAAACATCTCAGAAAGTGTTCAACGTTTCTAATAATTAAGGAGATGCAAAGTAAACCAGCTTAAGATTTCAGCTTACCTGGGTAAGAATGGCCACAATTAAGAAAGCACATGACACCAAATGCTGTGGAGAAAGGCAAACAATCATCCACTGCTGGTGGGAATGCAAATTCGTGCAACCCCTATGGAAAGCAGTGTGGAGAACTCTTAAAAGACTGAAAATGAGCCTACCACCTGATCCAGCCATACCACTCCTGGGCATGTACCCACAAGACTCTTCCTACCCCAGAGATACATGCACAGCCATGTTTATTTCAGCTTTCTTCACAATAGCAAGGAGCTGGAACCAACCCAAATGCCCTGGATACTGAAAATGTGGTACATCTACACAATGGAGTTCTATGCAGCAGTAAAGAAAGATGACATCATGAACTTTGCAGGTAAATGGATGGAACTGGAAGACATTACGCTAAGTGAAGTAAAACAGTCCCAGAAAATCAAAGGATGTATGGTGTCCCTCATTTTTGGATGCTAGCACCAAATCCCTAGTTGCAAAGCAAACTGAACATTGTCTATGTTATATTTATTTTTTATATGAAAGCAGCAGTATGGTTAAAAAATGAATCACTGGAGCGATGGCCTAGCGGTTAAGAGCGCCGACCGCTCTTGCAGAGGACCCGGGTTTGATCCCCAGCACCCACATGGCGGCCGAGAACCGTCTGAAACTCCAATTCCAGGAGAACTCCAGTTCCAGGGGAGTCCGACGCCCTCTTCTGACCTCCGCGGCGTTGCACGTCACGGGTGCACAGACTTGCATGCAGACAATACATTCATACACATATGGAAATAAATAAAAAATTTGAAAAAAAAAGTGAATCACTAATGGGCTTGAGAATTAACCTACCACTTATGTTCAGATTTTGTAATATTGGTATATGGGTGGAGGATATGTATGCATATTTTGAAGTAGTATACAATTAAAGGGGAAAATGTAAAAAAAAACTGAAAGAAAGATTCAAGACATTATGGCAGAATGCAGGAACAAGGGTGGGGTGGGGGGCATGGAAAGGGCAATGTGTCTAAATTGAACTGAGAAATGATGTATGAAATATGCAAAACATCAATAAAATATATAAAAAAAGAAAAAAAAAGAAATTCCAACCCAACCTAAGGCACTTTGGGCTACCAATAGCAGCTGGGAGGAACAGAGACAGTCCTTTTCAAGGATGGGACTCTTGGTAGGTTAACATGGCTCCAGTGTGTGGACACACACTGAAGAACTGGGTCACCAATTCAACTCTGTAGGCCTTAGTATGTTACTTACTCTGTATATTAGAGTACATTAAATTGTCCAGGCAACAGAAAGAGGAGGGGAGGATAGGTGAAGGGATATCAATCAGATAAAATTACATTGCACGGGAATTACAAAAATTCATTAAAATTTGCCTTTTTTATTTAGTTTTAAAAATATGTGAGTATGCATGTACAGCTTGCATGTATATAAGTGCACCCATGTACAATGCCCAGAAGATCAGCAAAAGGTGCTAGGTTTGTTGCCCCTTGAACTGGAGTTAGGAACAGTTGTTAGCCTCCTTATGGGTGCTGTCATTCAAACCTGGGCCTTCTGCAGGAGCACCCAATGCCCTTAACTGCTGAGCCATCTCTCCAGTTCAAAAACTTCTAAAGAAAAAAGCTTCACATAATGGTGGCAATGCTAATTCACATGAAAATGTAAACATAGCATTCTACAAAAAGAAAAAAAAAATGTTGGGCCCCTACTCTGTATGCACCATGTTTAAATATTAAGCTGATTTTGTAAAAAAAATTCTTATTGTGTTGTCAGGAGCATTTATACACTTAAGAAGCCATAAATGTTTTCAGTTTCTGTGCCTAACCATACATCCAATAAATAGTAAATAAAAGCAACATCAAAGATATTATATCAATCTCCAACTGTAATATTCTTTAGGACCTGGATAATAGAATGTTTATATCATTACATATAGCAAAGGTGGAATTATGAATCTGTTTAACTTTCACTCCACTGTAGAGAAATGTGGTTTCAATAATTATATCATTTTGAAAATGTGGTTTTATAAAACAGAATATATTATTATAGGACATAATCATTCAGAATATTGTGCTTTGAAGAACCGACTCATAAGGAAGTTTCACCTTAATGAGAGTATTCACCAAATTTGATATGAGGTGACTTTGGAACAGTGTTAGTATTGATGCCAAGATGAATTATTTTAAGAGCAGGGAATTGTTGAATTACTAGCAATTTCCATCAATCATCTCACAGCCACCCCGGGATGCAAAGGGTGATTTCAGTTCTGTTGGAAAACAGTCAGACTCCAGGCATAAACGAAGTGATCTGTCATGGAAAGTCATTCTGTTTGTCATGAAGCCACTGAGAAAAGGAGATATTGGAAAGAATTTATACAAATTTATATTTTTCTTAGTTATTTAGTTTTCACTAATGAAATTCAGAACTTAAAGGTCAACTCCAGTGCTTAAAGGAATGTAGGGAAAAAATAAAATGTATTTGGAAAAAAGTTAATTTGTCATCATTTGGCATCCAAGATAGAATCTTTTAAATCAATAACCTAGACAACAGATAGAAAGTATAAGCATATTTTATTGCAAAGTCAGACTGTGCTGAAAGGTAAACATTCTTTCTTTTAATTCCTATGTCTGGATTTTGACTATATCAATGTCAAAGCCTGAAGCAAAAGAATGAGCTGTAATCAATCCACTGAGAAGGAAATCAGCATCAGGTGAATATCCCTTCACCAGATCTGGACAGGAAATAAACAATTCTGAGAAGTGAAGAAGAGAGAAAGGGATACTTTACATTACTGCATTGCCAAGATTAAGGTGGGCTGCAGCTACTCAGTGCTTTCAAGTTTGGAGAGGGTGTTAGGCTAAGTTTAATTATAGGTAAACAGTTTTCATTTTTATTTCCCTGGATATGTTTATTTAAAACACATGACGAAGACACATGTTCAAGAAACAAACCCCAAAATGCAGCCAGCTTCGTTCCCTTTCACTAAAAAGACATGAAATGGAAAGGCGACGAACTGCAGCTGCATGTAAGTTAATTATTGTTTATCCTTCTATTTAATGATAGTCAAAATTTTGTTTAGTAAGAATGTGATTACTGTGATTAATATCTCATAAAGATTGAAGCAAGTACTACTTTGAGAATAATATATATATATATATGTGTGTGTGTATACATATATACATATATATTCTCATATGGTGCATGGATATGTTCAAAACACTATATAATTTCTTGTTTTTGGATTTTTGTGTAAATACTGTCCTGTTTATTCCTCCAGGTCTAAGTATATGCTATATATACATTTAGTATAGATGACATAAAAGATACAACTAGGTTCCAATCTATTACTATTTTACAGTCTGAAAAGCAGAATAGATTAGTAACTTATAGGGTTATTTTATATAACAATTTTTATACTTTTCTTGATATATTTACATTTTATGCGGATGATTGTTTGACTTGCATATATGTAAGTGCACCACATGAGTGCAACGTTTCTGTAGGACCACAGATTCCCCTGGAATTGGTGTTGTGGATGGTAGTTAGCTGCCATTTGGGGGCTGGGAACTGAACCTATGAGAGCACCCAATGATCTTAAGCTAAGCCATCTCCCCAGACCCTTTACAACAATTTTAATATAATGTTTTTGATGCAGGTTCTCACTGTGTACCCAAAGCTAATCTCAAACTCACTATCCCCCTGCCTTAGCCTCTCTTGTTGTATGCAACCATGCTCTGAACAAATTTTTATTTGTCTTTAAATTTCTTCAAATAGTCAAAATGTTAACTGCTAAATAGCCACTTTGAGGGATAAGATCCTATACTTATTGAGGAGAAACATTTGGCCCTTAAATAATCATTAATGCACATAAAAAGTGCTAGCCTGGGAACTATTGGGGACTGATTACTCCCAGTGAGGGAGAATAGACCTTCCTTAATCTCTTTAGATAGGGTGATTAGATTCCAGTGGATGAACTTACACCCAAGTGAATTTGGGTATAAATGCTTGACCAGATGGGACTTAACACATCTGCCAGAATCCCTAAGGTCCAGTAGGGGATGTGTGGGGACATGTTCGGGAGAAGGGGTATAAATTTGATTAAGAACTGTCATACGAAATATACAAAACTCAATAAAATATTTTTAAAATAAAAAAATATTTTTTTTGTTTTAGTTAAGAACGTTCAGGAAACTGGTCATACTGTGACATCTGAGTCATTCTTATTAGGTTACCTGAGATACTTGGTTACTTATAATCCTAAATTCTCACCAGGCATGGTGGTGCATGCCTTTAATCCTAGCACTCAGGAGGCAGCAGCAGGCGGATCTTTCTAAGTTCAAGGCCAGCCTGGTCTACAGAGTGAGTTCCAGGACAGCTGGGCTACAGGGAGACAAAAAAAAAAAAAAAAATACTAAATTCTCTTCACAGAGGCATTCTTGTTCTGTTATTGATATATTCATTAATTTATTTATTTATGTGTATGTATGTATGTGTGTGTGTGTGTGTGTGTGTGTTTGTTTCTGAGTCACTGTGTTTCTTTCTATGTGAACGTATGCTAGCTCTAGTTTACATGTGGAGGTCAGAGCACAACTTTCTAGAAGTTTCTCTCCACTTCGTCCGGGCAGGGTCTCCCTTATTCCTTGTGCACTTAGTGCATTCCAGGCAAGCTAGCCCATAAGCTTAGGCAATTCTCCGGTCTCCACGTACATCCTCCGTTGCCAGAGAAATGCTCAGACTTGAGCCACTGCCACTACATTCCGGTTTACTTTTATGTGGGCTAGGGGATTGAATTCCAGTCATCAGGTCTGTGTGGCAAATTGAGTCATTTTGTCTATTGTTTGTCTATTACTTTTTTACCATGCTCATATAACTCCAAATAGAGCATGCTCAGGAATTAGCCCATCTCTATATCTGATAACATCTTTCCTACAAGAATCTATTTTCCTTAAAGCCTCTTTTGCTCTCTGTCTGGAGAGAACACCGCTTTGTGAATTTTCTCCAGTATTCACACTTTTACCTCCACCTTTTATTTCTTGATTGTTTTTACCTGCAGTCACCAATAGGGAAACTCACTAACTTCAGCGACGAGCTTGTAGTTGTTTTGTAACATAATACTGATATTTATCTTTTACATAAAACCTCATCTGGTTTCTCTGTCTTGAAGGTGTTTATTATTCATTGAGTTCTTACACAGCTAAAAGTTACTTAGGTTGCCTCTGACAGCAATCAAAACAAAAATAAAATGTAAGATTGATATTCACAAAACAGTAATTAGCTTTTTGGCAGTACTTACATGTATTTTATAGAAGGACACACTGAACCCTGTGTATTATTTTTTTTTTCCAGGAACTCTGAAGAAGTTTCTTGAAGAAGCTTCCTCCTGAAACTTGCGAAGAAACTTTTGAAAGTTTTAGAAGGGGGCCAGATAGACTAGTGTATTTTCCTTTCAGTGTCCTGAATTATCGACCCCACAAATGAGGCTTGCCTGGCAAACATCTAACCAGATTCCTCCTCACCTTCCCTGCTGTGGCTCCTGTTTAGGATATTTATCACTGTAGTGATAGAACCTCAGTTGCTTTTAAAAATTCTTGTCACAAAGCAGTTCAAATCATTTTTAATCTGGTAGAAACATGAATAATTTATGTAGAAGATATTCCTTAAAGTTAAGGCTTTATCACTCATTACAGCATTAAAGAATTTCATTTCTAAAGGATAAATATTATTGAACTATCTTTTTTTAAGGATTTTGTGAGTGAGTGCGTGCTTGCGTGCGTGCATGCGTGTGTGCGTGCGTGTGTGTGTGTGTGTGTGTGTGTTGTGTAGGTTCCCAGGGAGGCCAGAAGAGGCCATTAGATCAATCAGAGCTAAAGTTACAGGTAGTTTTGAGCTATCTGACATCAGTGCTTGATACTGAATTCTAGTCCTCTGCAATAGGGAACAGTCTCTCTCAACTGCTAGGCTATCTTTCAGTCTACCTGAACCATTATATCTTTTTTGTATTATCTTTAAACTGGACATATAATATTACTGGAATTCATAAATAGATTTTAACACATCCCCTCATAAAATTTTACTTGTGCATATGTGTATGCCTGTGTATGGTGGGCATGCTTTGTGTGTGTGTGTGTGTGTGTGTGTGTGTGTGTGTGTACATTCACTTGTGTAAGCATATGAGCATGGGCAGGTACAAATGCTCATGTGTGTGTAAGCCTGAAGTTGATGCTGGACATCTTTATGGCCCTCATGTTTTTACATATTAAGGCAGGATCTCCTGTTGAACACCAAGCTCTCTACTTTTGGTTATCTTAGATTTCTATCCATTTCACCCTGGGAAACCATAATATCTGCTCTGAAGTGTTAAGATTAAAGAAGTTTCCTCCCCTGCCCAGTTTTTATGTGGGCTCTTTAGACATAAACTATGTACTTTATGTCTTTGGGGCAAATAATTTATCTCATGTATAACCTAAACTAGCACTATATTATTAAAAGTCATATTTTCAACCTTTAATATTTAGTAATTATATATAATTAATATAATTAGATAACATGATTTCAGTAAGAAACTTATTTTTTTAATATGGCTCTATTGAGGGGAAAATATAAATTGAATTGTATGTGCTGAATAATAGACCTAAAATAAAGAAAACACGACCCAATAATCTGTAAAGGAAGAAAGGAGAAAACCTGTGTAATATGTTTTTTGGTTAGCAGTTTTTAAATTCAATACAAAAAACTTAATCAAAGAAGTAAAAGCATATGTTGGATTTCATAAAAATTAAAAAAAACCTTGCATATGAAAAACTAGCATCCAAGGTATAAAAATCATTCTTAAGGGCCTGGAGAGATGGCTCAGTGGTTAAGAGCACCAACTGCTCTTGCAGAGGACCAAGGTTCTATTCCCAGCATCCACATGGCAGCTAAAAACCATCTTTGGTTCCAGTTCCAGGAGAATCCGACCCCTTCTTCTGACCTCTGCGGCATTGCATGACATGGGTGCACCGACCTACATGCAGACAGTACACTCATACACATAAAAAATAATAAATAAATAAATAAATAAATAAATAAATAAATCATTGTTAAAACCCAATGATTAAACAAACCAGTCAAATAGTAGTAGTAATAATAATAATAATAATAATAATAATAATAATATCTATCTCCTGGAAGCAGATGCAAATGCAACAAGTAAACATTTGGAAACTTCCTCAGCATCACATATCAAGCAATTACAGGTAGAGCAACATACTACACACATCTATCAAAGTGATTAAGTCTGAAACACCAAGAAATCCAAATATGCCTGAGAACATGAAAAAACAGCCACTTGAAAGACACTTTGCCAGTGCCTTAGAGAATTAGCATATGAGTATAGTACATTTTAACAATCATGTTTCTTAGTACTTATCCAAATAAGTTAAAAACTTAAATTCACATCCACCAAGGAATACTATGACAGTTTTATTTATTATTTCCATGAGGTGGAGTCAATGAGCATGTACTTAAGCGAATGGCTGAGCTAAAGTCCATCCAGACAATGGGATAGTGTAAACAGCCATAAAAATAAATGAATTAGCACACCAGGAAAAGTCATAGGAAAAATCTCAATGCATGAATAAAGTCCATCTGGAAAGGATGCATACTACATGATTCCAACTATATAATATTCTAGAAAGAAGGAGAAATATACAATAAAACAGCAGTAACTGCTAAAATCAACTGGGGGATAGCTATGTAAAATACCAGATAGTCTCTAGGTGGTAAAAGTATGATACCATGGTGGTGAACACATGTTAGCTTGTATTAGTCAAGGTACATAGACTTTAAAATGTAAAGTAAATATCCTGATGTAAACTGTACAATTTCAGTGTCTTATGCAAATAGACTCCATCACTTGCCACACAAGCCTGGTAACCTGGGTTCTGTACCTACAACTCACAAAGGATGGAGGGAGAGCATGGACTCCAGAGTTTACTCTGTTCTCCACATTTCCCTCAAAACATGCTTGTGACCCCATCACGTACAAACTCAATAGTAGTGAATAAAAATTTAAGGAAACTGTACATACTATATAAAGTAGCACGTCCACTTTAAACCTGTAATAAGCACTGTGTTTAGCTTTTAGGACTCTAAGAAAATCAGTATAATGATTGTAGGAATGAATTTTACAATGCGGACATAATCTGTACTATAATGAATTTACCTAACTTTGCAGCCAAAATGTTACTCTTATAATGTAAAACCTGAGCCATATACTCATCATGTGACCTGAGTAGCTGAGCTTAATGCCCCGAACATCACTTTTTCCTCCACTTAAAGCAGTAAATGAATGTGGGTGACTAACATATCAAAGTATTGAAAGCAGTCTATTTTTTTCATGAAAAATAATGAGAATTGAGAATTTTTTTATAACTACATGTGTGTGTGCATGTGTGCATGTGTATGTGTGTGTGTGTGTGTGTGTGTGTGTGTGTGAGAGAGAGAGAGAGAGAGAGAGAGAGAGAGAGAGAGAGAGAGATAAATACTTCTCTTAAATGATAACATACTCCTAGTGCCTGGATTCCTCAACCCATACAGGATATACACTTTTAATTAAAGAATGAATGAAGCCTGAATAAGAAGCACATTTTTTCCTCTTTTATTTGTTTATTTTTAAGGGATTCTACAATATAATAACTCAGTTGTTTTCAGATAACATTGATGTTACTCAGTTTGCCATACAGTTAGGTAATTGGTGCATTTCGCAAGTATCTATGTCCAAATTTTGAACAATCCAAGGTTCCCATAGTCCAGTTGGTGATGCTTGTATGCACAGGCATGTTGATCAATTAGGAGTCCAGTCTATATTGCTGTAGTATCATGATTCACCCCTATCTCTCCACAGCCCTTACATTCTACCATGCCTTCTCTTCCGCAATTTGTTCCCTAGGCTTTGGGAAAGGGGCACAAGTGGGTGAGAAGAAAACAGTCTACTTTCTCTGGAGCTGTCATTTTGGACTCTAGTCTGTTCAGGTTGTTTCCCTTCATGGGTTGACAGCTTATCCAGTGATACCTTTTTAGTCATACTAACAAAGCACAAGCAACTGGATGTACAGGCATTTAAGCAGTACTAATTATTATGGCAAGCTAAGCTGTGAGCATAGACACAGATGCTTGGATGGTATGCTAATCCACAAACTGTGGTTTCTCTATAAAGGGTGACAAGTTCTTATTGTGGCTTATAACATCTCCTAACCACTAGAGGACATAAGCTTGTGGCATCCGCTGTGAGTTATTCCTCCAAGGAGAGAGCTAATAGCCAATTAGATTTAGGATATATATAGACACATGGCTGCCACTGTTGCACAGTATCTCCAGGCAGTTGAGGTGTAGCTGATACTGATGGAGGAGTCTTGCATGTCTCAAGGAGACCAATATTTTGCTGTATTGCTTTAGTGGCCTTTGGTAATGCTCTCTGGCATTTCAGAGGCCAGCTGTATGTTAGCAAGTGACGTCTCATAACATTTTTTCATGTTCACGCCAGGTCTTCCACAACAGGGACTTACTGCCTTTCTCCTTGCATATATCCCACTTATAGGCAAAAGGCCTTTATAATTTTCTTTTGGGGGGGTGGAATCTCCTAGCCAACATCTCCTAGGCAGAATAATTCATTGCTCATGTCAGAGCTTTCCTGTACTAATATATTTTGCTTAATTACACAGCTTATAAGGACTTTACTATTGAATTTGGCTCTAGATAATTATCCTTTCACAATTCCTATGCCTATCAGACAATTAAAAAAGGGCAGTTATACCTGTTTTATAAGAAATTACCACTATAACAGTTGGCTCTAATTTACAGTTAGGGAATAATTTCAGTACCATCATGTTTTTCTTTTTCTTATAAAGGGGGAGAGGTAGGAAGGTTTCTCAGCATCTGGAAGGTAAACTTCGTTAAGGCCCATTATAAACAGTTAACCCCAATAGAATTCAGAGAGATGCTCAGTGTCTGTGACTCAAGCAGTCTGAGGTTCCTCTTTCTTTAATGTTCAGATGGATCAACCTGTCTGCTGGCATTTCCCAGTCTATGCTGCATAGCCAAAAGTTGTACATTTTCAGGCCTTTAGATTGGTGATTTTCATCAAACATCTCTGAGGACCATACAACTGTTTATAGTGAGTCCTAATGAACCTTACCTTCTAGATGCAGCACAGTGTCAATATGAGAGACCTCTTTACCCCTTTTTCATAGAACAAAGAAAAACATGGTGGTAATGAAGTCATCCTCTAACTGTAAATTAGAGCTGACTGTTACAGAAGTAATCTCTTATAAAACTGGTAAAACTGCTTTCTTTAATTGACTAATAGACATAGGAAATGTAAAGAGGATTATTCTCTATTCATAACCAAATCTAATACTAAAGTCACTTTAAGTGGTGCATATAAGCAAAATACATTAATACAGGAGAGCACTGATAGCAGCAATGGATTGTTCTGCTGGGGAGATGTTGGCCAGGGGATCCAAGCCCCCCTCCCAAAAGGTAAAGGCTTCTTGCCTATAAACTGGGATACCTGCAGGAGGAGAGGCAGTAAGGCCCTGCTATCAATGACCTGATATAAGCATGGGAAGGTTGTATTGAGATCACATTTGCAAGTATACAGTTGGTCTCTGGAATACCAGAGAGTGTTACCAAAGGCCACTGAACCAATAAAGCAAATGTTGGTCTCATTGAGTCAATCAAGACTCCTCCACCAACATCAGTTACACCTCACCTGCTTGGAGATACTGTGCAGCAGTGGCAGCCATATGTCTGTATATACCAAATCTATTTGGCTATTAGCTCTCTCCTTGGAGGAATAACTCATGGATGTTGCCACAAGCTTATATCCTCTAGTGATTAGGAGATGTTATATGCCACAGTAAGACCTTGTCATCTTTCACAGGAAAAAAGTAATCCATGGATTAACACACCATCCAAACATCTGTGTCTATACCAAAGTAACCTACCATAGTAATTAGCAATGTTTAAATACCTATATATCTAATCGCTTGTGCTTCATTAGTAGGATTGAAAGGTTATTCCTGGACAAACTGTCAGCCCATGAAAGGAATCAGCCAGAACTGATCAGAGTCCAAAACGACAACTCCAGACAAAGTAGACTGTTGTGCTTCTCATCCACCTGTGCCCCTTTTCTAAGCCTAAGGAACAATCTGCAGAAGAGGGGGAGTGGTAGAATGTAAGGGCTGCAATTGGGGTGAACAGTAAAACTATGACAATATAGTCTGGACACTTATTTGATCAACTTGATTGAACATTCAAGCCCCTCCAGCTTGCAAATTGGTTTTAAATGAAGGATGCTTGTACTCAAAAAAAAAGGAGCTAGATACTGAAAAGTCTTTAAAGCAGGTTTTCATGCCAGGCCTGAAGAAGGCCAAGATCTTGGAGGAAGATAGTTATTAAAATCCACTCTGTAAGATTTGCAGTTTAAAAGGGTATACTTAAAAATAACATATATTTATATACAGATGTAGTTCAGTAGAGATTTATACAGAAATACAAAATAAACCATATAAGTTAATGGACTTGATTTTTCTGAAGTCATATAGCTTTAAAGAGCAAAGTGTATATTGGGTAAAATTTATTTGGCAGGTACTCATCTCTGCCCAAGCTTTTTCCACATATTATAGGATATTTTAAGGCTTAGTGAAATGTTTAGATTATTAAATTTGGTTGTAGGCTTTGGTGAAAATGGTAATACATTTGAACTAATTGGGAATATAAAATGTTAATTGTTTTATTTATAATTTGTATTGAATTTCCAACAGTAACGTTAGGGTTAAGGTACACAAATGGTCTCTATATTTTTCTGAATTATACAACATCACATTGTAACACTTTCTTTTACTTGTAGGACAATTTAAAGGAATTAAGCTTAAATTTACTTCCCAAATAAGTAGCATACAGTCAATGAGAAACAGTTTGGGTAAATTTAATGAAAGCTTAAGCCTTGGCTCCTGTTCATGGGTATGTGTAATACAACTTAGGCATCTATAGGTCAAAACATAAAAATTTTAAAAAAACAAAGAGTGAGGTGGGAGGCGGAGTAGTATCCCTTCTGGGATACCAATGGAAAACTCTGTGTTCCAATCCTATTGATAAATTTTCAATTTTGAGATCTTGAAACTAACAATGGGAGGTGAATTGTATGTTCCCACAGGTAAAAATCACCAATCTAAAGAAGCACATTTTACTGATATCTTTGAGACAATGGATGCTTGGTAGTTTGGGTCCACACTTGGCCTTAAAAATAATTGAAAATGACATCAAAAGATGGAAAGACCTCCCATGCTCATAGATTGGAAAAATTAATATGGTAAAAATGTTCATTCTACCCAAATTAATATACAGATTCAATGCAATCCCAGTCAAAATCCCCATGAGCTTTCTCACAGACTTGGAAAAAAAAGCCTTAAATTCATATGGAAAAACAAAAGACCCCGAATAGCTAAAGCAACCCTGAGTGAAAAGTGCAATACAGGGGGGATTGCTCTACCAGACTTCAAGCTATATTACAGGGCTATAGTCATAAAGACAACCTGGTTCTGGCAAAACAAACAAACAAACAAACAAACAAACAAAAAAAAAAAAAAAAAGATTTATTGGCCAATGGAAAAAAATTGAAGATAAAAACTTGAGCTTATTATAACTTCAGCTACCTCATATTTGACAAAAGGGACGAAAAAGAAAAAGGCTCAATGGAGGAAAGAGAGCATCTTCAGCAAATGGTGTTGATAAAACTGGATCACCATTTGTAGAACAAAATTAAACTCCTACCTCTCACCCTATAAAAATATAAACTCCAAGTGGATCAAAGATCTCAATGTGAAACCTGAAACCCTGAAGGTGATAGAAGAAAATGTCAGCAGCAACCTACAAGACATAGGTGTAGGAAAAGACTTTCTAAATCCAACAGCAACTGCCCAGGAAATAAGGGCAACAGCTGACATGTGGGGCCTCATCAAAGTCAAAAGCTTTTGTACAGCGAAAGAAACAATCAAGGAACAAACAGCCAGGGAGGAAACCTTCAGCACTGATACATCTGACAGAGCATTAACATCCATAATATATAAACTACTTAAAAAACATGAAGAAAACAAATGACCTACTCAAAAGATGGAATAAAGAGCTGAACAGAGACTTCACCACTAAGGAATTAAAGATGGCTGAGAAGTATCTCAAAAAAATGTTCAACATCATTAATAATTAAGGAAATGCAAATTAAAACCACACTATGGTATTATCTCACTCCAATAAGACTGGCCAAGATCAAGAAAACAAAAGACAACAAATGCTAGAGAGGTTGTGGGGAAAGGGGAGCACTCATCCACTGCTGATGGGAATGTAGACTCATACTACCACTGTGGAAAGCAGTGTGGAGAACCCTTAAAAGACTCAAAATGAGCTTACCACCTGACCCACCCAAACCACTCCTGGGTATATACCCACAAGAGGCATCCTACCGCAAAGGTACATGCACAGCTATGTTTATTGCAGCTCTCTTCACAATAGCAAAGAGCTGGAACCAACCCAAATGCCCCTCAACTGATGACTAAATAACAAAAATGTGGTCCATCTACACAATGGAGTTCTATGCAGTGGTAAAAAAAGATGACATCATCAACATTGCAGGTAAATGGCTGGAGCTGGAAGTCATTATGCTAAGTGAAGTAACACAGGCCCAGAAAAAAAAAAAAAGACGAATGGTTACCCTCATTTGTAGATGCTAACACCAAATCCCCAGTTGGCAGGCAAACTGAGCAACTTTATTATTATATTTCATTGCATATGAGAGCAACTGTGCTATTACAATGTGAATCTCTTTAATGGGCTCTAGAACTGATCTACTACTTATATTCACACATTGTAATTACCATATATGGGTGGAAGATATATATTCATATTCTAAAAAAAGAATGCAAAGTTATATTTCTTTTTACCTGCATGGAAGATATATATTCATATTCTAAAAAAAGAATGCAAAGTTATATTTCTTTTTACCTGCATGCAAATTTACTGTTAAAATGTGAATCCCTAAATGTGGTTTGGAATTAACCTATAGTTTATTTTCAGACTTTGTAATTTTGATTTATGTGTGGAGTGTATATATGCATATTTTGGAACAATATAAAATTAAAAGGCTAGCCGGGTGTGGTGGCGCACGCCTTTAATCCTAGCACTTGGGAGGCAGAGGCAGGCGGATCTTTGTGAGTTCAAGGCCAGCCTGGTCTACAATGCGAGTTCCAGGACAGCTGGGGCTACAGGGAGACCCTGTCTCAAAAACACCAAAAAATAAAAATTTAAATTAAAATTAAAAGGAACAAAAAAAGAGAGAGAAAAACCTATTCAAAGAACTGACCAAAACTGTAAACTTCTGCATTAAAAAGGCTATAAAAGACTGAGAAAAAGATGCAAGACAGGACTTAACATGTATGACAGAATCCATGAGCTCTGGCAGGTGGCGGGGGGCATGAGGGGTGGGCATGGATGGGGAATGAGTCTCAATTTGATTAAGAAATATATGAAATACACTCAGTAAAATTAACCTAAAAATAATTCTAAGATTCAGGTCATTTCCTTATTCAGGTGTAATCATGATGTCACCTTGTAAAACTATAATATATACCTTGATATTCAATAATACACATTACTTCGAAATGTGTACAATTAACAATTCTGACATTTGAACATCTTTCAACTTTTTTAGGACTGTCAGAAAATGCTTTGGGCCATTCTAACCCAAACCTTCCTGGATTCCACACATATCACACCTATCTCTATTCTGTCAACTGAAATATTCTGAATAACTTATAAGTGACTGATTTTTCAGTACATGTTCTTTCCTAGGCCTGGTGGATAATATAGGCATCCTTTCTTTGGCATACTTTTTTTTTTGTCTAGCTATGAATGACCTTAAAATCAGAATTTTCCTGTTTCAGCTCTCTGAGTACTGAGTTTACAGGGAGGGAGGTAATATTATATCAAATAATTATTACTTTTAATTGTTATAATTTTGAGAAATAAATCTATTATATTTTAATTTTAAGGTAGATTATTTGAGGTTATGAACAATTTAGAATAGTCACAAATTTAAAAAGTTCTAGTACTTAATTTTAAACCCAATCAATGTTTGCCCACAGGCAAGGTATCGTATTTCAAGAGACTTTGGAATATGGTTATTCTATAATTACACTATTCTGCTAATTTAAATATGTGATGGAAGAAGGAAATTGTATGGTGGAGATGTTGTCTAGCTTTTTATAAATTGTAAAATTATTTATATATTATACCATTATAACACACTGAAATTAAAAAGATGCAAATGACATTGTTATATTATTTATACCCTTATAGCACACTGAAAATATGTCACTTATACTTTTTAAAGGGCTAATTTCAATTTTACAAAGATTACATGGTCCTCACTGCCCTAAAGTTAATATTCTGTTTCTGAATGGAGTCCTCAGGTGGAAACAAGCCAAAGATTTTACTCTAGAAATCTCACCAAGGTTAGGAACTAGCCATAGGAGAGAAAATTAATACACAAAGCTTAAATATTCAGCTACTGAGCAATTCTGGTATAAAAGCAAATGTTTTGTTTACTGCATTTTGTGATACTCTTACCTTGACAACATCATCAGGGAGAAACAGTCAAAACCAAACTTATGATTTCTCACTTCATACTGATTTAATGATATTATCTGACTGCTTCCTTTCCCATAGACTAGAAACCTATTAACATCTAATAATAATAATACAGAGAAAAAACAAACAAACAAAAAACAAAGAAACAAACAATAGCTTTGAGGATTTTACCAAACTGAACATCAGGACTGTCAGAAGGAACAGACTGTAGTGAGTAAATTTCCTGAATCTCCTGGAACATGAAGCAATAAAACCATTCAGTGCTTGCACAGGGTGTAAGAAGAATGCAAAATGCCCGGTTGTTGGATACATACATACATACATATGTACATATATACATGCATACATGCATACATACATGCATACATGCATACATACATATATGCATGCACACATGCACGCACACATATTCACTTGACAGTTGTCCTTTCCCCATGGTTCAAAATCCAGCACAACTTTAGTGTAACCATTTGGGGCATATGTACTTTTTGCACAGATGTGTGCAAATGGAGGCATTCAGTAGAATGATTCTAGGATTCCCACAATTATCAGACAGCAAACATATGATAGTGATGCCTAATGTTGATGAGACATAAGTTGATATCTTTGTAAGTGGGCCTACATTATAGAAATGCTATAGAAAACCTACCTAATTAAATGGTTAAATTGTCATTGTTCTGTGCCAGGTACAGCAGTGTTTGTGACTGGATCAGCTATGGCTTCTCAACAGATTCTTGCAATGGTTATTGAGCATTGCAGAGAAATGAGTTCATGACCCAATCTATACAATGGATTGTTGTGATAAGGTGAGGAAAGGACTCTAATTATCCACTCTCAAATAAATTCCCTTTCAAAAGACAAATGCCTTCCTATTCAGAGTTAGGATTATGGAATCATATCCTAATATATCCTAATAAGATAATGGCATGAAGGTCACATGATGTAAGATTTGAAGCACAGCTACTGATAGAAGGGCATAATGAATTTCATTTTTGTCACAGAGTGTGTTAGAATTTCTGTGTCTGTGAAAAAATACCTTGCAGAAATAGCTTAAAGGATGACACATTTATATTCACTCCCAATTTCTGAGCTTCCAGTCCCTCCTGATTTAAAGGGTGGAGTAAAGGAGAGCATCTCACATCAGGAGAGAGAGAGAGAGAGAGAGAGAGAGAGAGAGAGAGAGAGAGAAGAGAGAAAAGAGAGAGAAGAGTGAGAGAGAAATGCAGTACTACTATGCGAATTAGCTTTAACTTTAAGATTGCCACAGGCTTGGGTCACCTGAGTAACAGCCTCAATTGAGGAATTTCCAGGATCAAATTGGTCTGTGATGGTTTGCCTGAATTATTAATTGATATAGGAGGACCATGCCCACTGGGCAGGCTTTCCTTGGCTGAATAAGCATGAGACTGCAGGAGCCCACAGGGCACAGTCCTCAATGGCTTCTGCTGTGACTTGCCTGGTTAAAGGTGACACTGTTGTTTGGAGCAGCAAGTGGACTTGCTTGAGATTCTGCCCTGTCTCCCTTAAGCTGCTTTGGGTCAATGTGCTTTATCATAGCTTCAGAAATGAAATTTTAAATCCCTGAAGGACATTGAAGAAAAATTAACATAGTAAAAATGTCCATTCTACCCAAATTGATATACCGATCAATGCAATCCCAATTAAAATCCTCATCAGTTTCTTCACAGACTTGGAGAAAAATCCTTAAATTAATATGGAAAAACAAAAGACCTAGAATAGCCAAAACAAACCTGAGTGAAAAAAACAATACAAGGGGCATTACTATACCAGACTTCAAACTATATTACAGGGCTATAGTCATAAAAACAGCCTGGTATTGGCACAAAAACAGACCTGTAGACCAATTGAACAAAATTGGAGATCCAAACTTGAGCATATCCAATTTAAGCCACCTCATATTTGACAAGGGGCCCAAGAAGCAGTGGAGGAAAGACAACATCTTTAGCAAATGTGGTTGCCAAAACTGGATCATCATCCTGTAACAACTCAACTCCAAATGGATCAAAACCTCAACTTGATGCCTGGCATGGTAGCACTAGCCTTTAATCCTAGCAGTTGGGAGGCAGAGGCAGGCAGATCTCTGTGAGTTCAATGGCAGCCTGGTCTACATAGTGAATTCCAGGACAGCTGGAGCAACATGGAGATCTTATCTCAAAAATACCAAAAAAATTAAAAATTAAAAAATAAATAAATAATAAAAAAACCCTCAACTTGAAACCTGAAACTCTGAAGGTGATAGAAGAAAACATTGGCAGCAACCTACAAGACAGGCATAGGAGAATACTTTCTAAATCAGACAGCAGTTGTACAGGAAATAAGGTCAACAATTGACAAGTAGGGCCTCATTAAACTCAAAAGCTTGTGTAGGCTAGCTAAGACCAAGAAAACAAAAGACAACAGGTGCTGGAGAGATTGTGGGGAAAGGGGAACACTCATCCACTGCTGGTGGGGATGTAAACTCCTACAACCACTATGGAAAGCAGTGTGGAGAACCCTTAGAAGACTCAAAATGAGCTTACCACCTAACCCAGTCATACCACTCCTGGGTGTATACCCACAAGACTCATCCTACCGCAAAGATACATACACACCCATGTTCATTGCCACTCTCTTCACAATAGCCAAGCACTGGAACCAACTCAATTGTTCCTCAGCAGATGAGTGGATAAAGAAAATGTGGTGCATCTACACAATGGAGTTCTATGCAGTGGTAAAGAAAGATGACATCATGAACTTTTTTGGTAAATGGATGGTACTAGAAGCCATCAGGCTAAGTGAAGTAACACAGTCCCAGAAAAACAAACGATGAATGGTATCCCTCATTTGTGGATGCTAGCACCAAGCACCAAGTTGTAAGGCAAACTGAGTAACATTAATGTTATATTCTTCTTTAGCTGAAAGCAACTGTGCTCCTACAATATGAATCCCTTAAAAGGATCTAGAATTATCCTACTACTTATTTTCAGACTTTGTAATTTTGCTATATGGGTGGTGGGTATATATGCATATTTTAGAGTAATATAAAATTAAAAGGGAAAAATGTGAATCCTGAAATGTGATTGGGAAATAAAACACCGTTGTTTTCAGATGATATAATCTTAGTATAGGTGTGACATATATATATATATATATATATATGTATATATATACATATATATATATGTATATATATATATATATGCGTGTGTGTGTGTGTGTGTATTCATGTGTTGAAGCAATACAAGTTGGAGGGAACAACAACAAAAGAACTGAGACAAAGAACCAACTGAAACAGTAAAGTTCTCCCCAAAACAATAATCCTCTGCTTTGAGAAACTTTAAAAAGACTCTGAAAAACATATAAGACATGTATGGCAGAATGCATGAACTCAGGTGGGGTGGGGGGCATGGAAAGGGAAATGAGTTTAAATTGGACTGAGAAATGATGTATGAAATGCACAAAACTTCAATAAAATACTTTTAAAAAGAAATGAAATTAGAATAAACAAAAGTCTTTTTCTTTCTTTTTTTTTTTTTTTTTCTATTATTTCATCCAGGTCCTCATCCTATAGGACAAAGCCAACCATATCTGGGAGGATCTTCTTGCTTAATCTTCTCTGGTAAAGTACTCACAAATACAGATGTACTGCACTAAACACCCTAGTGCTTCTGAGTACAATTAGGCTGACAATAAAAATTAGCCATCAAGCCAAATATTGGTCAATATAAGTAAACACATTTCTTTAAAAGATACATATTAAATATACATGTATTTATATTTATTAAAATAAGGCATTTGTTTAAATATTTAAATGTCCATTACTAGTAATACTTCTTTGATTTTTACATAAATGGGTATTTTCCCTGCATGTATGTAAGTGCACCAGATCCATGCAATGCACATGGAGGTCAGAAGAGGGCATCCGGTCTCTTGAAACTGGAGTTACTGACAGTTATGTGCTTCCATGTGGGTGCTGGGAACTGAAACTGTGTTCTCTGGAAGAGTAGGCAGTGCTCTTAACTGCTAGGCCATCTCTCCAGCCTTGCTTTGACTTTTTTTTTTTTTAAATCTTTTTGAGACAGGGTCTCCCTGCAGCCTCAACTGTCCTGGAACTCTCTATGTAGACCAGGCTGGCCCTGAACTCACAGAGATCCACCTCCCTCTGCCTCCTGAGTGCTGGGGTTAAAGGAGTGTGCCACCACACCCGGTTTGCTTTGACTTTTTGAAACAGACTTAGTCGGCATCTCAAGCTGACCTCAAACTTACAGTCTTCCTACCTCTGCCTCCTGAGTGCTGAGATTACACATATAACCCCATGGCTTCTATGCACATTCACCTTCAGCATAATTAAATAAAATGATGAATGTCTTCAACTACTGAGAGTTTAGATACAAGGAACTGGGTTACAGAGGGAATGGCTGTTAGAAAGGCATACATGTACAAACTAAATGATTTCTTAGAAGTTGTAGCTGGTTGGAGATTGGGATAATATCTCAGTAATAGAGCACTTGCCAACACAGCCAAGTCCTAGGCTCATTTTCTCTCACTGAAAAAAGTTTTGTTTTGCAAAAACTCAGAGTTTTCTTAAAATATGAATTCATAATGGTTGCTTTGTAGATATTTATGGTTTGTATTTCATTTATGTCTTTGTTAATTTAAATTAGTTTTAATACTTTGTTGACAAGTTTCAAAATACAATTCTGGGCCTTATATATAGGCATAGGAGTCCAATTTAGATGAGACTTGGAAAAATTGTATAAAACTTCCCATTTTAAGATGAGAAAGGCAACTTGGTTTATCTATTTCCTAATTCTGTGCTTAAGTACACATTTTGTCTCATACAGAAACTTCTAAAGTGACAGTTGTAGAGTGTTGTTATATCAACAATAACTGTGGAGAATGCACAGGAAGGGCTTGGGCAAGCAGTCTGCGACAGCAAGGGTGGCCAAGACACAGTGGATGACACTACCTTTTCCCGGGAACGTCCCTACAGCAAATGATACAGTCTTGGAGTCTAGTGGGAGTGCGGTAATGAAGCCAGTTCAACAACATCAGGGAGAAAGGTAGCATGAAATCAAAAACTGCAATGGAGGCCTCAGAAATGGATCAGGGTTTAAGATCAAGAACCGGGTGGGCAGAGGTTCCAAGTGTACTCAACTGCCTGTAACTTTAGCTCCAGTGGACCATGAAGCCTCTTCTGGCTTTCAAGGGCAATATCTCTTGCATGCACATATCTATTAGGTCTGAGCTTCCCAGAATCCCAAGGGACACACAGGTGCCCACTTCCTCCAGAGGCTGTCAATCTTCTGACGTCTTTCCCAGTACCTGAGGCCCCGCCCCATGGCTATAAATGGGTGGGGCCCGGTCTCCATCTTGCCCCTGCTCCTGTTCCTGTTCCACCACGTGCCTTCAGTGGCCGGCTCTGGCAGCTCCACGTGGAAGTAAATCATGTTCCTGGAGTGACTTAAGCCTCTTGTGCCTTTTTATCTGGGTTCAGGGCCATTTATAACCTAATATATTGGTGCTGTGAACTCAGTCGGGGCTTGAGATGTGTTTGATCTGGCAGAGCGCTCGTCAGCTCTTCCCCCTAAAAGAACCTTCTAACTTTTTTTTTTTTATTGATGCTTTGTGTATTTCATACATCATTTTCCAATTCAGTTCAGGCATATATCCCCTTCCCTTCCCCCCCACCCCACCCCTACCCATCGCAGATCGTGCATTCTGCCATAAGTTTTCTGCATCTTTCTCTGCTTTTTTGTTTTGTTTTGTTTTCATTTTTTTTAACAATAGGTGATAATTTGTGAGTACAAGCATCCTTCATGTAAAACCAATTTGCAAGCAGTTGTGCCCAAACCCACACAGCTCATGGGTCCCACCATCCAGCAGGGGGGGCTTGTATGTTCAATCAAGTTGATCAAATGAGTGTCCAGTCTATATTATTGTAGTTTCGCCATTAACCCCAATCGAAGCCCTTACATTCTATCACGCCCTCTCTTCCGCAGATTGTTCCCTAGGCTTAGAAAAGGGGCACAGGTAGATGAGAAGCAAAACACTCTACTTTCTCTGGAGCTGATGTCTTGGTCTCAAGTCAGTTCTGGCTGTTTTCTTTCATGGGCTGCCAGCTTGTCCAGGCTTAACCTTTCGATCCTACTAACTTTTTTTGGAACCCCTGAGACGGACTTGCCAGCAGTGTATTTCTCCACACAACCAGCTTCTACATTTCATGATGAGCAGCCATAGCCTGCCACTGTTTTGAACCCACTGAGGCTTGCAGACTGCCTCAAACCGGCTTCCTGAGCCTGCCATGCTTGTACTTCCTCTGACACCGTTTTGAACCCCTGAGGCTCGCAGGCTGCCTCAAACTGGGCTCCTGTGCACAGTGAGGTACCACTCTGCTCTCCTGTGCTCGTTCTCTCTCTCTCTCTCTCTCTCTCTCTCTCTCTCTCTCTCTCTCTCTCTCTCTCTCTCTCCCTCTCTCTGCCTCTGTCTTCCCTCTGATTCCTCCTTCATTTTTTAGCCTCCCATTAGAGGACGCAGTTCCTCCACTCCATTCTGCTTTCTTTGAGGCTAAAAAAACTATTTCCTTCCTACAGATCGCTCTCTCTCTCTCTTCTCCTCTCCTCTCCTCCCACACCGCACTTGCTCTGATCTGTATCTCTCCTCTCTGCACCCTTGGCAGATTTCTGCAGTAACAGACTGCACCTTCAATCCTTCAATCCAGGCTTTTTTTTTCTTTTTGCTTTCTTTTACTGTGCCTTCCCCGCTGCCCCAGCGCCCCCCCCCATGCTGCTTTTCTCCCTCTCCTGCACCACCATGCACCACAGTGCCCTGCCCGCTGAAATGGAAGTAGCAGACTGTTTCCACGCCCACTCCTCAGCCTCTTGAGGCTGCCCCATTTCCATGATGGCTCTGAGCTACAACCACTCCATCTAGACCACGTGGCAGGACTAAAACATTTTTCCAATTCCTCAAACAAGGGTATGGGTCCTCTTTCCCTCTGCAGACCCTAAACAGGGACCCTCCAATTGCTAATGCACCCGGAATCCCCGTTGGTACTGTGAAGTCCCTGCACTGGTATACTCATGTAAGACTCAACCAGCTTGTCTTTTCAGTTGCAGAGAAAATGTACACTAAGTATTGGCCACTATCGATCTGGACCAAAACCACTGGACAGAGCACCCAGAGCAGCCAGAATGGAAACCAGATTCTAACCCTCCAGCCTGACAGCTATTCCCCCAAGACTTTGCCCCACATCAGCTCTGAAGTAAATACAGAAGAGAGAACAGCATCCAATTTCCTTATTATGAGCAAAAGGGTGGAATGTTAGGTCTGAGCTTCCCAGAATTCCAAAGGACACACAGGTGCCCACTTCCTCCTGTACCTGACCTCTTCCTGAGGCATTAGGTTATAAAAAGGCATGAACGTAACTAAAAAGGCTCATGAGGCTTAAGTCACTCCGGAAACATGATTTACTTCCATGTGGGACTGCCAGAGTGGCCTCCTGGAGGCCCGTGGTGGAACAAGAGCAGGGCAGGGGCAAGGTGGCGACCAGGGCCCACCCATTTATAGCCATGGGGCGGAGCCTCAGGTACAGAGGAAGAGGACAGAATATTGACAGCCTCTGGAGGAAGCGGGCATCTGTGTGCCCCTTAGGATTCTGGGAAGCCCAGACCTAACTATCCACAGACAAAAATGCATAAATATAATAAAAAATAAACTGTTGATAATCAGTGAGAAGCAAATTATTAAAATATTGATAAAGATGTGAAACAAAATATGATCGTGGGTTTTTTTAGTTAAATATAAAGTCCTGAGAAATTATCTTTATTCAAGGTCTTGAATTAAGATATAGAATTCCTTTCAAAATTCCAAAGAGCACACTTAACCTACACTGTTTATTCTCCTTTTAGCTCCCAAACTCCATTGTCAGACTATCTAATCAAACGAACTTGAACAAATTCAGTGTTATTATCTCAGCAACCTTGCCTGGAAGGCCATTCCTCGCATTTAAGCATCTCTGTGTGAAAAACAGATTCACAACATCTGGTCTGATTTTGTTTTCCTTTAATTTTCATTTTGTTTGTTGCCTTTTCCAATCATGTTTGTTGAACTGCAAATAGTAATTTTCACTGGCCTATACAGTTTTTATTTCATTGTCTATATTTAGGGCTAGTGGGTCTACCCTGCTGCTTGAAGTTAGCTATTAAACAGCAATTTATAAGACTATAATCACCCTGACTTTCTACATGCAGTTTGAGACTGTTGGCAAAAACATTTTTTTGTTGTTGTTCATTGTATTAGTCACATTAATCAAACTCCAGTTAAAACTGGCTGTGGACATTCCCATTGTGCCATGGATTCATGGGATCTGATTTGTTTTTCCTATAATCTGGGTCCCTCTGTCTTCTAAGTTAAATGCCGTCATGGTTAGAAAGAAACAATAAGAATAGCATTTTAAGATGAGGTGGGAAATGTTATAAATCAAATGATCAGCACAATGCTTGGCTTAAATAGACAAAAAGTAAGTGAATTCAAACAAATGATGGTCTGCATTGGAAACTCATTGTATAGACAATAGAATGCATATGTGAAAAAGCAAGAACGCTTACCATATGAAATGAAATAAAACTATCCACACCAAACCTTAGACCTGGCATTATCCAAACACCATGTCTTATCAATGTATATCTATCTGAATTGTAAAGATCCTCTTTTGTAGGCTGTTATCTGAAGAAAAGTGATGTATGGTCATTAACAGTAAGTACACTCAGTATGGTAAAAATTAATCATACTTTAATGATGTTGCTAACTACATGCATAAAATTAACTCATTTATAGTTTTGGCCATTCAAGGGTTAATTTTTATAATTTGCACTTAAGAGCACTGGTTCCTATAGCAGAGGACCTAGGGTTGAGTCCCAGCATCCACATGACACATAACAACTGTATGTAAGTCCAGTTTCAGGTGAATTTGATGCTCTCTTTTGATGTCTGTGGGCACTGCACAACATAATACATGCAGGCAATACACTCATACGAATAATAATAATAATAATTCATTGCTAGGTACCAAGAATGTTTCACCTAATATTACTAATTCTATTTCTTTTCTCTAGTAATTTTAAGTGCATGCTACTTATAAATTTACTTTTAAACTATTTGTTAAAACACCAAATTCTAAACAAAGAGTAGTAATGACAATTAAAAATTACTAGCTTGGCCATAGTTTCAATTACCAGCACCACACAGAAAACAGAATTTGAAAAAGCTTTTAAACAATTGAAGTAAAGACATACAGAGATGCACACTTATGTATCATTTATAGACATAAATATTTACTTTGCATACCATATTGGAGTTGATGTTCATATCAATAACAAGAAATGTAGGGGCTACAGAGATGGTTCAGTGGTTAAGATCATTGGCCTGAGTTCTGTTCCCAGCACCCACATGGTGGCTAAGAGCTGTCCATATCTTCAGTTCTAGGGAATCTAATGCCTTCTTGTGTCCTCTGTGGGCACTGCACAATGGCTGCAAAATACTGATACATATAAAATTCAAAATAAAGAAAACATTTAAATAGTAGCATTTTTAATGAACTTGAAAAACAGAATAGGAGAATAAAATCAGTTTAAAAAGAAGGTTCATAGAACTACAGTTAACATTTAATTTGTCACTGTGCTGTCCTATAACAAAGAGAATCTGTTAAATCATGGTGCAATTTGAAATGATTACTATTGGTTTTCTGTGTCACCTAATACTCTGCTTACAAAGCTCTTTTGACTCAATGATTGATTTTGAAAGTTTTATATTACATAGGTGTTATTGGCCAAGGGAGCTAATGGTAGGTAACATCAATCAACCTTTACCAAGCTCTCTGAACCATCAGTATGTGAGAGTTTTGTGTGTGAATGTGTATGTGTGTGTGTGTGTGTGTGTGTGTGTGTGCGCACGAGCACACGCACACATGAATGGGAAGGGTGTCAAGTCTATTTCCAACTCTTCCTATCTCCTCATCTCACAGACTCTAAGATAACCTGAGTATGAAGTCTCTGTTGGCATTCTCCCAGTTTACTACATAGACTCCTCTCATAAAAACATCTTATGCTCTTTGATCACTGATTTCATTCATTTTACCATATCATTCATTAGAAATTTTATAGCTGACTGGTCAGCTACTGTTGCTCTTTTTCCTCTGATTGTCATGTAAACCCAAGGCTCTCAATTTTTTTAGACAATATTTCTCGTGGTGTAAATAAGAGTGACAAAGCCACTGGTGGGCCAAACATGGATCAGATGGACACCTGCTATGGAGAATCTCTGCCATCATCCTGAAAGTACCACTAGGTATTTCAGAACACAGAGGAGAATTAGGGCAAAGAAGCATCAGGACTCAGATCAACTGTGCCATTTTATTGTCAGATTATTGGGTAATGGTTGTGATATTCTTGCTAACCATTTCCTCAAGCCTGAATATCGGAATTGGCCCAGACATTTCCTAGACTATACTCTAGCTTCCCCATTAATAAATTTGGCATCATAAAAGGTTTATTATTTGAGAGTGTCATAAGGATGAAATGCAAGTATACACAAAATCAACCTAGTGGGCAGTATACATGCAAGCGATATTTATTGTTTTAATTTCTATTAAAATTTATAAACTAGCTTCATTATGAAATTATTTCTTTTATAGAAGTAAGTAGAAGATGTCAAACTAGGCATTCATTATGCATATTTTCCTTCATCTTTATTCACTTTTTCTTAATCCCAGTAGTGAGGGTTAAGTGTTGGTAAGTGTTCCTATTATAAGGCTTACTTATTGGAATTACATTTAAACAGATAATTAAAATACCAGTAAACTAAATAGTAACTCATTTTGTTCCACATGAACATAAAGTACCTTATAAAATTTATTTAATAAATATAACTGTGGTTATGCTTTAATACAATATAATATTACTGTTAATTCAAGGACCAGAAGAAAATAAGGCCAATATATACATAAAATAATATAAGATAACCTAATACTCTGAATATCTCATTACAAAATTTAGTTTGGGGGCTGGAGAGATGGCTCGGCAATTAAGAAACTGGCTGTTCTGACAGAGGACTGGAGTTCTATTCCCAACACCTACCTGGTTTTATCCCTTCCAGAGAAAACAAATAAGTTAGTACTATAACAGTCTCCTTGCCTATTAAAGAAACAGAGGTAAACAGTAATTGAGGCACATGCTACAAGTTAAAACACTGTTATTGAAACCAGGATACTGTCTAAAGGGATTTGTTCTGCACCTCTTCAGAGTGGTAATATTAATATAATTATACTAGTATGAATTACAATAGAGATAAATTTTTCATAACTAATCAGAGAAAAAAATCACAGTAGATTGTTTTAAATTTAAATATAAATTTAATTTGCTTCCTTAAATTTTTTAAATTGGTTTTGAGCAAAACTTTCCTTCCAAAAAGTTCCATGCTCAGAGCTTTGTTTTATTTTATTTTATTTTATTTATTTTTATGTAAGCTGTGGCTCATTAAGCTGTTGAATTTATTGTAGATAAATAACATTCTGAATAGAAATCTTTTGAGTATATGTGCTTATTCTTTCTAGCTTAGAAATGACTTATTACACAAATTAAAAATCAATTACCCCTCTGCAGACAATAAGACAAAATAATGCTTTAAAAAAATATTAGCAGGTCTGGAGAGATGGCTCAGTGGTTGAGAGCACTGGCTGTTCTTGCAGAGGACTGGATTCAGTTCCCAGCACACACATGGTAGCTAACAACCATCCATAACTCCAGTTCCAGGGGAATACAACACCCTGTCTGACCTCTATGGCCATTGCATGACCATGATGTACTTACATACATGCAGGCAATACTCTCATACACATAAAATTTTTTAAATGCATAAGCAGAGTAGGAAGAGAGGAGCGAGCTGTTTCTCAGGACTATGGAAGTGTGTAAAAAGTGAAAGCTGACTCATCATGTGACCTCTCCCCATGTTATCTTTTTTTCTTTTTAACATTTTTATTGAAGTTATGTGCATTTCATAAATCATTTCTCAGTCCAATCTAGACTCATCTTTTCTTCCATGCCCCTCACCCCATCCAAGTTCATGCACCCTGCTATCCCTGGCCTGTATCTCTTTCTGATTCTTTTCAAAGTTTTTTTCAAAGTAGAGGATTATCGTTTCAGTCAGTTCCCTTATCCTGTTCCTCTGCTGTTGTTCCCTCGAATCTGTACCAATTCAACATATATATATATATATATATATATATATATATATATTTCACACCTATACTAAAATTATATCATCTGTACATAAACTGTCATTTGCATATCATATTTCAGGATTCACATTTTTCCTTTTTAAATTTATATTACTCTAAAATATGCTGACGTATCCTCTACCCATATACCAAGATTCCAAAGTCTAAAAATAAGTGGTGGGTTAATTCTAGATCCTGTTAATAAGACAAGAAAGGGAAATTAAAGGAGTACTAATTGGAAAAGAGGAAGTCAAGCTATCCCTTTTTGCAGATGATATAATGATAACTAAGTGATGCTAAAAACTCCACCAGAAAACTCCTAGAAATGATCAAGACTTTTCAGTAAAGTGTCAGGATACAAAATTAACTTACAAATATCAGTAGCCTTTCTTTACACCAACAAGAAACTGAAGAAGGAATATAAGGAGACCTTTCCACTCACAATAGCATCAAAAACAATAAGATACCTGGTAATAAACCTAACCAAAGACACCAAAGATCTCTACAACAGAAATTTTAAAGCCCTGAAGAAGGAGATTGAAGAAGACATCAGAAGATGGAAAGATCTCCCATGCTCATGGATTGGAAAAATTAATATAGTAAAATTGTCCATTCTACCCAAATTAATATACAGATTCAATGCAATCCCAATCAAAATCCCCATGAGTTTCTTTACAGGCTTGTAAAAAAAATCCTTAAATTCATATGGAAAAACAAAAGAACCCGAATATCCAAAGCAACCCTGAGTGCAAAGAGAATACAGGGTGTGTGGGAAGGGGATCACTACCAGACTTCAAACTATATTACAGGGCTATAGTCATAAAAACAGCCTGGTACTGGCACAAAAACAGACATGTAGATCAATGAAACAAAATTGAAGATCCAAACTTGAGCACACACAATTTCAGCCACCTCATATCTGACAAAGTGGCCAAGAAAACTCAATGTAGGAAAGACAGTATCTTCAGCAAATAGTGTTGGCAAAACTGGATGACCACTTGTAGAAGAATAAAACTAAAGTCCTGCCTCTCACCCTGTACAAAAATCAACTCCAAATGGATCAGAGACCTCAGCCTGAAACCCGAAACTCTGAAGATGATAGAACAAAAGTTTGGCAGCAACCTACAAGACATAAGTGTAGGAGAAGACTTCCTAAATCAGACAGCTGCTGCATGGGAAGTAAAGTCGACGATTGACAAGTGAGACTTCATTAGACTCGAAATCTTCTGTACAGCAAAAGAAACAATCAGTGAAGTGAAGAGAAAACCCACAGAGTGGGAGGAAATCCTCACCACTGATACATCTGAAAGAGCATTGACTTCCAGAATATATAAACTGGTCAAAAAGCAAAGAAGTAAGAAAACAAATGACTCACTTAAAAAATGGAGCAAAGCCAGGCGTGGTGGCGCACGCCTTTAATCCTAGCACTTGGGAGGCAGAGGCAGAAAGATCTCTGTGAGTTCAAGGCCAGCCTGGTCTACAGAGTGAGTTCCAGGACAGCTGGGGCTACAGGGAGACCCTGCCTCGGAAAATATTAAAAAAAAAAAAAAAAAAAAGATGGAGCAAAGAGCTGAGCAGAGACTCCACAAGTGAGGAAATAAAGATGGCTGAGAATCAGCTTAAAGAATGTTCAGTATTGCTAATAATTAAGGAAATGCAAATTAAAACAACTTTAAGATATCATCTCACTCTGATAAGACTGGCTAGGATCAAGAAAACAAATTATACCAAATGCTGGAGAGGTTGTGGGGAAAGAGAAACACTCATCCACTGCTGGCGGGAATGTAAACTTGTACAACCACTATGGAAAGCAGTATGGAGAACTCTGAAGAGATTCAAGATGAGCTTACCACCTGACCCAGCCATACCACTCTTGGGTATATACCCACAAGACTCATCCTTCCACAGAGATACATGTACAGTCATGTTCATCGCAGTTCTGTTCACAATAACAAAGAGCTGGAACCAACCCAAATGCCCCTCAACTAATGAGCGAATAGAGAAAATATGGTACATGTACACAATGGAATTCTATGCAGTGGTATCATGAACTTTGCAGGTAAGAGGATAGAACTAGTGGATATTATGTTAAGTGAAGTAACAGAGTCTCAGAAAAGCAAACAACAAATGATATCCTTCATTTGTGGATGCTAGCACCAAACACTTAGTTATAAGGCAAACTGAGCAACATCAACATTATATATCCCTTTCCCTGAAAGCAGCTGTGCTCTGATAATATAAACCTATTTGTTTTGTTAAATAACTGTATACCTTCTCTTTAGAAGGCCCCTCTGATAGAAATAAGTGTCTGCCATATGACTTTATAAGAATATCAAACACCATCTAACAGATTTATGTCATAGTGCAAAATACCACATTACCTTAGAAGAAAGCTTTAATTTAAGAACATGGATTCTAATGATAGGAATATAAAGCAACTATGCTTAAAAGAAACAAAACAGGATGGGAGACTTAATGAATCCATCATTTTTATTATGTACTCTTGACTTTACCCAAAACACATTTAAAATAATATTTAAGTGGCCTTTACTGCCATATCACCACTCTACAGACATCTCTGTAACTATCAAATGGATAGCCAGATGCTATATATCTATGCTGCCAATAATAAGGATAATCAAAGAAGAACTTGAACACTTCTGTTTTGTAGATTACCCTAAATGTCTAATATTCTTTTTCTCTTAGTTCTTTAGTTTTCTATGGCTTTGATATTGGCCCCTCTTTACTTAAAACTAGGAAATGGCACAACTGTCACATATTTGTTTTCATTCCTTAACTTTGGAGTTACTCATTCAAAGATTTTCAAATTACTTTGACAGTCTTCATTTTTACCCATTCTTTGTTTCAAATGATAGCTTTTTTCTTTCAAGTGTAAAATTAGGGTTTCTTCAACCATTTATGTATCTTGATCGATTATGTGCCATATTTTATTTGCAAAACAGAAGCTCAAGCACATGATAGAGAAGAATTCAGATGTTTCCAGTGGAAGTCAGAGTCGGCTGTGGAATTCCCAGGCACCAGCATTGTCTGGAGTTTCATTTTTCTCTCTTTATCTCACTTTCTAATTAGACTTCTTCAGTGCCTGAAATTTCAGGTGTAATTAAGCTATCTAAAGTGGCCTAACCAGATCTACCACAAAGGTCATCTTGATATATAAATATCTGTCCCACTACTCATTTAGTCCTTCAGTAATACCCTTACACTTCAGTGAAACTGGCCAGGCCAATTCAGCATTTCAGTTAAAGATATTCAATCTAAAATGTCAATGTCCATTATTCAGATACCTAATGAGTTCATTAAGTAATTAGAATGAGAATATATATATATATATATATATATATATATGTGTGTGTGTGTGTGTGTGTGTGTGTGTGTAGTATAGATTTCTACATGTAGGTTCAGGTTGCTACAGAGGCCAGGGGTATTGGATCCACTGGAGCTGGAGTTATAGGTGGCTGTGAGTAGGTGCTTATGTCTTTGGGAACAGTATAGATCTTTGTAATTATAAATTGATGATTTAAATTTCCAAATAAAAATCAAAATGATTGTATTTAAAAATCACAGTCACACCCCTATCACTCTAGTTCATATATTCTGTTATTTGTCTTAAGGCCTATCATGATTGAGAGGTTATGCTGAAATACACAAAAATTCAAATAAAAGTTAAACATAACGGATAGGAAATTTTTAAAATATTTTTGTTTGATAAGGTTAGTCCCATTCTGCATATGTATTAAACCTATATTATACATATGCATGTAAAAAATAAAAAGATAAACTGATCTCTGGAGACCACAGGGTGGTTGTACCCAGAGCACTTGTGGCAGCATACACAAGATCTTTAACACACAAGTCAGAGAAAAATCCAACACAGAAGGGAGAGATGAGCAGGGAAGCCCCATCCGTAGCTGAGGATCTACTGGGAATTGATAAATGCCAGGAGAAGGAGAATCAGTTTTCTCTGTTGATGTGAAAACTAGCAGGTTGACCAGACTCAAAGTGATAGAAGTATTCCCAAGAGCATTTGGAAAACACAAATCAGAGTCTATAAGCCTCAAAAAGAGCCCCAAAATAATAAAGTACATGAATCCGGTACCAGTAAGGTGCTTGTAGAAATGGGGAGAGTTTCTGGATAGGATCAAAATACACTGCATGAAATTCTCAAGTAAATAAGATATTTTAAAGATGTTTATGGGACTGACAAGAGACTGAGGAAGTACACAATGCTAGAAAATTCCATGGCACACAAGGATGAATAGAATCCACTATTCTGTAGTCAAATTTAGAAACAACAGGTGCACTGATTCTTGCAGTGCCCACCACCATTCATTATTCTACTGAAAAGTACCATATGCATCAGCAGTTGGAAAAAAAAAAATCTCTCAGTGTTTGAATATACGGAAAGGCTTCTATTTTGTCCTTATTCTAGAAAGGTACTTTAACTACCCAGAACACTCTACACTATTCACATAAACGTTTTATGTTGTGAATCCTTTGAATCTTTTGGTGGTTGAGCCACCTAGTGCCAGTCTTATCTTTCTTTATCCCAATATGAATAATCTGTTTTCCTTTCTAATGGCTTTGGAAATGTCTCTTATCATTTGCTATAATAATTATCCATGATGTGACAAAATATAATTATCTATGATGATACAAAAATATCATCTCTTTGGTGTGAGTTTCAATCTCAAGAATCATCACATTTAAATTTTATAACATATTCAGCTACATATATTTATTTTATTTTTCCTCCTGTGGGATTCCCATGAGACATGTAATGGAATTCAAGAAAATCTCTTTTTCTTCTCTTTTTATGCTATTTATTTTACATCTGGTTTATCTATTTGAGCTGCATTTTTTACAAATTCCTAACTACAGAAGTCACTAATAATGAGTGAATTTATCATTTAACTTGTGTGTAATTATAATTATTACCATACATTTACAGTTATCTTATTTGATAATGGCACAGATTTGAAATTTTCACTTTATTGGTCATTTCAAAGAGAGCTTGTGGGCCATAATATGAAAAGCTCTTAATGCTGTGACCAAACATTGAGGCTCTCCACAGAATGTCGATTGCACTGCATAGTAGTAGTGCTGTTTTTCTGAAGAGATACAGGCTTGCCAATACTGAGTTTGGGGAGTTTTATTTATGGTCTGCTCTCTTTAGGATTGTCTTGAACTTCTACAGCCTCGGTGGACAGTGAACAGAGGACTTATGAAATCCCTTACATAAAGATTTATTGACTTTACAATAAATTATTAGTTTCCCTAATTACAAAAAAATTTCACTTTAGTATTCTAACTTCAGTACATTAGTACACAAATGACAGAGGTCAATGAAATAAAAAAATAATGAATATATCACATGCCTTTGATCTAGCCTGTGAATTCAAGGCCACACAGGTTTACATAACAAAT
The DNA here is from genome assembly GCA_009823505.1 of Rhizomys pruinosus. Lineage (NCBI taxonomy): Eukaryota > Metazoa > Chordata > Mammalia > Rodentia > Spalacidae > Rhizomys > Rhizomys pruinosus. The sequence continues at coordinate 523,963 of VZQC01004414.1, forward strand.
TCCAGGTCACACAGGGCTACACAATGAAACACTGATTCAAAAAAGTTAAATTAAAATATTCAAAGAATTATTATTTTTAGGATAAGTGGAGCAATGTCAGCCCTTTTTCTAGATATATTCTGTTCAATTCAGGATATCCAAATTACAAACAACACTGAAAATCAATGCTTTCAAATTTTTAAGAACTTAAAACATGTAAACAATGAAATATGATATCTGCACAGATTTTCTCTTTCATTTATTATTTTATTCTAACCTTATAAATATTACTCTCTCAGAGGTTTCATCAATAAACACATCTTTGTTTGTTTGTCATTCAGGACTATGTTTTATCCATACATAATGGGGCCTGAGTTGTATTTAGAAGTCTTTACTTCATTTTCTGTACACAGTTGGGGAAATCTTGAGTTACATGTCTAATCCAGCCTAGGCTTGGTTCCAGTTTTACCTTACCACTTTGTGTCTCTGTTTATATTCAGAGTCATGAAGACCTTAGCTGATTTTCATCCTTGATACATGTCATTTTCCTTAATTCTTGTGGAGTGATCTTACATTGTCATATCACTCTTATTATATTATCTTCTTCTTCTTCTTCTTCTTCTTCTTCTTCTTCTTCTTCTTCTTCTTCTTCTTCTTCTTCCTCTTTTGTCTTTTTGAGACAGGGTCTCCCTGTAGCCCCAGCTGTCCTGGGAACTCACTCTGTAGACCAAGCTGGCCTTGAACTCACAGAGATCCGCCTGCCTCTCCCTCCCGAGTGCTTGGATTGAAGGCATGTGCCACCATGCCCGGCTGCTCTTATTTCTTTATTCGTATTTGGTTGTAGTAAAAGCTGCCCTGAATTTCCTTAGGGTTGGGAGTGACTTATCCATCTCCATGTTTGTCAGTGTCTCAGCAACATGTTCTGACACAGCAAACACTCCATAATTACTTGTTAATTGGATAAATGAATTTTAAGCATATGTATAATGTGCTCATATAACTCAGAGAAGTGTAATCACTTTATATTAATGGTGTGAAAGTTTGAAGGGAGCTACTATATTTTTTTACTAGTGCAAACACAAATACAGTAACAAGAAACCATTTCAGAAAGTGTCTTGATATTTTTCCTGATACAATGCATTGTCTTTAATTTTTAATACTTTGAATTTTCTCTTATTATCTAAGTGGTTCTGACTAAGGCATGTCTGGCCACGCACTAGAATTTAATGACTAGAAATGCAGGCTGATTAAAGCTTAGCCTTAAACAATTCTATCCCAGTAAGCCCCTGGTTCTATACATTTTAACATAAATTAATCTTGAGTGATGCTATAAGGATAAGAAAGAGATGTCCTAAGGTTTCCAACAGAGTCTCATAGAAGGAAATCCTCAAAATCCTCTCTGGTTGATTGAAATTCTCTTTTACTGTGTCCTTTGTTAAATAGTGAATGACATGAATAATTGAATTTTATTTAAATGTAAATTATTTTTTTAAAGAGGACTTTTCTCCCCTTGAGATAAAAATTCCATTATCCCTAAGATCATCACATCTGAGGATTTAGAAAATAACATTAGGCTAATTTCAAAAATCACCATGTCAACCTCATCTATGCATTTCCCCCCTCAGTATTGCCAGAAATTCCTGGCTGTATGATTTCACCATAAAATTGGCAATATATTTCATATCAATCCATTAGAAGCATAGATTCTACCCAGGACAGCTGGGACTACAGGAAGACCCTGACTCAAAAGACCTAAATAAATAAATGAATAAATAAATAAATAAATAAATAAATAAATAAATAAATAAATCTTCATAGGCATCACTAAGACTGTCATGTTCCATTATAAGCTAAGTACTATGCCACATTCAGACTTGAGTTCTTTGAACCACAGAGACATATATTTTCCAGAAATTTCTGGCCACATATAAAATTTTGCTTCATACCTCTTTGGGATCTTCATAAAGAAAATTACATATTGTTCATCATGATGATAATATAATTTGTTAAATAAGAAATTTAGAAGGATATTGAGGGACTATGCCTATGTGTTTTTGTGTTTATAAAGAAGTTACTAAATGCGGGCTGGAGAGATGGCCTAGCGGTTAAGAGCACCGACCGCTCTTACAGAGGACCCGGGTTCGATCCCCAGCACCCACATGGCGGCCAAGAACCGTCTGAAACTCCAATTCCAGGAGAACTCCAGTTCCAGGGGAATCCGACACCCTCTTCTGACCTCCGCGGCATCGCACGACATGAGTGCACAGACCTGCATGCAGACAGTACATTCATACACATACAGAAATAAATTAAAAATTGAAAAAAAAATTAAAAAAAAAAGAAGTTACTAAATGCCAGGAACTATTTTAAGCATGAGTTTTTCACCCAGCCCTACCAAATTCCCTACTACAGAGACACTCCTCTTGCCCCCATTTTGCAAATAAAGATATTGAAGCACCGGCAACACAGGTAATCATTGATGAAGCTAGGATTGATTCCCTTCAAGGTGGTCTCATGCTTGCACTTCCTATACCACTGACCACCCTTAAGACTTTGTATCACTAAGACTGATTACAGTGTGATCCACTGACAGTAACTGGATAGGATAGACCATGAAACAGAAGTTCCAGTTTTCGGAAATTCAAAAGTTAGATGAATGAAATATAGGATGTGTCTGATCCTATATGAAGATGTGAATTATCAACTTGAATATGGACAGCAAATTTCTACATAGTAGAATCAAAAAAGGAGTTAGAATTAGTCAAGACTCTGTTAATACTTGGTAGACTAGAAATCCTTTACCTCATGCAAGTCTCAATTTCCCTCAAGAGAAACCTAAGGATAATAGTTCTACTCTAATTTTCCGTTTTGAAATTACATGAGAAGAATATTTTATAAAACACTAAGTTATATATTACTTGCTCACAAAGATGATTCATATAATAATGAATCTTCCTAATACTGAACATGCAAACATTAACTAAATTGTATTATAGGACTTAAATTAATAGGTGACTTCAATCCATGGATAAACATCTAATATAAGCCATCCTTGTGGAATTAATGCCTCACCGTTCATTTACCTTTTAATTTCTTTCTGTGGAACTAAACTTAATAAAAGAAATAAAAAATGTGACACCTATCATCAGATGGATGGGCTAAGTTCAACAGGGTTTACTAACTCATCTAGCTAATAGTAGACCTGGGCAAAACTGGATTTAAATACTCGCCAAAATCATCTTAGTAATCTCTACTTTCCTAATTGGAATAAAAACATGGCGATCATATTAAAAGAAGGAAAAGTGAATATCTATCTCTTTGATGGATAAAGTAAGTTATTTTCAGGATAAATTCTATTCCAAATAAATTTTAAAAATATTTTATTTATTATTTTTGTGTGTGAATGTGTTGCCTGCAGTGCCATGGAGGTCAGAACAGGGTGTCAGATTCCCCTGGACCTAGGCTTATGGATGGTAGTTAGCTGCCATGTGGGTTTTCAGAATAAAAGTTGATTTCTCTGCAAGAGCAACCAGTACTCAACCACAGAGCCATCTCTTGAGCCCACTATGCCTACCTTGGTAAACAAATTATTATAGAAATGGTTTAATAATCATTAAGAATATATAACTAATCAGTAGATAATTTAAAAATAGTTTTGGACAAGTTTGGCAATGGAATATAAAAAGATGTGTGTGGTGGTCCATATATCTAGATGCATCAATGTGGGAGGCTGAGGGGAAAAAAAAATCTCTTCAGTCCAGAAACTTAAAGCCAGGCTACATAAAATAGTGAGACCCTGTCACAAAGAAGTAATTAATGTAAATAAAAAAATAAAATGGAAAGCGGGGCATGAGGGAAAGTCTTTAACCCTAGCATTCAGGAAGCAGAGTTGGGCAAATCTGTGAGATCCAGGCCAGCCTGGTCTACATAGTGAGATCCAGGCCAGCCTGGTCTACATAGTGAGATCCAGGCCAGCCTGGTCTACATAGTGAGATCCAGGCCAGCCTGGTCTACATAGTGAGGTCCAAAAAAGCTGGGGTTACCAAAAGATGCTGTCTCAGAAAGAAAAAAAATGCCTAAAATGGAAATATACTGTTTTTTTAAAATTTCTATGCTTTTCAATTTAATTTTATTTTTTAAATGCTTTTATTTATTTATTATTTTTTATGTGTAGGAGTGTACTGTCTGCATGTAGGTTGGTGCACCTGTGTCATGCAATGCTGCAGAGGTCAGAAAAGGGCGTCAGATTCCCCTGGAACTGGAGTTAAAGATGGCTCTTAGCCACCACGCGGGTGCTGGGAATCGAACCCGGGTCCTCTGCAAGAGCAGTTGGTGCTCTTAACTGCTGAGCCATCTCTCCAGCCCTAATTTTAATCATTTTATATGTGAGGTGTACATATTTGCATGGGAGTACATGTGTCTCTGAGCATGTGAGCCAAGGCCAGGGAACACAGCTGAAGGTTAGGTAACAAAATACATAGTGCCAGAGGAGAGAAACCTTCCTTGGAGCTGTGGGGGAGAATAGTCCAAGTGCCTCCCAGAAAACTCCCAGAATAGCACAGGCTATTCCTACAGATTTTGATTGCTTCTCAGAACTTGAAGGTAAGAAAGACCCTATTGCTGAAAAGAGGAGATTCTTTGGACACATGACATGGAGCAATGGAGCTGGAAGTGACTCCTCCGTGAAGATTAGATCTCATAATTTCAGAAAATATAATGCATACCGTTGAGGGAAAAATCAACCAGTGATCCCTTCCAGCTATAAAGTCCAGAGTAGCAACAAAGACTGGTTCAGCAAATAATCTCTATTGTGTAGTAGTGGCACTTTTAACTTTGGGTTAAATCAACAGCATTCTAATTGGACTAAAGTCCTGTTCAATGGGAGGGAACTCATGTGCAGTACTGCAAACATAGCCAAATGCACATGGCTGGATTTTTCATAGATCCTGGAGAATAAACAATGTTTGTCACATCCCTAAACCAACATAATTTCTTACTGTGTTCTGAATACATACTATGTGTACAGATAAGTCTACCTCTTACCACTCACCAAAGAAGCTTATTTTTACAACAGACAGAAACCATTATAAAGTACTACACCTAACCCAGCACCCACATGGCGGCTGAGAACCGTCTGTAACTCCAATTCCAGGAGAACTCCAGTTCCAGGGGATTCCGAGACCCTCTTCTGACATCCGCGGCATTGCACGGCATGGGCGCACAGACCTACATGCAAAAACAGTACATTCATACACATAAATAAATAAAATTAAATAAAAAAATTATAAAGCACTACACCTAGTCAAATGAATAGTATAAGTTTTAATAGTGTGCCCAGACCTGGGTGGTGCACTTACAATGCAACCTCTACACCTAAGGCTCAGGGAACATAGCAGATCAGGGAACAGGAAGAAAAGTAATGCAACTCTCATCAGGGAAGTTTCCTCATGAAACTCATGGTGATCAACCCAGAAAGCCACGACTATCCAAAATGCAGAGAATAGGAGACTTCAAAGTGCTTATCCCTGAATAGGACAGCAATATCAAAACTCCACCACCAAAATAGCAGGGACAATAGTGGAAGAGGGGCAGAAAGACTGTAAGACCTGGTGAAAGACACCAAGAAAACAGACTTTCCAGGCAGCTAGGAAGTTGCTCAGATGAACTTAGAGCAATGGTGACAGCATGCAGGAGACCCACACAAGCTCAAGACATGCAGAATACCAGCACAGAAGTTTGGAGAAGGTAAGAAGTCCCACCCTTAACCGAGGAACTATTGGTAACTGATAACTACTGAGAGAGGGAGTCAGTTTCCTTTAAAGGTGTGGTGCTAGGAATGTTAACCAGACTCCATTTGATGGACTCACACCACAGGACATTTGGATCACCAATTTGGTTAAATAGAACTTAAACAATACACATTAGAGTACATAAAATCTGGCAGGGGTAGTCTACAAGAGGGTTGCATATAAGGGTAGGAGGTCAAATATGCTCAAAATACGTTGTACAAAATTAACAAAACTTCAATTATAATTTAATTATTATATTATTATATTATATTTATAGACAAAAACCATAATAGGAAAATATTTTTCCATTTTTCCATAATAATTATTTTATACAGTGTATGTGTGTGTCTATGTGTTTGTGTGAATACTTGTGTACATGACTACAGATAGAACTTCATTAAGCTCATCTTTGCATTGAGTCTCACTGGCCAACAAACACTCAGAGCCTGGCTGCCTTCTCCTTATTACATTGGGGTTAAAATAATTTATGATCATGCTGAACTGCCATGTTGGTGCAGCGGATTTGAACGCAGGTCCTCTTAATTTCACATGTGTTCTTATTCACTGAATCAACAGCTTTTGGTCTCTAATTTTTTTTTTCACATAACAGTAACATCTGAAAAAGTGCAAAAATATTTAGAGAATTTAAAGTTAAGAAATATTTCAATTAATTATTTAATATAAGATAACCAAATTTGAAAAATCCATACTTTAAAAAATTATTAAAATTGTTTCATGTTAAAAAATATAAAATTAAAAAAAGAATAAAGAGAACTGTCCGAAACTCCAATTCCAGGAGAACTCCAGTTCCAGGGGAATCTGAGACCCTTTTCTGACCTCCGCGGCACTGCACGACACGGGTACACAAACTTGCATGCAGACAGTACATTCATACACATACAGAAATAAATAAAATTAAAAAAAATATCATGTAGGATGATGGGGCTTGGAGAGATGGCTCAGCAGTTAAGAGCACTAGCTGCTCTTGCAGAGGACCCAGGTTCGATTCCCAGCACCTACATGACATCTAACAGCCATCAGTAACTCCATTTGCCTCTTCTGACCTCTGCTGGCATGTGTGACATGGGTGCATTATACACATGCAGGCAATAAACTAAGACACGTAAATAAAATTAAAATAAAATGTGGGATGATGCTCAAACTTAGTAACCAGTCAAAAATTTCAATTTTTGCCTTGTTTGGTGCCAAACAGCTTTAATCCCAGCACTCAAGAGGCAGAGGCAGGAGAATCTCTATGAGATACAGGCTAGCCTGATCTCTATACTGAGTTCCAGGCTATCAGGGGCCATAGGGAGACCCTATCTCAAAAAGACCAAAAATAAAACATAAAACCCTAATTAAGGGCATGATACAAATCACTACCTTTATACTTTAAATCTTTTTTAAAAATCAATTTCAAAACCCAATTAAAAATTACAGTTTTCCTGTCTGATCCCAGAACTCAGAAGGCAGAGGCAGGCAGATCCATGTGAGATTGACACCAGCCTGGTCTACACAGGGAGTTCCAGGAGTGCTAGTGCTACAAGGAGACCCTTTGTCAAAAATAAATAAATAAATAAATAAATAAATAAATAAATAAATAAATAAATCCAAACAATGTCAACACTGGCAATATTGCAGTTGAAGTAAGAATGGAGAAATCTATACAGTGTGAAATTATGTTTCAAGACCATGGAAAGTTCATGTTTTTAGAGCTATCATATTCATTCTTAAAACCCATGAAATCATTCTCAGTATTGAGAAATACTGGAAGGAAAACAATTATTTGGGCCATAAGAATATTCTATTAGAAAAAATTTAACCAATTAATGGTGAACTATAAAACCTTCAAAGCTATTATAAAGATATTGGGGGCTGGAGCGATGGCCTAGCGGTTAAGAGCGCCGACCGCTCTTGCAGAGGACCCGGGTTCGATCCCCAGCACCCACATGGCGGCCGAGAGCCGTCTGAAACTCCAATTCCAGGAGAACTCCAGTTCCAGGGGAGTCCGACGCCCTCTTCTGACCTCCGCGGCATTGCACGTCACGGGTGCACAGACTTGCATGCAAACAATACATTCATACACATACGGAAATAAATAAAATTAAAAAAAAATAAAATAAAGATAAATCATAATGTATAAAAATATGTTTTGCTGGGCTGGAGAGATGGCCTAGCGGTTAAGAGCGCCAACTGCTCATGTAGAGGACCTGTGTTCGATCCCCACCACCCACATGGCGGCTGAGAACCTCTGTAACTCCAATTCCAGGAGAACTCCAGTTCCAGGGGAATCCGACACTCTCTTCTGACCTCCGCGGCATTGCACGACACGGGTGCACAAACCTAACATGCAGACAGTACATTCATACACATACTAGAATAAATTTTAAAAAATTAAAAAAAAGAATATGTTTTGCTTACCAGTATTTTACTAACAAAAGTACAATAAATATATTAATATGGATATATTATCATTTAATTTTATGAAATAATGTATACAATTAAAATATGGTGAAATAGAACACTTTGTTCTTAGTAAGATTATGAATTTTTTTTGCTGTATAAGATGGCAATATTTCTATCTTCTGTCCTTAAAATAATTATTTTGTGGAGAACAAGTTGCCTTCATAAATAGTAAATAGTACATAAAATATCTGTTTGTGTGTATGTATGTATGTATGTTGTTGCAAACTGAACCCAGAGCCTTGTGATTGGTGGATAAACAATCTGATACTCATAGCTAATCTTCAAGTCCCAAATATTTGAAATATCCACCGGTAATATGCAGAGTGTAATTATTTCCTATTGAATGCAATATTCATATAACAGATTTTGATCCAATCTATAATTCACATAAGTGATGACATAATAGATTCTTATATTCATAGTCTATGAATTAAAATCTCATGGATCTTTTAAAATGTAAAATAATCTAATTAACCTGGAGAGAATAAAAATAGTAATGCAATAGTTCGTTGAGCATGTTTGTTGAAAATTAGATCTAAAAACAATGAATTACTTGGGTAATCAACTGTAATGTTCAAAGTATTAAAGGTTTAAATTATATCATTGGAGAACATCACAAAAATCCCCAAATGCAAGATTAGTTTTTATTTATTTTTATTTTTTAATTTTATTTTTTTGTATGTGTATGAATGTACTGTCTGCATGTAGGTCTGTGCACCCATGTTGTGCAGTGCCGCGGAGGTCAGAAGAGGGTGTCGGATTCCCCCGGAACTGGAGTTAAAGACGGTGCTCAGCCGCCATGTGGGTGCTGGGGATAGAACCCAGGTCCTCTGCAAGAGCAGTTGGCACTCTTAACTGCTAGGCCATCTCTCCAGCCCTATTTTTTATCTTAGCAGTAAGAAATCCATCAAGTCAATTTATTACATTGTGTAACACACAATTCTTTTTTTTTCTTTTTTTATTGATAACACACAGACAATTCTTAAAGCATACATTATGCTTTTTTGTAAAGTATTAATAGGTTATAGCATACTGTTATGGAAATGTAGACTGGTCAATAACTCATAGAAAATATGTATTAGAATTATATTTTTTTATTTAATCAGAAAGGTTTTTTTTTAGAAAGGTTTTTTATATGCCTATAAAATCAAATTAAAATCTAACAAACTATCCTATATTTCAGTCTTAGAATTATGCTTTGTTATCAATTTCTCTAATTTAAAGTACTTAAATCATTGTCTGTTTGGGCTATTAAAACATTATTATACTAGTATTGACCATATGTCTTTTAAAGTTATATCTCTACTTACATATCCTAAGGTGAAGTTAATGAGACTGAACTGGAATCTTGCCAATGTACTGAAAATATCTCTTCTAATTTCTCTGATTAATAATAAAGTGCAGTATACAAATTTATTTATAAATATTGGCATTTTAAATCTATTAAGTCTATATTTTATTCTGCTTATTTTTCTAATGACTTTTTGTATATATAGAAATATATATAAAAAATCAATACAAAAGTCATTAGAAAAATAAGCAGAATAAATATAGACTTAATAGATTTAAAATGCCAATATTTAAAATAATTTGTATACTGCACTTTATTATTAATCAGAGAAATTAGAAGAGATATTTTCAGTACATTGGCAAAATTCCAGTTCAGTCTCATTAACTTCACCTTAGGATATGTAAGTAGAGATTAAATTTAAAAGACATATGTCAATACTAGTATAATAATGTTTTAATAGCCCAAACAGACAATGATTTAAGTACTTTAAATTAGAGAAATTGATAACAAAGCATAATTCTAAGACTGAAATATAGGAATGTTTGTTAGATTTTTATTATTTATTTTAAAAAAAAAAAAACCTTTCTAAAAAAAAACCTTTCTGATTAAATAAAAAAATATAATTCTAATACATATTTTCTATGAGTTATTGACCAGTCTACATTTCCATAACAGTATGCTATAACCTATTAATACTTTACAAAAAAGCATAATGTATGCTTTAAGAATTGTCTGTGTGTTATCAATAAAAAAAGAAAAAAAAGAATTGTGTGTTACACAATGTAATAAATTGACTTGATGGATTTCTTACTGCTAAGATAAAAAATAGGGCTGGAGAGGATGGCCTAGCAGTTAAGAGTGCCAACTGCTCTTGCAGAGGACCTGGTTCTNATACAGATGGCATCTTATTCTTTCTTTAGCTTCTCATGTGACTGAGCGATTAGCTAAAAAGCACGCAGGGGATGCCTTTAAAACACTAAACAATCTGTTCTTTCGTACATATGGACTAAGTAGCCAATGCTTATTGTACTTTAACATATGCCAGTTTGAAATTGAGAAAGAGGTGCAGCTTATACAAGATTTGGTATATATGAATGTATGGACATATACAACATATATCTGTCTGTGTGTGCATGTATGTACATGTGTGTTGTTTACATTAAATTAAAATTGATATTATATTTGCCTTATCTTCCAACATTCATTTATATTAACAGAAAGACAAGTATTAGGATAATTTTCTGATCATATTTTTGAACGTGTGTATTCTCAGAAAACACATACCATGGAGAAGTCACATATACTGCTGCCACACAAGCATATGTCATTAATTAAAATGTATATCATTCTAATGTATTCTTCCTGATCAGTTAAGAAAGATGGATGAGCAATATTCAGTAGTGAATGCAAACCTGTGTTGGACTTGACATGGAAATATTTGTTGTAAAGGAGCCTCTTATTCACATAGGAAATCAATATGAAATCACTTTAGAAAAGAATTTGGCAATATTTTCACTGTGTAAAAAGAGGCCTGGAATCTTATTATGCTGAAAAATATTTAAATCTAAGCAACAGAGAAAAATAATAGCTCTTGTGAAGTATTTGAAGTGAAGCCTTACTAGTATATTCTTTTTTACTTTATATATTTTTTTGTATTGTTTACATATGAGTGTTGTGCCAGCTTGTATCTAGCTCACTGGTGTGCGCAGCACCAAAATGTAGAAGACAGAATAGGAGCCTTGGATCTCCTGGAACTGGAGTCAGCAGGTGGGTGCTGAGATTTGAATGGGGTCATCTGCAGGAGCTGCCAGTGCTCTCACCACTGAGCCATCTCTCCAGACCCTCTAGCTTATTCTTTATGTCTTCTTATGAACATAAAACAGAGGAGTTTAGTAAAACATAAATAAACTAGTCAAATATTAGAAACACCTAGAGAGCTTATTTACTTTGATAAATGCAAAAGGCCATGTTTTCAATTATAACTTAAAAGGAACAGAGTTTCATGAGCATTTAAATAAAAGGTTACTTTAGTTATAAACTCTCTTCCCCCGCCCTATCCCTTCCTCCCTCCCTCCCTACCCTCCTACCAGTGTTTCTAATTTCAAACTTTCCCCAGTCTGCACAATTTATACTATTGGCGATGCCATTCATGATTGGCAGATGACCTTGCCTCCTGCTTTTCAGATTAAAAACTACCACAAACAGCAATATTACCTATAAATCTATATCATCATGTATGATATATTCAGGATTTTGGGTCCCAGGAGAGGAGGCGGGCTTCTTCTTATTCTAACTCTATATTGCTGAGTTATCCCTGTACTGTTCCTTATGCTCTCAAAGATCTTTCTTCATTACATTTTTATTTCCCACGTGTGTTTTCCTATTCGAGTAGCTCTCTCCCCAAATATTTTAAACATGCACACATCTCTTTCATTTAAATAAAAGTTCCTTTAGTATGAGCTCCCTAATCTCCATTGGCTTACGGTCTAACTTCTCAGGAAAAAGGTAATGCCATTTCTGCTTTCCCTCTTTTCTTCGTTTCAGTCAGGTTCTGCCGCCCAGTGATTCCTAGAAACAGCTCTTTGTGGTTAAGATATGAACTTCTGGAGTCATGGGTGTGCTTCAATGCCTACCCTCTCTGGATTCCTACCCTGGGCTTCCCGGTCCCCACTCTCCCAGCTTTCTGTCTCTGTGGACTTTCCTTCTCGGTCTTGTCCTTCCCTGCCCCCTTCTATTCTCAGATGACCTCCAAGCTTCACTTTTCCCTTTACATAAAATCTTTCATTGTCACGCTTATTCAATTGTCTGACTTTGACCACCATTGAAATATAGGTTATTGAAAAATTCTCATTTCCACAGCCCTCAACATCCATTTGCCATAAGAATGCCTGTATTTGGTTATTTTAAACTTTTTTTTTTCAAAATAGCACATGCAATACTGAACCCACTATCTATCTTTCCAAATCACACTGCTTCTTACTTTCATCATCATAGTTCACTCATTCTTTTTCCCTAAAACTTTTGTCTGTTAGTCACTTCTCTTTTCTTTAACCTGGTTAAAATTTCCTTTTACTTTCCAAAATCACAGTGCCAGCCTATAGCTGGCATTCTGGCATCCATCTTTGCCTGTAAGTCATTGTCGATAGTGCAAAGTGCTTTCTCCAAAATGCAAATTTGAACTCTGCATACGCAGACCTCTATCTTGTACCTGTCTTATACTCTTTAATCCTTTGCCTAATAAAGTTTAATATCCTATGCCTAATAAAGTTTAATATCCTACTAACATTTTTTTTTCGTATGTGTATGAATGTACTATCTGCATGTAGGTCTGTGCACCCGTGTGTGCAATGCTGCGGAGGTCAGAAGAGGGTCTCAGATTCCCCTGGAAATGGAGTTCTCCTGGAATTGAGTTACAGACGGTTCTTAGCCGCCCATGTGGGTGCTGGGACTCGAACCCAGGTCCTCTGCAAGAGCAGTCGGTGCTCTTAACCGCTAGGCCATCTCTCTAGCCCCCTAGTAACGTTTTTAGGAGAACTAGCACACACTTACATAGTGTGTCAGACATCCTGTGCCACTCCCATATTCTTCTGTCTATGCATTTACTATAGTTCTTCATTCCAAATACAACTATCTGCTTCCTCCCACGAGGCTCCATGAACTCTCCAACCTCAGTACCTTCATTAATTTCACACTCTTTTCTTTCATATATACTGTTGCCCAACTCCTTCAATCTTCTGTAGATATTTTGTTTCACTCCTTCTCAACCTTCCACAGGGACTGAGAATTCATTGATCTATGACTGCACTTTACAGCAAGTTCTCTTTATAATTAGCAAATGTGCTGTTGTTTATTTTTTTCTCCCCTGAATGCAAGTCCTATAAGGTCAGGAATTCTATCTGTTTTAATTTACCAGCTGTATCTTTGGTCAGTACAGCATCAGGCTTTAACTATTCACTTAATAATTAATTGTTGAATTTATGAATAGTACCATGATCTCCTTCTTAATCTAGTTTTATTCAACTCCTTTTTAAATTTTTATTCGATTTTGTATTCTTTCCTTTTTAGTTTTATTCATTTTTTTGTGTGTATGAGAATACTGTCTGCATGTAGGTTTGGTGCACCCATGTCGTGCAATGTCATGAAAGTTAAGAGAGGGATTCAGATTCCCCTGGAACTGGAGTTAAGACAGTTCCCAGCCACCATGTGGTGCTGGAGATCGAACCCAGTCCTCTGCAAGAGTGGTCGGTGCTCTTAAACTGCTAGACCATCTCTCCAGCTCTCTTTCTTATTTTTTATAAATAGAATGTTTATTTTATAATGTTATCAATAATAACAATAACATGCATCAAAACATATGGTAATATTAAACTATGGTGAAGGAAAAGTTCCATTGGAGTCTAGCTTAGTGAAAGTATTGGTGTTTATTGGCTGCATCACTGAAAATTTCACCCCAATGTCAGTGATGACTGGTAAAAGTTGTGTTCCTAGAATTTTCTGCTCAACTTTTAGTCAGCTCCTTTGAAGAGTTTCTTCTTTCAAGCCATTAGTTATGCTTTTATGACCTTAGAGGCTTGTGGAACTTGTAACTTCTCTGAGTTTCCAGAGCCTAGCTTTCTTAGGTTGTGAGGAGTGTCATAAATCTCCCTGAAGGTAATTTTTGTTTTATATTGTATTCATGAGAAAGAGAAAAGAGAGAGCAGAGACAAAGGAGAGAACAGAATGGGTCAGATCTCTTTGAGTTGACAAGTCATTGTTCAGAGAAACAAATTCTGCTCCTAGATAAGAGCAGGAAGCCATTTCTCTAGCCCCAATTATTATTTTAATTAAAAAAATTTTTTTTATTAATTTTATTTTTTCTGTATGTGTATGAAGTACTGTCTGTCTGCTTGCAAGTTTGTGCACCCGTGTCGTGCAATGCCGCGGAGGTCAGAAGAGGGTGTCGGGATTCCCCTGGAACTGGAGTTCTCCTGGAATTGGAGTTTCAGACGGCTCTCGACCGCCATGTGGTGCTGGGGATCGAACCCGGGTCCTCTGCAAGAGCGTCGGCGCTCCTAAACCGCTAGGCCATCTCTCCAGCCCCGTGATTATTTTAATTTTGAAAAATATCTATACATTTATTAATTAATGCAAAACATGGATAATATTTCTGGCTTTATTTTGTCTTTATCCAGGTAGTTATGAGAAGGAAAGAAAGTTGTAGCTGAATTAATTGGGCTAATAAGACATTGTATAAATCTCTTGCAGAAACATTTACTTATAAAAGAAGGAATGAGTGGTTTTGAACAAAGCGACTGATCTAGTCAGCTAGGAATTGAACATTTTAAATGTTATTGCAATGGGGTCTCAAGCCTGATATCATATTTCAGTGTTATTTCCTCCTTGAAAGGTGACAACAGAACAGAGTTCTTAGACCTGTAAATATTCTAAAGAGTGTTTTCTTAACTGTTATAAAATGGAATTGCTATCTCCATTCTGTGAGGTTGTCCACTATTGTCCTTATCTTCTCACTCTCTGTCAAATGAATAACTAGCACTTTAGTTCTGAACAAGCTAAAATGGAAAACTTGCTATATTCCTATATAGCATTCTGAGAATATTTAACAGAATACAAGCCAGTATAAAGTTTTCACTATTAAAATGATACAGTGCAAGCTATTGTAAGATTGGATTTACTTCTAACTTATAGGTTTTTTGCCAAGCTGTATTCGTGTCATCGCTCCAAGTATGTTTCTATTTGATTGGGAAAAATACCAGAAGCCTTCCAGCAGATTCATAAGTGTAATCAAAATATAATATGATAAAAGAAAGTTAAATTTCATGACTCGCTAAAAACACAGCTTTCCTGGGGCGGAGAGATGGCCTAGCGGTTAAGAGCATCGACCACTCTTCACAGAGGACCCGGGTTTGATCCCCAGCACCCACATGGCGGCTGAGAACTGTCTGACTCCATTCCGGAGAACTTGAGTTCCAGGGGAATCCGACACCCTCTTCTTGCCTCCGTGGCTTGCACAACACGTGCACAACCTTCATGCAGACAGTCCACATTCATCCTACAGCAAAATAAATTCCCTCCCCCCTTTTCCTTTTTTTTTTTTAGTTTCTCTACACAGTTACCTGGGTTTTCCCCTCGGCATTCTTTCTTCTCTGCAGCACAGAACTTGTGAGCCATTAAATGTTTTCACATTTTGATGATCAGCATATTTTGATGGCTCTTAAAAATGCTTTATTGCAACAGTGTTTTTTTTTTTTGGAGCTAAACTTAGTTTGCCTGTGATAGACAATGTGATAATTTCTTCCTCATCTGGAAACATTTAGAGCCAATTCTACTTCTCTTCATAAATGAAACTCATGAGTTAGAGGTTTTTGTGTTTCTATGTCCTGTTTTCTCCCGGGATGTGTCTCCTGATGGGTTCTCTGTACACACCACAGGACACGCTGTGCTCACTGGTGTCTTTTTTGTAAAGGTGGATTTGTAGCCAGGCATGGTACTGTATACCTTTAATCCCAGCACTCAGAAGGCAATGCAGGTGCATCTCTGTGGGGCTGAGGCTAGCCTGCTCTCCTACATAGTGATACTAGGT
Organism: Rhizomys pruinosus; assembly: GCA_009823505.1. NCBI lineage: Eukaryota > Metazoa > Chordata > Mammalia > Rodentia > Spalacidae > Rhizomys > Rhizomys pruinosus. The sequence goes on from VZQC01004414.1 coordinate 540,068, forward strand.
TAGCTGGGGCTATATGGAGACCTCTTTCAGAAAAAAAGATTTATTTCTGGACTCAGAATTTGTAAGTGATTACCCTAAAAGGATGGTGTGTCTGATGATGCCTGGAATCCAGATTTTCTGGATGAATGCCCTTTGGTAAATGCAATGGTTACTGACTTTTGCTGAGGTTATAGTTTATATGAGCCAAAAACTTCATGGACTTTCCTGGAATTGAAAAAGATCTCCCAAGTCATTCTTTTAAAATCTTTTTCTTAACATTATTTATGAAGCTAAAAGTGTAACTGTACAAATATCCCTTTTAATTTCAATTGCTGAAATGTCAAATAACAATTGAAAGGAAATGCCAATTTGTTTGGAAGAATTTACTCCACATGGTGTTCTCCAGTTAAAGGCCCATAAAGGGTCTGTGGTTTTCAATATATGAGATGCTTCACACTCATTTCAAGATGTTTTACTGATTCGAGCTCGGATCCACTGCAGCGTCCCTAACAGTACTATGAACCTACAATGTGGATCTAGCAGCTTGTTCATGTGTGTATCACACTCAGTACCTTTAAGCTCTTCTGATTTATTTCTCCCATCATCAGTGCATTACACATTTCTAGATATGCATCTCTCAGGTTGTAAATTTAACTTTAGTGTTACTGTATTTTGTATGTGTGTGGAGGGTTTAGGAACATTGTGTGCCCCTGTGCGTACATAGGCAGAGGCCAAAGGCAGAAGACTGCTGTCCTCTTCTGCACTTCTCCATCTCCTTCCTTTGAGACAGTGTCTGTTACTGATCTTGGAGCTAGACGGATGGCCCACCCGATCTCTGTCTAGACCGCAATAGCAATGGGTTTATAAGCCATGGGCAAGGCCATGCCAGCTTTACACAGCTGCTGGCATCTGAAATCGTTTTATTCTTTAAACAAATCAGTTTTATGTTACCCAATACATAAAATAAACCTGCTAGCCTTCTGAAATAAATTGTCAAAGTATTTGATAAATACTACAATGTATATTTGCAAGTTTAATAAAAATTGAGAGAGAAAATTGGGAAATCGGTTAAAGTAAAACCAAACAATATAAAATATATAACACAATACTGCTCTCTTACTGATTTGTCTTACAACTGCCTTGATGGATATTAATGGGCGAAATGCTTATTAAATACGTATTTTGTATAAATGTATCTAATTGAGATTGCAGTGAACAACTCTAATATATATATAAGTATTTATATATAAAAATATATATATTATTAACTTTACAAAATAAACTTTTTTAACTTTACCAGAGATGGACATATGGGACAGTAGATAAGCATTTACATAGTATGTGCAAGGCCCTGAGTTTGAACCATACAACTAAATAAACAGATAGACAGAAGCCAAAAAAATGATCTTCAGTTACTAGAGTCTTGGCTTATAACTTGGCAAATAACCTGCCAAAACACAATCATCATTCTAGTTTTATATAAGTTAGATTTCCTTCTACCTGAAGGTAATTTATTCCCAGCTCAATGTGTGTTGAAACTGTGTCTGTAGTGTTTTGTTTCCAGGAAAGCATAATCAGAAAATTTACCAAAGTGTACAGTGAGTGTATCTATAAGAGAGTAAACAGAAGAATCAAATTCAGGACCATAGTTCCAAAGAGCGAGTTGCCCTGCATGTGTTTCTAGTAATATTTCATACAAATGTCTGGATTTGGGAGATTTCTTAATTATTTATTTGGCATTGCAAAGCAGGGTTTGGAATTCTTGTATTAAAATGCTAGAGTTATATATTAGTTAACCAAAAGAAGATAGTGCTTATTAATTTCACTTGCTTAATTTGAGTGAATGGCTTTTCTTTCCCTTCTCTCTGAAACATTACAATTTATCCTTGAGGGCTCCCCCTGAGGTTGTTAACCTTGGGGATTTATAGTCACAGCTGAAGAGTGCATCTCTCATAACATTTACATGTCCTTCCAGGGAGTACATTGCAGTCTTAGTAATTCTACAAGCAGCAGATCCATTGATATTTATTAATTACTGTGTTTCTAGTAACTGGCTCAGTGTTAAAGAAATATGTAATAGACAGTTGATATTTGGAGTTTTGTTTAGCTACACTGAAATGGTGTACCTTCCATAATAACAAATAGTGAATTTGAGTCAAACCTTTGCATACAGAGAGTTCCAGGCCTTGGTTATATATTTAAGACTTCTATCAAAATATAATTCTTTGTATAAATTTTCAGTTTGGCAATATGTAGAAGTGAATTTATTTGGTGGCAATAATTATTAACATACATTTATGTACCAATTACTAATTACCAAGATTTAAAAACCCTGATTTATGTGTAATTGTTTTTCTAAATCCTTCACTTACACCAATTATAATTGAGAAAAATATAGAGGAAAATCGAGTGATTCACTTATTGTCAAGGTCCTAGTTAAGGAACGGTGGCTCAGGATTTGAATCTTGAATGCTGAATCCAGATAAAATACTGAATACCAGTATTCTTTCCCTCAAAGTCTCTGAGATGGGTACTGCATAGTCAGAAGGCCACCTGGGTCTTAGAAATAATCATGTAAGACCCAAAAGCTGCAGTGGGAACAAAAAGAACTTGAAAAAAAAAACCCTTTGAGTGTTTTAACTTGTTAAATAAATTTAATGTAAAATGCCAAGTGAAAAATAAGATTACTTGCATTAAAACAGTTTGGAAGGTTAACACATGTAAGACATATATATATATATATATATATTATATATATATAGTAAAAATCAATATATATATATATATATAATGTCTTACATGTGTTAACCTTCCAACTGTTTTATGCAAGTAATCTTATTTTTTTCACTTGGCATTTACCTTAATGTTATTTAATCAAGTTAAAAACACTCAAAGGGTTTTTTTTTTCAAGTTCTTTTTGTTCCCACTGCAGCTTTTGGGTCTTACATGATTATTTCTAAGACCCAGGTGGCCTTCTGACTATGCAGTACCCATCTCAGAGACTTTGAGGGAAAGAATACTGGTATTCAGTATTTTATCTGGATTCAGCATTCAAGATTCAAATCCTGAGCCACCGTTCCTTAACTAGGACCTTGACAATAAGTGAATCACTCGATTTTCCTCTATATTTTTCTCAATTATAATTGGTGTAAGTGAAGGATTTAGAAAAACAATTACACATAAATCAGGGTTTTTAAATCTTGGTAATTAGTAATTGGTACATAAATGTATGTTAATAATTATTGCCACCAAATAAATTCACTTCTACATATTGCCAAACTGAAAATTTATACAAAGAATTATATTTTGATAGAAGTCTTAAATATATAACCAAGGCCTGGAACTCTCTGTATTGCAAAGGTTTGACTCAAATTCACTATTTGTTATTATGGAAGGTACACCATTTCAGTGTAGCTAAACAAAACTCCAAATATCAACTGTCTATTACATATTTCTTTAACACTGAGCCAGTTACTAGAAACACAGTAATTAATAAATATCAATGGATCTGCTGCTTGTAGAATTACTAAGACTGCAATGTACTCCCTGGAAGGACATGTAAATGTTATGAGAGATGCACTCTTCAGCTGTGACTATAAATCCCCAAGGTTAACAACCTCAGGGGGAGCCCTCAAGGATAAATTGTAAATGTTTCAGAGAGAAGAGGAAAGAAAAGCCATTCACTCAAATTAAGCAAAGTGAAATTAATAAAGGCATATCTTCATTTTGGTTAACTAATATTATAAATAACTAGCATTTTAATACAAGAATTCCAAACCCTGCTTTGCAATGCCAAATAAATAATTAAGAAATCTCCCAAATCCAGACATTTGTATGAAATATATACTAGAAACACATGCAGGGCAACTCGCTCTTTGGAACTATGGTCCTGAATTTGATTCTTCTGTTTACTCTCTTATAGATACACTCACTGTACACTTTGGTAAATTTTCTGATTATGCTTTCCTGGAAACAAAACACTACAGACACAGTTTCAACACACATTGAGCTGGGAATAAATTACCTTCAGGTAGAAGGAAATCTAACTTATATAAAACTAGAATGATGATTGTGTTTTGGCAGGTTATTTGCCAAGTTATAAGCCAAGACTCTAGTAACTGAAGATCATTTTTTTGGCTTCTGTCTATCTGTTTATTTAGTTGTATGGTTCAAACTCAGGGCCTTGCACATACTATGTAAATGCTTATCTACTGTCCCATATGTCCATCTCTGGTAAAGTTAAAAAAGTATTTATTTTGTAAAGTTAATATATATATATTTATATATATAAATACTTATATATATATTAGAGTTGTTCACTGCAATCTCAATTAGATACATTTATACAAAATACGTATTTAATAAGCATTTCGCCCATTAATATCCATCAAGGCAGTTGTAAGACAAAATCAGTAAGAAGACAGTATTGAAAATGTATAATATTTATATTTGTTTTGGTTTTACTTTAACCAAAGATTTCCCAATTTCATCTCAAATTTTTAAAATAAAACTTGCAAATATACATTGTAGCTATTCAAATACTTTGACAATTTATTTCAGAAGGCTAGCAGGTTTATTTTATGTATTGGGTAACATAAAACTGATTTGTTTATAAGAAATAAACAGGATTTCAGATGCCAGCAGCTGTGTAAAGCTGGCATGGCCTTGCCCATGGCTTATAAACCCATTGCTATTGCGGTCTAGACAGAGATCGGGTGGGCCATCCGTCTAGCTCCAAGATCAGTAACAGACACTGTCTCAAAGGAATGAGATGGAGAAGTGCAGAAGAGGACAGCAGTCTTCTGCCTTTGGCCTCTGCCTATGTACGCACAGGGGCACACAATGTTCCTAAACCCTCCACACACATACAAAATACAGTAACACTAAAGTTAAATTTACAACCTGAGAGATGCATATCTAGAAATGTGTAATGCACTGATGATGGGAGAAATAAATCAGAAGAGCTTAAAGGTACTGAGTGTGATACACACATGAACAAGCTGCTAGATCCACATTGTAGGTTCATAGTACTGTTAGGGACGCTGCAGTGGATCCGAGCTCGAATCAGTAAAACATCTTGAAATGAGTGTGAAGCATCTCATATATTGAAAACCACAGACCCTTTATGGGCCTTTAACTGGAGAACACCATGTGGAGTAAATTCTTCCAAACAAATTGGCATTTCCTTTCAATTGTTATTTGACATTTCAGCAATTGAAATTAAAAGGGATATTTGTACAGTTACACTTTTAGCTTCATAAATAATGTTAAGAAAAAGATTTTAAAAGAATGACTTGGGAGATCTTTTTCAATTCCAGGAAAGTCCATGAAGTTTTTGGCTCATATAAACTATAACCTCAGCAAAAGTCAGTAACCATTGCATTTACCAAAGGGCATTCATCCAGAAAATCTGGATTCCAGGCATCATCAGACACACCATCCTTTTAGGGTAATCACTTACAAATTCTGAGTCCAGAAATAAATCTTTTTTTCTGATAAGAGGTCTCCATATAGCCCCAGCTAACCTAGATATCACTATGTAGAGCAGGCTAGCCTCAGCCCCACAGAGATGCACCTGCCATTGCCTTCTGAGTGCTGGGATTAAAGGTATACAGTACCATGCCTGGCTACAAATCCACCTTTACAAAATAATATACACCAGTGAGCATCAGTCTGTTGTCTCTGTGGTGTGTACAGTTTTTATGATACCCATATCATGAGAGTACACATCCCTTGGTAGAAATACATGACATAGAAACACAAAAACCTCTAACTTCATGAGTTTCATTTATGAAGAGAAGTAGAATTGGCTCTATAATGTTTCCAGATGAGGAATGAAATTATCACATTGTCTATCACAGGTCTAACTAAGTTTATGCTCTTTTTAAAAAAAACACTTGTTGCAATAAAGCATTTTTAAGAGCCATCAAAATATGCTGATCATCAAAATGTGAAAACATTTAATGGCTCACAAGTTCTGTGCTGCAGAGAAGAAAGAATGCCATTTGCTGCCAACTTAACCCAGGTAACTGTGTATATGTCAGAAATCTTAAAAGGAAAAGCTGGGGGAGGGTGTTTTTTTTTATTTTTTTATTTATTTTCTGTATGTGTATGAATGTACTGTCTGCATGAAGGTTTGTGCACCTGTGTTGTGCAATGCCACGGAGGTCAGAAGAGGGTGTCGGATTCCCCTGGAACTCAAGTTCTCCTGGAATTGAGTTTCAGACAGTTCTCAGCCGCCATGTGGGTGCTGGGGATCAAACCCGGGTCCTCTGTAAGAGTGGTCGATGCTCTTAACCGCTAGGCCATCTCTCCAGCCCCAGGAAAAGCTGTTTTTAGCGAGTCATGAAATTTAACTTTCTTTTATCATATTATATTTTGTAATTACACTTATGAATCTGCTGGAAGGCTTCTGGTATTTTTCCCAATCAAATAGAAACATACTTGGAGCGATGACACGAATACAGCTTGGCAAAAAACCTATAAGTTAGAAGTAAATCCAATCTTACAATAGCTTGCACTGTATCATTTTAATAGTGAAAACTTTATACTGGCTTGTATTCTGTTAAATATTCTCAGAATGCTATATAGGAATATAGCAAGTTTTCCATTTTAGCTTGTTCAGAACTAAAGTGCTAGTTATTCATTTGACAGAGAGTGAGAAGATAAGGACAATAGTGGACAACCTCACAGAATGGAGATAGCAATTCCATTTTATAACAGTTAAGAAAACACTCTTTAGAATATTTACAGGTCTAAGAACTCTGTTCTGTTGTCACCTTTCAAGGAGGAAATAACACTGAAATATGATATCAGGCTTGAGACCCCATTGCAATAACATTTAAAATGTTCAATTCCTAGCTGACTAGATCAGTCGCTTTGTTCAAAACCACTCATTCCTTCTTTTATAAGTAAATGTTTCTGCAAGAGATTTATACAATGTCTTATTAGCCCAATTAATTCAGCTACAACTTTCTTTCCTTCTCATAACTACCTGGATAAAGACAAAATAAAGCCAGAAATATTATCCATGTTTTGCATTAATTAATAAATGTATAGATATTTTTCAAAATTAAAATAATCACGGGGCTGGAGAGATGGCCTAGCGGTTAGGAGCGCCGACGCTCTTGCAGAGGACCCGGGTTCGATCCCCAGCACCCACATGGCGGTCGAGAGCCGTCTGAAACTCCAATTCCAGGAGAACTCCAGTTCCAGGGGAATCCGACACCCTCTTCTGACCTCCGCGGCATTGCACGACACGGGTGCACAAACTTGCATGCAGACAGTACATTCATACACATACAGAAATAAATAAAATTAATAAAAAAAATTTTTTTAATTAAAATAATCACCTATTTGGGGCTAGAGAAATGGCTTCCTGCTCTTATCTAGGAGCAGAATTTGTTTCTCTGAACAATGACTTGTCAACTCAAAGAGATCTGACCCATTCTGTTCTCTCTCTTTGTCTCTGTCTCTCTCTTTCTCTTTCTCATGAATACAATATAAAACAAAAATTACCTTCAGGGAGATTTATGACACTCCTCACAACCTAAGAAAGCTAGGCTCTGGAAACTCAGAGAAGTTACAAGTTCCACAAGCCTCTAAGGTCATAAAAGCATAACTAATGGCTTGAAAGAAGAAACTCTTCAAAGGAGCTGACTAAAAGTTGAGCAGAAAATTCTAGGAACACAACTTTTACCAGTCATCACTGACATTGGGGTGAAATTTTCAGTGATGCAGCCAATAAACACCAATACTTTCACTAAGCTAGACTCCAATGGAACTTTTCCTTCACCATAGTTTAATATTACCATATGTTTTGATGCATGTTATTGTTATTATTGATAACATTATAAAATAAACATTCTATTTATAAAAAATAAGAAAGAGAGCTGGAGAGATGGTCTAGCAGTTAAGAGCACCGACCACTCTTGCAGAGGACCTGGGTTCGATCTCCAGCACCCACATGGTGGCTGGGAACTGTCTTTAACTCCAGTTCCAGGGGAATCTGAATCCCTCTTCTAACTTTCATGACATTGCACGACATGGGTGCACAAACCTACATGCAGACAGTATTCTCATACACACACAAAAAATGAATAAAACTAAAAAAGGAAAGAATACAAAATCGAATAAAAATTTAAAAAGGAGTTGAATAAAACTAGATTAAGAAGGAGATCATGGTATCTATTCATAAATTCAACAATTAATTATTAAGTGAATAGTTAAAGCCTGATGCTGTACTGACCAAAGATACAGCTGGTAAATTAAAACAGATAGAATTCCTGACCTTATAGGACTTGCATTCAGGGGAGAAAAAAATAAACAACAGCACATTTGCTAATTATAAAGAGAACTTGCTGTAAAGTGCAGTCATAGATCAATGAATTCTCAGTCCCTGTGGAAGGTTGAGAAGGAGTGAAACAAAATATCTACAGAAGATTGAAGGAGTTGGGCAACAGTATATATGAAAGAAAAGAGTGTGAAATTAATGAAGGTACTGAGGTTGGAGAGTTCATGGAGCCTCGTGGGAGGAAGCAGATAGTTGTATTTGGAATGAAGAACTATAGTAAATGCATAGACAAGAAGATATGGAAGTGCAGCAGGATGTCTGACACACTATGTAAGTGTGTGCTAGTTCTCCTAAAAACGTTACTAGGGGGCTAGAGAGATGGCCTAGCGGTTAAGAGCACCGACTGCTCTTGCAGAGGACCTGGGTTCGAGTCCCAGCACCCACATGGCGGCTAAGAACCGTCTGTAACTCCAATTCCAGGAGAACTCCATTTCCAGGGGAATCTGAGACCCTCTTCTGACCTCCGCAGCATTGCACTACACGGGTGCACAGACCTACATGCAGATAGTACATTCATACACATACGAAAAAAAAATGTTAGTAGGATATTAAACTTTATTAGGCATAGGATATTAAACTTTATTAGGCAAAGGATTAAAGAGTATAAGACAGGTACAAGATAGAGGTCTGCGTATGCAGAGTTCAAATTTGCATTTTGGAGAAAGCACTTTGCACTATCGACAATGACTTACAGGCAAAGATGGATGCCAGAATGCCAGCTATAGGCTGGCACTGTGATTTTGGAAAGTAAAAGGAAATTTTAACCAGGTTAAAGAAAAGAGAAGTGACTAACAGACAAAAGTTTTAGGGAAAAAGAATGAGTGAACTATGATGATGAAAGTAAGAAGCAGTGTGATTTGGAAAGATAGATAGTGGGTTCAGTATTGCATGTGCTATTTTGAAAAAAAAAAGTTTAAAATAACCAAATACAGGCATTCTTATGGCAAATGGATGTTGAGGGCTGTGGAAATGAGAATTTTTCAATAACCTATATTTCAATGGTGGTCAAAGTCAGACAATTGAATAAGCGTGACAATGAAAGATTTTATGTAAAGGGAAAAGTGAAGCTTGGAGGTCATCTGAGAATAGAAGGGGGCAGGGAAGGACAAGACCGAGAAGGAAAGTCCACAGAGACAGAAAGCTGGGAGAGTGGGGACCGGGAAGCCCAGGGTAGGAATCCAGAGAGGGTAGGCATTGAAGCACACCCATGACTCCAGAAGTTCATATCTTAACCACAAAGAGCTGTTTCTAGGAATCACTGGGCGGCAGAACCTGACTGAAACGAAGAAAAGAGGGAAAGCAGAAATGGCATTACCTTTTTCCTGAGAAGTTAGACCGTAAGCCAATGGAGATTAGGGAGCTCATACTAAAGGAACTTTTATTTAAATGAAAGAGATGTGTGCATGTTTAAAATATTTGGGGAGAGAGCTACTCGAATAGGAAAACACACGTGGGAAATAAAAATGTAATGAAGAAAGATCTTTGAGAGCATAAGGAACAGTACAGGGATAACTCAGCAATATAGAGTTAGAATAAGAAGAAGCCCGCCTCCTCTCCTGGGACCCAAAATCCTGAATATATCATACATGATGATATAGATTTATAGGTAATATTGCTGTTTGTGGTAGTTTTTAATCTGAAAAGCAGGAGGCAAGGTCATCTGCCAATCATGAATGGCATCGCCAATAGTATAAATTGTGCAGACTGGGGAAAGTTTGAAATTAGAAACACTGGTAGGAGGGAGGGAGGGAGGGAGGAAGGGAGGGAGGGAGGGAGGGAAGAGAGTTTATAACTAAAGTAACCTTTTATTTAAATGCTCATGAAACTCTGTTCCTTTTAAGTTATAATTGAAAACATGGCCTTTTGCATTTATCAAAGTAAATAAGCTCTCTAGGTGTTTCTAATATTTGACTAGTTTATTTATGTTTTACTAAACTCCTCTGTTTTATGTTCATAAGAAGACATAAAGAATAAGCTAGAGGGTCTGGAGAGATGGCTCAGTGGTGAAGAGCACTGGCAGCTCCTGCAGATGACCCCATTCAAATCTCAGCACCCACCTGCTGACTCCAGTTCCAGGAGATCCAAGGCCCTATTCTGTCTTCTACATTTTGGTGCTGCGCACACCAGTGAGCTAGATACAAGCTGGCACAACACTCATATGTATAACAATACAAAAAAATATATAAAGTAAAAAAGAATATACCTAGTAAGGCTTCACTTCAAATACTTCACAAGAGCTATTATTTTTCTCTGTTGCTTAGATTTAAATATTTTTCAGCATAATAAGATTCCAGGCCTCTTTTTACACAGTGAAAATATTGCCAAATTCTTTTCTAAAGTGATTTCATATTGATTTCCTATGTGAATAAGAGGCTCCTTTACAACAAATATTTCCATGTCAAGTCCAACACAGGTTTGCATTCACTACTGAATATTGCTCATCCATCTTTCTTAACTGATCAGGAAGAATACATTAGAATGATATACATTTTAATTAATGACATATGCTTGTGTGGCAGCAGTATATGTGACTTCTCCATGGTATGTGTTTTCTGAGAATACACACGTTCAAAAATATGATCAGAAAATTATCCTAATACTTGTCTTTCTGTTAATATAAATGAATGTTGGAAGATAAGGCAAATATAATATCAATTTAATTTAATGTAAACAACACACATGTACATACATGCACACACAGACAGATATATGTTGTATATGTCCATACATTCATATATACCAAATCTTGTATAAGCTGCACCTCTTTCTCAATTTCAAACTGGCATATGTTAAAGTACAATAAGCATTGGCTACTTAGTCCATATGTACGAAAGAACAGATTGTTTAGTGTTTTAAAGGCATCCCCTGCGTGCTTTTTAGCTAATCGCTCAGTCACATGAGAAGCTAAAGAAAGAATAAGATGCCATCTGTATACACATCATGGTAGCTGGAATTTGGCCAAATCCTTTTGGCTAGAGGAAAAGTGGTTTTCATCTAGTTAACAACTGAATGAAATGAAATGATTTTTTTTAAAGTAATGGATTGTGGATTACACAGGAAGTGACATTGTATTCAGGTTTACTGAAGTTTGGACTGTGAACCACGTAACAGGGGCATGTACCTCTAGACTCTGGAATAGTCTGTATTATCTCATCAAACAGCAGATGACAAGTCATAGGGTGAAGGGGAAGAAAGTTGCTAGAGGGATTGATAGTCTATCATACCAGTAGACGCATGGATAAGAAAGAAAAGGTTAAAGTCAGATTGCAGGAGTGGTTATTTCATTTTGAGTTTGTGGGATTGTTTAATAACACTTCTTAAAGTATATAAGTATCCTTTAGCAGTCATATTTATCTACATTTTTCTTATAGGAATGTTCACCTCCTTTTACCAATAGTACAACTGAAATGCAGCCAGAGTCTAATTCAGATTTTTTAAAACACTAGTTTCTCAGAGACATTAAGCTATTTGGAACTATTTAAATGAAGGGTTTTAATTCTCCCAGTATATAATCTTATGCCTGATAAATGCTTATAAGATATTTTAGTAATCTTTACTAATTCTATCAAAACATTAAAATGCGATGTGGCACCTGCTTATTTAATTTTATCTCAGCTGCTTAAAGCTAAGCCAACTTAATCAGTATTTCATTTAAGATGCAGCACAGTTATTCACTCATCTGGCATCAAATATAAACATGTTTACATCACAGGGACAGAACAAAGATCAGACACTTGCCACCCACCGAACAGTATCTTCATTTTTCTTTAGAAAAGTCAGAAACTGACATCGATCATAACAGGCATACAGAATATAATGAGTGACATTTACCTACTCAGTAATGAAACACACAGTGCTCTTAATTATGTGGCTTTTATCATCTTCCAATTTCTAGTACTACTCAAAATGTTATTGCTAAAATTAATTTCTCCATTTAAATTTGAAAGTAAAAAATTGTGATAAATATATTTGATATACTTGGTTTGTCCACATGTTGTGCTTAAAGTGTTTTATGTCATAAAATGCATGCTCCATTTTTTGCAGTACTATGAGTCAAAACCAAGACAAGGAAAGTCCTAAAGCACTGAGCTACACCCCCAACCAGGAACCTGTCTTTACAAAAGAGCTCATAATTTTTTTATCTCTTTTCTATGTGTATGGTGCTTTTATGTGTTCCCAGATAAGATAAAGGGCGATGCTGATAGTGATAAGACCACTTCCGGGACATGGTGGGTTAGTAACTTTGTCCCTCCCTAGTCTTGACAAACCTGATTCTTGTGTTTCACTGCAAGATTCCATAAACACTTACCCAGTGGAGTCCATGTTCAAGTACAACTGAAAGATTATAAAGGAATTATAATGGTAATTCTAAATAGGCTATCTCAATGATTGGTTTGTTTTCTCTGTCCTCAAACTGTTGAATAGAAATAGGGATATTCTTTCAAACAACACAGAAATGCTAAAAATAAAAATTCAGGATTTATATCATTTACTTTTAACTGTTATATTAGATGAACTAAAATGTTCAAATCATCACTATCCATCTTTAGTTATAATAAAAATGCAAAACAATTGAAAACTCCAGTGAATGATCCAAAGCTACACAAATCATTGCTAAACAATGAAATTCATCAACTGTACTATCTATGAGGTCTATTGTATTCCAGGAAAATAATTAAAAGCCTTTTGAACATATAGTTGCTTAAATTTAAGTTTGCCTTTAGCTGGATTTCTAAATTTTGTTTATAGTCTGAAATCAGCAAATATAAATTTACTGACCCAATAACTGAAAAGTTAATGTAATATATTTAATTTATTTGAAGTACAAAAGTGAAAACTGTACATCTTTGTTTCTGTGAAATTAATCTATAGATATCTACAATATAGATATATATATATGTATTTTTGAGACAGGGTCTCCCTTTAGTCCCAGCTGGCCTGGAGCTTACTCTGTAGACCAGGCTGGCCTTGAAATCAGAGAGATACGCTTGCCTCTGCCTCCCAAGTGCTAGGATTAAAGGCGAGTGCCACCATGCCTGGCTCATGAACTATATTTTTTAATTTTTTTTTTGTAAAATAGATAATAAAAAAGAAGAGCATGTGTATAAAATATTTACCAAACTCTAAAATAACCACCACACAAATTTCTAAAATATTACTACAATGAGTTCATAATACCAGAAGTTTTTATAATTACATGTCTTTATTTATCTAAGGGTGACTATCTTGAATTTTTGATAAAAACTATCATATTTTTAATTTTGTCATTAATTTTTAATAATTATGTAGGCAACCATTTATAACACCACCCAGTTTTTATTAGTGTTTGTTTTCTTTTTATTTTTGTTTGGGACAGGATCTCCCTGTGTCTCTAACTGGCCTAGAACTTGCTATGTAGTCCAGGCTAGCCTCAACCTCACTTGTCCTAATGCTTTGTTATAATTTCTTAACGTCTTTCATCTTGGTCACTGTGTCACTCTGTACCCATAGTTCTGGGTTTTGTTTGCTTCCTTCTTCTACTTCATGACATAAATGCTCAACAATTAATTGACCATTATATTAATAGATTTTTGATATATTTCCTTGATGAACTATTCAAAACACTTTTTCTGAGCATGGTACCACATACATGTATGTAATCCCTGAACTCCAGAGGATAAGAAAAGAGGATCTTGATTTCGAGGCCAGCCTGATCTACATAGAGAGATGGTTTGGTTTGCAATCAAAACCAAAAACAGAACACAAAACAGCTGTGAATATCCTTACAAGTTTCTATGAGGTGCCTTACTTGGAAGTTGACTATTTAGAAAAAGTATTGTGATTAAAATTTCTGAGTTATTTAAACTTAAACCTATATAGAAATGCTACCTAACTACGAAAAAATGCTAGAATTATTTTGGCCAATCTTCTGAAATGATTTAGCGTATCATTTTACATTTCAATTGTAATTCTTTTATAATGAAGTTGAGCCCTTCTTCTATAGTTTCATACTCTAATTTTTCTTTTGGTTATGTATTTAAATACTGATCAGTGGGATCAGCCTTTGCTTAATCTAGATGGTCCATAATTTGTTGATAATACTCATTAACATTTTCTTGCAATATGTTACCTATATTTCTACTATACCTATGTTTTTAAATAATTTTAGGGTGACTAGATATATGACCTTGAGACAGGAACTGGCCTACTAAATCCAATATAAGGATTAGTATTTATATAGAGAGAGGATTTATACCTTCAGGTACTTAAAACTAAACATGTTCAGTATACCATAACTGTTCTTGTCCAAGCCTAGATTTTTGACACATCAGTACAATGTGTAGTGTTCAAATGCCCAATCATCTCAAACATTCATCATTTCTCTGTGTCAGGAACATTCAAAATCCTCTCTTCTCAACATGATGAAATATTCAATAAATTGTTAGTTATAGTCACTCCACAGTGCTATTGTACAGTACAGTTTATTCCTCCTACCTAGCTCTATTTCTGTAGTCAGTAACCAATTTCCAGCCCTACTTTCCCAGACTAGAAATCATTGTTTTACGTTCTCCATGCAGGAGGTAACCTTAGCTTTCACATCAATGTGGCCATGCAGCATCTAGTACTTTTTGTGCTTCAATACTTTATACATGTCCCTACTGAATTGGGTTTATATTTTATTTATTATTTTTCTTTTTATGTAGAGTGTATTGCCTTCATATACGTAGGTGCACATATGTCCTGAAATACTTGTGGAGGTCAAAAGAGATAGCTGAACTGGAGTTAGGGATGGTTGTTAGTTGCCGTGTAGGTGATGGGAATTGAAGCTGGGTACTCTGTTCATTACTAATCCATCTCTCTAGCCCCTTGGGGACTTATTTTGGGAAGTATGTCCACTTTCTTCTGCCTCCTCTTTCTTCTCCCATTAGAGACGTACAAAAATTACTTGAAAATAATATAATTTAATAAGTATGTTAGGCCTACATCATATTTTAAGTTTGTTCAAAATATAATTTATGAAATCAAGACCTTTTACTCTAAGCGTGCTTTTTATTTTTTTATTTTATTTACTTTTATTTTTTGCGTGTATTGCCTGGATGTATATTAAGTTCACCTGTATCTTGCAATGCCTTCAGAGGGCAGAAGAAGGTGTCAGATCCCCTGGAAGTGGAGTTATGGATGGTGGTTAGCTGCCCTGTAGGTGCTGAGATTCAAACCCAGGTCTTCTGCAAGAACAGCAAGTGCTCTTAACCAGTGAACAATCTCTCCAATTACCCGTGTATTCTTAATATTTTATTTCTTATTTTTATTTTACGTGTATGAATATATTACCTGTCTGTATGTAAGCACATTCCTGTCATGCAATGCCTGCAAAGGTCAGAAGAGGTCACTGGATCCCCTGGAACTGGAAAGGTGTTGGGAACAGAACCTGGGTCCTATGCAAGAGCAGTCAGTGCTTTTAACCACTGAGCAATCTCTGCTGCCCCAAGGGTATTGTTTAAATGTGCTTTAATTCTATATTACTTTTGTTTTGTTGTTATTTGTTTGCTTTTGGATACAGGGTCTCAAGTAGCTCAGGCTCTCCTCAAACTTCCTGGGTAGTGGAGGTTGGCCTTGAACTTTTGATCTCCATGGCTGCAGCTCTCAAGTACTCAGATTATGCCTGTATTCCACTATACCCAACATTTCATATTGTTATTTTAAAAATATTGTGATGGTTAATCCTGGGTGTCAACTTGACTGGACTAAGGAACAAATAAGAGAAAAGGGGTCTTCTGATTGGACCACCTCAACCCGGATGGCCCACCCCAAATGTGGGCGTTACCTTCTGCTGGCAGGCAGTATTTAAGGCCACAGCAGAGGGAGCTGGTCCCTTTTTATCCTGCGGCTTGCCTCTCTCATCTGGTGAGTTTGTCTTGCTGCTGTGATCAACCTTTCGGATCCCAGCGTGTACTGAGACCGGCAGATCTGGAATCCATTCGGGCCTTCAGCACTAGATTGGGACTACTGAGACATCCAGCCTTGTGGACTGAGCAGTTCCCTGGATTCTTGGCCTTTCCAGTGTGGTGCAGCTACTGTTGGACTCCTTGAACTCTGTCACGTGAGCAAATCAATAAATTGTATATAGCTATATATTCATCCTGTTGCTTCTGTTTCTTTAGAGAACCCTGACTAATACAAATATCTTAACTGTTTTGTAATCCAGCTTGCAGTTCATGTGTAATAGAAAATACTTATGTCAATATAGGATCCATTTTGAACATTCCAATCAAGACATCATCAAAAGACAAACTCCAACACAATGAAAGAATTTTAAAGCATTGAAGCATGTACACCTGCACTTACAAATGTACTCTCCAGAAGAAATTTAGACCAAATTATGAAAATTGAAGGGAATATACTGAAATCTAATCTTCGAGAAATAACAGACTTAGACCTGAGCTGATTTTCCAAACAGTTCCTCATGGAAACTAGATCTCTGCTAGGAGACACCTTCCAGTTGCAAAGCCAATTACTTGAGAAATTCAATTTTAATAATTCATCATTGTGTATATTCTGTAGTTCTCTTCTGGACATAGTAAGATAAGGCAGCATGGACCTAACATGATTTCTTCATTTACATGTACAGTTTGCCTTTTTGTGAATTGTAAAATGAAGTGAAGCTACTTCTTTCCTAATTCAATGTGTCTGGCTCCTGTAAGCGATCCTGTGCTTCCATGTCATTGTATCTCTTCTAGTTTTATCACTTGCTCTCTTGAACATTCATTCATGTAGCTGAAGCCTCATTTATTCTTTCAACAAACAGACAGGATAGAAAAATCAATATAAAATGAAAATTAGAGGTTGACAATTACTTCAACATATGCAAATACCACATTATAAAAACTATTTAAAATATTTTGCAAGTATATTAAATAGTATTTCAGCAATAAGCCACAACTTATTTTTGGTCTTTTTGAGACAGGGGCTCCCTGCAGCCTCAACTGTCCTGGAACTCACTATGTAGACCAGGCTGGCCTTGAACTCACTATGTAGACCAGGCTGGCCTTTAACTAACAAAGCTCTGCCTGCCTCTGCTTCCAGAGTGTTGGGATTAAAGGTTTGTGTCACCACACCCAGCTCACAACTCTTTTTAAAATGTTTTATTTATCAGCCAGGCGTGGTGGTGCAGGGCTTTAATCCTAGCACTTGAGAAGCAGAGGCAGGTGGATCTCTGTGAGTTCAAGACCAATCTAGTCTACAAAATGAGTTCCAGGACAGCTGGAGCTACATGGAGACCCAGTCGCAAAAACACCAAAAAAATGTTTTATTTATCACTTTTATTTTATGTATATGTGTATTATCTGCATGTATTTAAGCATACCCATATACTGTAATATCTGTGGAGGTCAGGAGAGGGCATTGGCTCCCCTGGAACTAGAGTTACAGATGTTGGTAGCTGCCATAGACGTGCTGGGAACTGAACCTGGGACCTCAGGAAGAGCAGACAGTGATCTTCACTGCAAAGCCATCTCTCCAGCTCCCAACAAGTAACAACTCTTTAATACTAGTTCATGAATAAAAACTGACTTCTAACAAATTAATGGATTTTAAACTGTCTTACTCTCAAATCATGCACAATGAATACAATGTATAAATGAGAAGAAAAGGTCGAAATAATTCCATTCAATTCATAAAGGTTTTATGAATATATGTGTATGTAAATATATGTCTGTATATAGAAATATATGTTAAGTGCATATGAAAGAGGTCAAAACTATCAGTAAATCCAGGGTTAATGCATTAAAAATGATGGAAGTTAATGAACATTTAGACATTAAATTCCTTTAACATTTTAGTGTAAATTTTCTTACCAATTTGGTGAGTGTTAGAGTATCAAAAATCATTCATTGTGCTTGATTCATTTATTTAGTAGCTATTAGAATCTATTTGCTAGATTTAGGAATGGGTTATTCTGAAATGAAATGAAAACCTTACTTTTCCTTGTGTTAAAATAGCAAATGCAAAATAGCAAATATTTGCAAACTACTGTATATTGGGAGTTATGCCATCTGACCCTATGTGGATTTTTAGTTCATTTTCTCTTCACGCATATGATAGTAACATAAATGTTGATATCTCCATGTTAGAACAACATATTCATATACAAATAAAGTAAATTTTATTAGTTTTTAAGATTAAGTGTATATGTAGATGTTGTGTGTATGTGTGTGCGTACACACATGAGGGGAGAGAGGAAGTTGTTTTAGCCTTATTTCAAAGTAACATTTAACATTTTTATTTATTAATTTTTATTTTTATGTTTATGACTGTTTTGGCTTCATGTATGTAGGTATCCCAGATGCATGCAATGCCCATGGAGGTGGGAGAGTGTGTCAAATCCCTTGGGGTTACAGATGATTATTAGCTGCCATGTGGGTGCTGGGAACCAAACCTGGGTGCTCTGGAGGAGTAGTCAGTGCTTTGAACTACTAAGCCATCTCTCCAGTCCCCCCAAAGTAAGTTTTGAGATCATCATTAGAAAAAGTCCAAATAAAAATTACCAATCATATAATTTGAGTTTTCTAACATTATTTCTACTACCCATACTTCTAATAACCAACATTTTATGAGTATAGGGGATTTTTCTGAGGCCTTAAATGAAATGCTTTATTTTATCATGACCCCATCTTTCCATAGGTTTCATAGACTAGACATGGTATGGTATGAAACCACAGCTTTAGGATTTTCAGCTTATCAATAATGGTAGTGTTAATGATGCTTTGGGGTTTTATAGTAAGAGTGTTTTTTTACAATAATTTTCTCCTTTTGCTAAATGTGTATAAAAAGTACCATGAATATGAACACTAGTGAAATTTTTCTTCAAAAAAAGACACCTATACTATGGTATGAACAATTCTCATTAGGAAAATAGAAGATTCTTTAGAACTTTAGCAAATGTGTAGACATTTAATATTTTCAGTCAACTGAAGAAGAGATAGTAAAGAGTTTAGTTGAATTGGTATGAAAACTCAGCTCAGCTGAGATAGATGATAATAATTAAAAACACTTCAGCCGGGCGTGGTAGCACATGTCTTTAATCCTAGCACTTGGGAAGCAGAGGCAGGCGGATCTTTGTAAGTTCAAGGCCAGCCTGGTGTACAGAGCGAGTTCAGGACAGCTGGGAGGCTACAGGGAGACCGTGTCTCGAAAAGACAAAAATAAGCCCCTTCAAAATCATACTTGTCACTAGATGTGTGTTGATAGCCTTTAAACCCAGCACTCTGGAAGCAGAATAAGGGGAATCTCTGTATGGCCGGGGTCATCCTGGTCGACATAGTGACTTCCAGGCCAGCTGAGGCCACAGGGAGACCCTGTTTCAAAAATAAAATAAAATAAAATAATTAAATAAATAAAACAAAAAGAAATCATGCTTGTCCATCTGGGACCAGTAAAATCTTGTTACTTCATCCTAGGACAGGGTGAAGCCCAGTGAAGGCACAGTCTGTTGAGGGTCAGCAGGCACAGTGAGGAACAAGTATGGGATACAACAGAATGAAGACCTTTTTTTTTTTTTTTCAAAAGAATCAGAATAATTTTTAATAAAAAAGCAAAATTCTGAAGTGAATCATTGAATTTCTTTTTTTTTTAATTTTGTTGCTTTTTTATTTTTTTTAATTGATGTTTTGTGTATTTCATACATCATTTTCCAATTCTGTTCAGGCATATATCCCCTTCCCATCCCCCCACCCCACCCCTACCCATCCCAGATCATGCATTCTGCCATAACTTTTCTGCATCTTTCTCTGCTTTTTTGTTTTGTCTTGTTTTGTTTTCATTTTTTTTAACAATAAGTGATAATTTGTGAGTACAAGCATCCTTCATGTAAAACCAATTTGCAAGCAGTTGTGCCCAAACCCACACAGCTCATGGGTCCCACCATCCAGCAGGGGGGGCTTGTATGTTCAATCAAGTTGATCAAATGAGTGTCCAGTCTATATTGTTGTAGTTTCACCATTCACCCCAATCGCAGCCCTTACATTCTACCACGCCCCCTCTTCCGCAGATTGTTCCCTAGGCTTAGAAAAGGGGCACAGGTGGATGAGAAGCAAAACAGTCTACTTTCTCTGGAGCTGTTGTCTTGGTCTCTAGTCAATTCTGGCTGTTTTCTTTCATGGGCTGCCAGCTTGTCCAGGCATAACCTTTCGATCCTACTAATGAAGCACATGCAATTAGATATATAGGTATTTAAACAGTATAATATATAGCCTTTCGATCCTACTAATGAAGCACACGCAATTAGATATATAGGTATTTAAACAGTACTAATTGTTATGGTAGGTTACTTTGGTATAGACACAGATGTTTGGATGGTATGTTAATCCATGAATTACATTTTCTTCTGTTAAGTATGACAGGGTCTTCGTGTGGCTTATAACATCTCCTAACCATTAGAGGATGTAAGCTTGTGGCATCAGCCGTGGGTTATTCCTCCAAGGAGAGAGCTAATAGCCAATTAGATTTGGGATATACAGACATATGGCTGCCACTGCTGCACAGTATTTCCAGGCAGGTGAGGTGTAGCTGGTGCTGACGGAGGAGTCTTGCTTGACTCAAGGAGACCTATATTTGCTTTATTGGTTTAGTGGTCTTTGGTAACACTCTCTGGCATTCCAGAGACCATCTGTATACTTGCAAGTGCGGTCTCCATACATCTTTCCCATGTTTATATCAGGTCTTCAACAGCAGGGCCTTATCGCCTCTCTTCCTGCAGATATCCCAGTTTGGAGGCAAGGAGCCTTTACCTTTTGTGGGGGCTTGGATCCCCTGGCCAACATCTCCTTGGAAGAATAATCCATTGTTGATGTCAGAGCTCCTGTATTAATATATTTTGCTTAAGTGCATAGCTTAAGGAGACTTTAGCATTGTATTTGGTTCTGAATAGAGAATAATCCCCCTCACAGTTTCTATGTCCATTAGTCAATCAAAGAAGGCAGTTATACTGATTTTACAAGAGAATACCTCTATAACAGCAGGCTCCAATCTACAGCTGGAGAACGACCTTTAACAAGCAAATCCCACAGTGCTATGACTAAGGTTAACAGAAACTTGCAGAAGACTTGGAAGTCTCGTTTCTACCTTCCAGACTTGACATTCCTTAACTCAAGATTGGAAAAAAAATGGAATAAAAATTTTGAAAAAATAAAATAAATACTTTTACATTAAGCAATCAAAATAGCATCCAACAACAACGAAACACCAAGGAGACATAGTTACTGCTTTTAACTCTGTGACAGGAAAGTTATGACTTTAGACCTAGCTCAACCCTGGATTGCAGGATATTCTGCTCAGAGGAAAACTATTCCACCCTGAGGAGACTTCTATGTGAATAGGCTTGCTATTCATAATAAAGAGAAACCACAAAATACACATTTTATCTGGTATCCTAATTGTTTACACTTTGTTTAGCATTTACAAGCAAATAATGAAGTAACATCCAAGGTATCAGAGAGAGTAATCTTTATCCCAGAGAAAACTTTGGATTCATGGAATCCTTATCTACTGACCTACAGGTCCACTGTTGAACTATTATACATCTGCTTATCCGCTATTTTAGATGAGGCAAGAACTAATATGCTCCTAAAATTACCTTAAGAGCAATGGCCATTCCCTTTTTCCATAAAACTCCATTAACTCTTTAAAAAAGAATCAGATGGAAATACAGGAACTTTGGTTTCCATCTTCAAGTATTAAAATCCCTTGATCAACTTGATTGAACAGACAAGCCTCCCACCCCCACCCCACTGGATGGTGGGGCTGCGGGGGTTTGGGCACAACAGCTTGCAAATTGGTTCTACATGAGGGATGCTTGTACTCATAAATTATCACTTATTGCTAAAAAATGAAAAAAAAAAACAGAGAAAGATGCAGGACAGTTATGGCAGAATGCATGATCTGGGATGGGGTGGAGTGGGATGGGGGGAAGGGAAAGGGAAATATTCCTGAACTGAATTGGTAAATGATGTATGAAATACACAAAGCATCAATAAAAAAATAAAATAAAAATAAAAATAAAAAAATAAAAAATAAATGCCTTGAATGAACTCTCCAAATACAGTTTAGTTGAAAAATTGAATACAATATGAAACATTACTTGAAATTATGTCACACTATAATAAAACAGGACTTCTGCACCTCAATCAAGTGTTGTAAATGGGAGAAAATGAGAAACATCTCCCAAATGGATGAAGGTTGCCCCGTGTCACTGCTACACAGTCCTCTTTGAATAGCTTACACTTGCCATTTTTGGAGATAATTCTTTTAAAATCACAAACAGAAACTAATCTCATGTAACTTAAAATTGTTTAATCAAAAGTCTGTGGTTTTATTCTTGCAAAACAAAGGCATGATATAGCATTAGCAATTCCGTCATTTATTTTCTTCAACACATAAAGTATATTAGTGTATATAAGTCAAATAAAAAAGCATACTAAATTTTCTTTGAGGGAGTAATTTCAATCTAAAGTTTAAAGAAGGTGAAAACAGCCAAGAGGATAAGTGAAATGCTGAGCTTTGCAGGTAGAATTATATACTTTTAAATTTGAAATCTGTACCATTTAAGGTACTTAAAAGAAAGAACAAAAAAATATAGATAGTGTGGGAGAGCAAAAGTTAGTAGAGCTATTGGGACTGGCTTGTTCAAGTCCCTTCAAAAATTGAAAATAGAAGGCTGGAGAGATAGATTAGCGGTTAAGAGCACCGACTGCTCTTGCAGAGGACCTGGGTTCGATCCCCAGCACCCACATGGCGGCTAAGAACCGTCTGTAATTCCAGTTCCAGGGGAATCTGACGCCCTCTTCTGACCTCTGCGGCATTGCACGACACGGGTGCACCGACCTACATGCACACAGTACACTCATACACATACAAAAATAAATAAAAATTTAAAAATTAAAAAAAAATTGAAAATAGAATTTCCATGAGGTTCTGCACTCTCTGATTATTGTAACAATAGAAATTTAGTTCAATAGCCAAACAATACCTGTACTTCACAACATTGCTTACAACAGTTAGAAGATGGAAACAACATGCAGGGCCATCAAGGATGGACTGATAGAGCCAATGTCAACAATGATAATAGAATCATGAAGAGGTTATGAAGGGGAGAAAACCAGAATGATAAACAGTGAAAATAATCCTCCAGGCTGTTTCTTTCTCTTTGAAACATGGCAACATTATTAATAATACACACACACACACACACACACACACACACAAACACACAAACACACATGCATGTACACTCAAATACACACACCGCTAAAATGACATGACCTACATAAAGTCTCCCCATCCCCTTCTCTCTCATGATATCTTATGCACATTTAAGAAGAACTTTGTTGCACAGTAATATATTACCACGTATGAATGCATGCTTAGGAAAGAGGAAAAGGGAGCATGGGATTTGCATTTAATGAATAACAACTATGAGATCCTGGAGAAAGAGATTTTAAAAATCAAATATAGGCATCTGTCACCTATTGGTTCTACCTCAACAAAAGTTTTTCCAACATGGGCAAAAGATCATATTACTGAATATGTACAATATTTTCTGGGCATGGAGAATGCTATTTTCCAACATTTCACATTAAGCAGAAATTTGATGGTTAATATCAAGTAGGAATTAGGAAAATGGATGCTTCCATTCCCTATTGTGTCTCCATGGGTTAATATGCATACCACAATTCTGGATTCCTCTTGGGGGGTCTTATTAATGGAATATTTTAAATAACTTTTCAAGAAAAACAGATTTTTGAAGTCTTTATGAGATAACTTTATATTTTATATTATTATACTTTCTGAATTTTTAGCATTTCCCTAGTTATAATATGACTTATAATTCCTTACAATATTTTCACAAAAGAATGGCGTGTTTATTGGCTATATTAATTATCATCAAATGTCCATGGCTTTAGAATAATAGACCCTAAGGTAGAACCTGCTACTCTCTTTTTGCTAAGTGGTTATCTGTCAAACTGATCACTAAATGTTTACGCTTGCACACACAGACCACTAGACTGCTCTTAACATTGGACCAAGCAGCTTCCAAGAGTGGGTAGGAGGACATGGTCAAAATGGTGATAAGAATGGGCTGAGTGCTCAGCTCTAAACGGGACATCTGTATTGAATACATCACCACCCAGGCTAAGGGAACATTGCTGTAAGAGCTGGAGGAATTCCATCTTTTGAACATGGCAAGGCTAACACAATCATGAATTCATATCATCTGTGGTTTCCTGAATAAGACCTACACACAATCAAGCCAGCCAGAAACCTACTGTAGATGAGGTGGACAATCCCCAGGCTTCATGTCTTACCAGGAAGTATTGAAATTAGATATTTGCTACTGGTGGAATAATCATCCATTTTAGAGGACGCTGCCCCTGGTAGGTTCCCCATTTCCTCCAGGAAATGACCCCCACAGAAGCATATATTGAAAGCACTAACTGGAGTTGGTAGTCTATTCAAAAACAAAAGACACGAAATGAAGAACAGGGATTGTTGGAAGAGAGAAATGGGTTCTAGAAAATTCCATTGCAAATACTCAGCCCAAATAAAAATAATTACAAAACATTTTAAAGCACCATTTAGCAACTATTAAACATAAATAGGCTTAAAACAAATGAAGAACTTGTTCACTTAACTTGGAAGGCTTAAATTTTTTGAACTGAGGAAAATGGATTTTCAACACATTAAAGAAGTGCTATTTCAACATGATGTAATCAATATAAAAGTTTAGTTCTCTATGATCCTAAGTAGGTAAAAAATGTAAGTGTATTGATGAAAAAATTATGTAAATTCAGGATATGTGTGCTTGAAAAAATATAATAATTTTTCATCATTTTAAAATTAACCTTTTCTAACTTTTTGTATTTTGATCATGTTTAGACTCCCTCAACCATTTGTACCCCCTACTGCTCCACCCAATTGCATATATATATATATATATATATATAATATTTTATTATAAAAATTGTTAAAATCTGCCACCATCCTTCTATATTATGATTGGGGAAGTCCTCAGTGCTTATTCTCTCTCATTACATATTGCTTCCCATGTGAACTGAGGCACAAAGTCCATGGGAAATTAAGTGAAACCAAAATAGCCTCTTTTAGTAGAAGCGCACTTGTGGCTCCTATGTTCTCTTCCCCCAGCATCTGCATGAAGAGACAGGGTCTGGACAGAGCCTCTGCCTGGATCTCTAGGCTACTGCTCTATGCTCTACTGTCCATGCCCTTTGTTGACTCAGCAAACAATGAACACAAAATAGATTGAAGCAGATTGATTTTTTTTTCTTTTTAAGGTGCTGAGATGTTTATTATTTTCAATCCATTCACTCAGTCACATTGCCTCATCCATTTTCCTCAAGTCCCCCTGTGTTGTCAATATGCAAGCAAAGAGCTATGAAACCAGAGACAGAATTAAACATCTAGTATGAGATCAGATGCTTAGAGACTTATGCGTAACTGGTGTGAAGCACACACACACTCTCTCACACACAGAATAGTTACGTTCAACATAAAATTATGTTGAACACCACAGTCTATTCATTCTTCATGTGCTTGATAAAAAGCATGTGAAGATAGGTTAGAAGTTCAGTGACAAATACACGACTCCTGCACCACTTGTTCTCCAATTCATACAGTGTAGTTGTGATGTTTGCAAAGTGTATTGGAGACCCTCTCCAGATATGTTGGCATAAAGATGAAAATTTTTATTCACTGTATTTACTCATACCCAAGGAAGCTCATAGAATAGATTATAATTGCCAGTTCCTTTTTAATTAATCTGCCAAAATAAGAAAAATTTTAAAAGCACAGAAAATGACAGGAAGACAGTCTTCTCTTTCTGTGGTAAATGTCCTCTCTGTTTTTCATTTTAGTTTCCTTCTTGTTCTTGCGGTCTTGCTGTGTAGTCTGGGTGACCTGGCACTCACCTCACTCTCACAGCAATCCTCCTGCCACAGGCTCTTGGGTGTTGAAACTCCAGATGTACACCACCATGGCTGGTCCTGTTTTAGGCTTTAGAGTGACTTCCTTCCACCAATGCCTTCCCATTTCAATTTTTCAAATTTCTTTTAAATAATCCACTAGAGACTGCTCATGTAGTCTCCCCATTCAATGTTAATAATATAATTTGTTGATTGTTAATGTGTCACCAGTTGTTTCAAGTGTATCTGTATCTTTTTCCCAAATAGAAATGGATTTGTTCATCAGCAATGGTCAATGTTATGCCTTTCACATTTTTCCCACAAGGAAATCGGGATGATACTAAACGCTCTGTCCATCTCTGCATACTGTGCTTTTGTATAATAATTTTGTATAATAATCTCCACTTCTTAATTGAATAGAAAACAAAGCAATTTTCACATGGGAAGGCTGATTCCTGGCAACTAGTCACTCTGTTTGTTTTCTATGGTCACATATTCCCTCAGCTTTGAGTCTGGAAGTCTGCTGAAGTTAAACAATTAGTCGTAGCAACCACTTATATTCTCTCCATTTTTCTTTTGTTTCTCAAAACTGGAAGAGAATTTTCTCTACAGTTTTCAAGCACTCTTGGTATTCCCTGTGGTTCTACAAAATAACTGAAAGTCATTCTCCATCAACATCTGCCAGCTCTCTCAGAAACCTGCGATTTGTCAGGCCCAGAGGCTTGAAGTAATTTAAAACAGCCAGGTACTTTCACTATTCCACCAATTGGGCTTCCATCCCTGCAACCATAGCTTTTTTCCTTCTTCTTCTTCTTTTCTTTTTATTTTTTTATACCATCTAGTTTAAAGATCACTCTCCTTGATAGAAAAGGCAGAAACAAAATAGGAGTTGAATAGCTCTGTGATTCTTTCCTCTGTCATCTGATTTCTCACCATCTGGCCTAACCAGTTGGATTCATCACTTCCTTTATTCATTGACAGAAAAAAAAAAAAAAAAAAAAAAGAGGCTTGCCTGACTTGTATTGAAAACGGAATTGAAAACCACTGTGAACATAGAAAACTGAACTGAAAAGCACAGATCCTATCTAGGGAAATGGAAAAAGTAGTGAGAATATTACTAATTGCTTGGTCAAACTGACAAAGGCTAAACAGGGGCAAATGACATGAGCAGGATAAAAAAAGTTCATGTGGAACAACTAGAAGATCAACGGTGACACAGTTATAAACCAGGAAAATAGTGTTCTAACCAAAGCATATTTTACCCTCCAATTAATAATAATTCAGTGTGCTGTACTCTATAAAACAGCTTTATAATGTCAGCTACATTTCCTTTGCTAAAGCACAGTGAAGGATGGACCAAAGAGATGGATGGTTTACTACAAAGGCAGGGCAGTGACAAAGCCTGCAATTGCTTGCTAAAGCTACCAGGCTATGAAAGTCCTCCTGGACCCACATCCATCTGCTCCTGAAAGAATATACTCCAAAGTTTAGGAAGTACTTGTCTACATACATCTTCCCACTTAACTTCTTTGAAAGTCTCTTTCTGAACTTTCACATCTACCTGAGACATTAAAATTGGTGAAACGATGCAAGCACTTCACTAAATATCAATCCCACAAGTCCTTCCATGGAGAACTGGAGTTACAGTCCTTGGATGAACAGTGTTAGTAAATATTGAAACCTGAGAATTAAAAAAAAATGATCCTAAACTGGTTACAGTTAATAAAGTGAACAGGGTACATTAGCAGATCCTGCTGGGTTGCTCTCCAGAATAGAAGGTGGTCTATCCCATAGTCTTCCAGAGACAATGGGAAGCAAACTGACATTTCCAATGTTGTGAATCTCCCTTTCAGAACTTTATGTTCATAATCTTTCCATTTGTTCAAAAACTCTGTTTCTGTGAAAGCAAAGGAGAAGGCATGCATGGTGCCCATGCACTGTGCCTCATTGGCAATCCCAAACACAGCTTAAAGACTTCAAATCCTATACCCCATAAGTTTCCATGTAAGTAGGTATTTTTTGTATATTATTATGTTCACATATTGACTATGGGTAACATTTAGCTATAATAACATGCTTTAGATGTATATCTTTATGACTTAGAAAGATAAAATAACTACGTCGACATCCCACTAACTCTCAATGTGGGATCTATCCTAACAGCTTGGCAGCTACAGCCTGGCATCAGATTCTTTGAGGATAGCAAAAAAAAATGCAATGATACTTAAAAAGATGAGATTAATCAGAATATGAACAAAGTTAATCACATATATTTCAAATGGTCAAATATACATATAGTTCTATCAAAGCACTCTCTTTTTTTTTTCTTTGTATGATCAAAAGAGCAGTAATTTCAAGGGACAATGGACAATGGGAAGCCATCTATGGCTTATAATTTTCATTAGTAGTAAGGGGTATGAATATTAATCCATAGCCTTCCTCTGACTACTTACATCTCACTAATCCTTACCAGACTTCAAAGTATCCATGTGATGGAGAAATGCAGCTAAGCCTTAATATAGAGACAAGGAAAACTATACTGGAATTTTATCTTATAGAAACTTAGCTCATTTTGGAAACTGTTTCCAATCAGTTGGTAATGACAGCAATCTAAGCCAATTTCCTAACTTTACAGCAAAGAGAAGTAGATAAAAAGATCATCTGATTTTCCTACATTATTTCTTCTATCATTTTCACATCCTCCTTCAGTTAATTAGACATTTAGCTAAATAATGTATACCATAGATTGCATAATGGAAAACTTTCATGAAAGTCTTAAAGAAACAGGTTTTAGTGTTACCATGTCTGCACTAAGAAGGGTAGCAATACCAATAAATGAGCATTGATTGTTCAAATTGCCATGAGTAATCTGATGGCCTGGGCAATGCCATTAGGAAATTGCCAAACTGGGCTGGAGAGATAGCCTAGTGGTTAAGAGCACTGACTGTTTTTGCAGAGGACCTGGGTTCAATCCCCAGCACCCACATGGTGGCTAAGAACCATCTTTAACTCCAATTCCAGGAGAACTCCAGTTCCAGGGGAATCCGACACCCTCTTCTGACCTCCGCAGCATTGCACGACAAGGGTGCACAAACCTCCATGCAGACAGTACACTCATACACATACAAAAGTAAATAAAATTTAAAAAAAAGGAAATTGCCAAAGTAACCATATAGTGTTAACAATAAAGTAAAAATTTCCTAATAAAGTTATGTTTTATAATGTTATATCTGACTATGATGTATATATATAATGAAAATTGAATAAAAGTATTAATGGAAGCACTATTTGGGGAATTAATTTTCTTTTAACCATAAACAAATCACCATCTGAGTAACACAGATTATCTACTGAAGATGAAAAAGACTATTTGCCCACTGAAAACAAAGCACCAATAGAGAATTTCTGTATGTGATATTTCACAGGCCCAAAACAAGGTAAACTAAATAATACTTCTCCATCTTCCAACAGAATTTGCACTTATGATATATTTCAAAACTAATAGAACAGAAAATATTGGAATTGTATCAGTCATAAACCAGAGAAAGATATGGATACTAAAAGTATAACAGTAAAGTGATCATCCTTGTTTAAAAAAAAAAAAAAAAACTATGTCTCTAAAGACCATATCCATAGTTCTTTAGTCTATTTTCCAAATTTAGTAATAAAATAGTACTTTAAATATTTTCCTATAATAAATAATCACTAGTAGAAATGTGGGCATTTCATTAATAGTGAATGCAGCCTAAACCTAGCTGACAAACATACTAATCTTGGTTGTTTGAGAAAAATGACATTTTTTATAATAAAAACTAATTGTTTTTATTTTAAAGAAACAAATGAGAATAGTAAAAAATAGAATCCACTGAAATTCTTGTTTTGTGGTTACAGGAAAATATGGACCCATCATGAGTCTACAACAAGCATGGGCTTTCTAATGAGTTCTTCCGGACAGGTCTCTGGCAGTAAAACTGACTTTTAAAAATATTTTATTTATTATTTCACTTAAAGAACATAAGTGTATTTTCTGCAGGTATTTAAGTGCACGCATATTGTGCAATGCCAGGCAGAAGTCAGAAGAGGGAGTCAAATCCCCTAGAACTGGAGTTACATTGTTAATCCCCATGTGAGTATCAGAAATTGAATCCAGGTCCTCTCCAAGAGTAGCCAGTGCTCCGAAGTGATGAGCACAAGATTTTCACATAGTTCCTTATTTTTCCTGGAAGCATCAAAGTCTCCTCCTCTACTGTCATGGTAATTTTTTAGGTGCCTGTCATAAAATGTTTGAAAGATGAATAATTCCCATACTGTGTATTACTTGTTAGTGCCTAATTAAGCAGAAAAAATTAAGTTCAGTGAGTTACAAAATCAAATTGAAAACAGATCAGATTTTACATTAGGAAGTAAAGATCTTGGCAGGCAAAGCTTTAGCACTGTGGGAAATGAGCTTCATCTTTTACAGTGGTGCAAGCGAGGAGTGATTATTCTGCACAATTACATAGCTAGAGGAAACCTTGATTTGGGGGCACTGCTATACCAACAAGAAAATCACTTTACAGAGCTGAACTTAATTTTTGCATTCTGCCTAGAATATTCATGCTCCATATACTTCCTGGTCTTGTAGGAAGTCTCCACTGGATAGCTCGGAAATGCACTCAGAGCATTCCGCCCTCAATCCCTACTGGAGGCCCCTATAGAAATGAGAGTTTATTTTAATAAAATGGATTTAATTAAGCAAAGATTTGCTAACCGTCTGTATAAGCAGAACATGTGGAGAGCATGGCAAAGCAATAGAATTCTATAACCTGAACGGGGCCAGGACCATGTCAGTTGCTTCTATTTCTTTAACATCCTTATTCATGGATCTGGTATGGGGATACTCCTGCCTTTACCCTGTCATTTAAATGTTCGTCTGGAATCTCTCTCAATTCTACTAGAAAAGTAAATAGCCTCATTTTACCTCCCAAGCCTTATTCAAAATATCTTGGAATTTATTTACATTATATTAAACTATCCAACTGCATATGTTTAGAAAATCAAAATTTGTGCAGGAAATGACTTTTGTTAATTTGATTATACAACTGAATGAGTAACAAACTGAAAACTGAGCTTAAGAGATATATATATATATATATATATATATATATATATATATATATTCTTGAAGTTTCATAATGGAAAATTTCATAGTATAAACATGACCTCTCTATTTTGACATTATAAAAAGAAGTAGAAACTAGTATCAGATGAAAAACAATTTTAATAGGAACAAGACGCTGAGCAGACAATAATGTATCTAGAACTAGAATTTTTTTATCATTTATACTTTTATCAGTTGAGGAATTCTCAGTGTCCAGATACAGTAAACATAATTATAGTAGTTCAATTCATTCCAAATGGAGCATTAAATGAGGAAGTATCTTTGGGCCTATTAGATGTTTTCAAATAAATGTCTCAACACAAATTAGTTGTTATATTACTTAGGAGAAACAAATTTTAAAAATGCACAAAGGCAAAGGAAACAAAGTATAATACACATATGCATTGAGGAAGGGCTGTTGAGACCATAAAGATGGATGAAAAACTAATAATGAATGATAGCATAGCTATGTATCATGCTATAGTATCTATCTTCAATTAACAGTCATCACACATATTCTTGTTAAAATGGTAAAACTGAAATTGACTTAAATATATTAGGTGAGTTTTCATGGTTGCACAATAGTGTTTTATGAAATTTAAGTATTTTAGAAAAGTATCACATAAAAATATAATGTTTAGCCAAAAATACATCTTATAGAAAATGAAATAACTATATTTTATGAATGAGATTAAGAAGAGACATATCGGGTGTGGTGGTTTGAATGAGAATGTCCCCCATAGGCTTTAAGTATTCAGATATTTTGTCTCCAGGGGTGGCACTGTTCTTGGAGGTCTTAGAAGGTGTGGCCGTGCTGGAGAAAGTATGTTATTGGGGGCAGGCTTGGTGAGTTTAACAAGCCTCTCACGGTCTCCAGTCTCTTGATGGTGCTCATTACAAGATGTGAACCTCTGCTTGCTGCTCCAGCCCCAGCCACCATGCCTCCCGCCACAATGGACTCTGATTCCCTGGAACCATCAGCCATAAGCTCAAATAAACTCTTCCTTTTATAAGTTCCCTTGGTCAGGGTGGTTTATCACAGCAAAAGAAGAGTGATTAATATATCAGGGATGAAGAGTTGGGTCACTGGTTAAGAGCACTGGGTATTCTTGCACAAGACCTGGGTTCAATTTCTAGCACTCATATGCAGCCTAACAACCATCTGTAACTCCACTTCCAGGGGATCTGATGCCTTCTTCCTACCTCAGGGCATTGCAGGATATGGGTATACTTACATATGTGCAGGAAATGCATTCATACACATAAAATAAAAATAATAGGGGCTGGAGAGATAGCCTAGCGGTTAAGAGCAACGACGCTCTTGCAGAGGACCCGGGTTCGATCCCCAGCACCCACATGGCGGCTAAGAACCGTCTGTAACTCCAATTCCAGGAGAACTCCAGTTCCAGGGGAATCCAAGACCCTCTTCTGACCTCCGCGGCATTGCACGACACGGGTGCACAGGCCTGCATGCAGACAGTACATTCATACACATACAAAAATAAATAAATAAATAATAAAAAAAATTAAAAAAAAAATAAATAAAAATAAAAATAATAAATGTCAAGTCATAATGGTATTTTTATCTCATATAACATGTCATGTACTAGTGAAAAGTATTTGTATGCAGTTTGTTATATAAAGTAAAGCAGAATATCACATTCATGGTGGTAATGCAAATTTGAAATAGACAATAAATGATAGCATAGAAATTTAATAGAACTTCAAACATTGTGATATTTGAAAAATCAGGTTCTTTTCCACATACAGTATTGTAAGCATATCCCCCAAACAAAATTTAACTTATGTCCAAATGTTCCCGAAGTTGGTAAAACTAATTACACTCACATGAATCAGTGGACAACCAGAACTACCTAAGCAATTACGGAATTTGCATGCCAATTGATCTGAAGGTCACTGAGTATTTCAAAATAGTATCTTACAATTAAGTACTGGATTTTTGATAGCATTAAGTATATTGATGTTTTAGTTTAGGATTTTCATATTCTTTTTTAATTACTTTATGTTTATGAGTGTACTGTCTGCATGTAGGTAGGTGCACCCATGTTGTGCAATGCTGCAGAGATCAGAAGAGGGTATCAGATTCCCCTGGATCTGGAGTTAAAGATGGTTCTCAGCCACAATGTGGGTGCTGGGAATCAAACCCAGGTCCTCTACAAGAACAGTCAGTGCTCTTAGCTGCTGAGCCACCCCTCCAGCCCCAGGATTTTTAAATTCTTAACTTTCATCACATGACACATCACTGATTGCATTTGGAAACCATGAACTCTCAAAGTAAATAATTCTGTATAAGAAATGCTGAAATAAAATTTAAAAATTATCTATAACCAAATATGAAGGGTCCTTATTTATGAATTCCTTGTAATTACATGTTATAAACTGTTGTGTAGAATCAGACTGAAATTATTAATATACATTATTAATTCATGTAGAGGTAAAGAAAAAGTATCATGGTGAACATGAATTATGCTTTCCACCTTATTTAAATTGTGTAATTTATTATTTTTAAATTTAATTTAATTATTTTTATGTGTATGAGTATACTGTCTGCATGTAGGTTTATGCACCCTTGTCGTGCAATGCTGTGGAAGTCAGAAGAGGGTGTTGTATTCCCCTGGAACTGGAATTAAAGACAGTTCTTAGCTGCCATGTGGGTGCTAGGAATTGAACCTAGGTCCTCTGCAAGAGCAGTCAGCGCTCTTAACCGCTGAGCCATCTCTCCAGCCCTGAAATTGTGTAATTTCTTATAATGAGCTAATGAATCCTAAATATGAAATGCAGATAAGAAATTCAAGTAAATAATTAAAATGGCCACTTTCAGAGACTGGTCATCACAAGTGCATTGCTGATGGATACCTCAGTTTATTTGGAATGTATTCTAACTTGCTGCACTTCAATTGGCCCATGAGGGTTGGTTTACATATTGGGCTATAGATCCTGTGTGAATAGTTCACTGCTCCTCATTTACATTTCATCTCTAGAGCAAATAGAATATTTGTTTATTGACATAATAAATGATTAGCTTGTCAATTCCAAGTGCTAATTGGACATGTGCTTCAAGGACATTTGGTCTCACACTACTTAGTATCAAGAGCCAAGTGCATGATTTATGTCTTGTCCTGCTCTTGTGAGAACATTTTCAGCTTTGGCTTTGGGATTTCTTATGCCCAAAGTGAGGATATATAGCGCCAGAGGTGATTCTGATTAATCTGCTGCTCTGTATCTACTATTCTGAAAAAAATAAAAAGAAGGGGCTGGAGAGATGGCCTAGTGGTTAAGAGTGCCAACTGCTCTTGCAGAGGACCTGGGTTCGATCCCCAGCACCCACATGGAGGCTAAGAACCATCTTTAACTCCAGTTCCAGGAGAATCCGAGATCCTCTTCTGACCTCCGTGGCCTTGCACGACACGGGTGCAAAAACCTGCATGCAGACAGTACATTCATACAAATAAAAAAATAAATAAAAATTTAAAAAATAAAATAAAAAGAAATGTCTTGCAGATTTGTTAATCAAGAACAAGAGCTTTCACCAAAATCCTAGTGGTAATATTGTGAAAAATCTAGAAAACATTACTCCGAGGACATCCATTGTACAAAGTACAAGAAGTAAAAGAAAGTTAAGATTCCTAAGTAATAAACTTAGGAATCTCTTTATCTTTACAAAGCATTTTCTTTTTAGTTAATTTATTTATTTCTATTTACTTATTTAATTTTTCATTTATCATTGATTAATTTTTTTAATTTTTGAGACTGGGTGTGAACTCGGGGACATAGCCAAGAATGGCCTTGAACTGCTGACCCAGTGCCTCCAGCAGCCTCCACTTCAGTAGGACCAGGATTACAGGCCGGCATAGTCACCACAACTGCTGACCCAGTGCCTCCAGCAGCCTCCACTTCCATAGGACCAGGATTACAGGCCAGCATAGGCACCACAAAGCATATTTTTTTTATTACTAGTGTTTACACTCGAGTTTGAGAATGTCAGATAATCACAATTTAGTGACTCCAGGTACAATATGGGGTCTACCAAGGTGTACCTTTCTGCCCCTTCCACCACAGTCATCAAGGCCACCTCCTTTACTTCTTTATTCTTACTAAACACTCACTTTAACTATGTTACTATTATGTGGAGCTGCAGAGATGGCTCAGTGAGCACTGAATGTTCTATTAGAGGACCCGGGTTCAACTCCCACACAACGGCTAACAACCATCCTAACTCCAGTTCCATGGGCTTCAATGCCTTCCTCTGACCTCTGCAGGCATTGTGCTACAGGGGTGCGTTTACATGCATGTAGGCAATACACTTATACATGTAAAATGAAAATAACTAAACAAAAAATATCCATATGCTGCAAGCACTGGTTGGTTTTGCAAATGAATCCAGGTTCAAGTTCCAGGACCCACATGGCAGCTAACAGTCAGATGCAAGTGACTCATTGCCATTTTATGGCTTCTGAGAGCACTGAGCACATATAGTACACTTACACACATGCAGGGAAAACACCCATGCACATAAAATAAATATAAATAAATAAAGGTAGCTGCAGCAAAACACACCAAGATCCAGCTTTACACACAGAAAGAGAACATTATGATTTCTCATGGAAGAAACTTTTTTTTTTTTGGTCTTTTTGAGACAGGGTCTCCCTGTAGCTCCAGCTGTCCTGGAACTATGTAGACCAGGCTGGCTTTGGAAGAAATAATTTTTAATCAGACTCAGTTAACGGTAGTGTTAAATAAAGACTTGACATCTGGAGAGTCAGTTGGCTACCTCTGAGAATTAGAGGGAGACAGTAGTGAGATTGGTAAGATGTAAATACATAGTGCACACATGAATTTTGTAAACAATAGAAAAATAACATCTCCTAACCTGTAGAGGATGTAAGTTTGTGGCATCAGCCATGGGTTATTTCTCCAAGGGGAGAGCCAATAGCCAATTAGATTTGGGATATACAGGCACATGGCTGCCTCTGCTGCACAGTATTTCCAGGCAGGTGAGGTGTAGCTGGTGCTGACGGTGGAGTCTTGCTTGACTCAGGGAGACCCATATTTGCTTTATTGGTTTAGTGGCCTTTGGTAACACTCTCTGGCATTCCAGAGGCCACCGTAAGACCCGTCATATTAACAGGGGGGAACATTGTACAATCATGGATTAACATAGCCAAACATGTGTCTATGTCAAATGTAAACCTACCATAACTATTAGATGCCTGGCTTAAATACCTATATATCTAATGTGCTTGTTCTTCTTTAGTAGGATTGAAAAGTTTACTTCCTGGACAAACTGTCAGCCCATGAAAGGAAACACCAGAATTGAACAGAGTCCAAGGACAACAGCTCCAGAGAGAGTGGACTGTTTTCTTCTCATTCACCTGGTGCACCTTTTCTAAAGCCTCAGGGAACAAACCTGCGTAAGCAGGGGGCGTGGTAGAATGTAAGGGCTGTGATGGGGTGATGGTGAACTACAACAATAAGATCTGGACCAGCTCATTTGATCAACTTGATTGAACAACAACTGTCACCCCACCACGGATGGTGGGGCTGTAGTGTTTGAGGCACACACGCCTGCAGATAGGTTTGCCTGAAGGATGCTTGTACTCTCATTATTATCACTTATAGCTAAAAATGAAAAAAAAAAACAGAGAAAGATGCAGGACAGTTATGGCAGAAT
Source organism: Rhizomys pruinosus (assembly GCA_009823505.1). Classification (NCBI taxonomy): domain Eukaryota; kingdom Metazoa; phylum Chordata; class Mammalia; order Rodentia; family Spalacidae; genus Rhizomys; species Rhizomys pruinosus. The sequence goes on from VZQC01004414.1 coordinate 577,183, forward strand.
GCATGATCTGGGATGGGGTGGGGGGGGAGGGAAAGGGAAATAAGCCTGAACTGAATTGGAAAAAATGTATGAAAGGCACAAAGCATCAATAAAAAACTAATTTAAAAAAAAAAAAACAATAGAAAAATAAAGACTCATGTATGTATATTCTTCCTCAGTCATACCCAACTCCTTCTCCATGGGACAGGGTGACACTCCTGTGTTTGGTTAGATCAGGATCTCAGTGCCATGCTGCCTATATCGCTCTGACTGCCTGTACTCTCAACAGGGCTTTTAAAATCTGTCCCTTTGGTGGGCATGGTGGCACACGCCTTTAATCCTAGCACTTGGGAGGCAGAGGCAGGCAGATCTTTGTGAGTTCAAGGCCAGCCTGGTCTACAGAGTGAGTTCCAGGACATCTGGGGCTACAGGGAGACCCTGTCTCGAAAAGACCAAAAAAAAAAAAAATCTGTCCCTTCAACATCTAAACGTGTTCATTTCTCTCAACAAGAGTTTTATGCATCTTACTCAGTTTGTTATTGATGGAAGCAAATCTGTAATCATCATATGTATACAAGTTTTCCTGAGGATGTGTATAATTTGTTTCTGATACACTTACAGAGCGGTTAGTGGCAAAGTAGCCTACATATCAACTACTTGTAGTTTGGCTTATCATAAAGATTATAAACATTTCATGTTGAGAACATGAAGAGAACAGGAGAGTTCTCTTTTTAGTACACTTTGTCTGTTAAGTAGAATTATCAAAAATTTTCATTTTTTGACATCTGACACTTGTGCATCACAGTTCTCAAGAACATGTAAGAGGAAAAATAGGAAACATAATCTGAAAGTATATTAGCAAACATAAAATTGATTAACATAGAAAGAAATGTCTAAATTACATCTCGAATGTAAACAAAAAGCCAAAGGTGCTTCTTTCAGAGATTTACCAATGACACTGACATAATTTTTGTAAAGTCCTGCCTATGCTATTCAAGGTCATTTAAACACATCATTTTAATTTTCAGCTTCATAACATGAGATGTAAGATATTGGGTTTTAAAAAAATGTATTATGTTGACTGTTTTATGTCTAAAATTTATAACATCCTTATTATCTTGTAGTATTTCACTAAATATTTGTTAAGTAAATACTGAATGCATAAATGATAGAGTTATTAACAATTTGAAGGAGATCATTTAAAAAGTCAGAGAGGCTACCTTATTTCCCAAATAATATAACTCAAAGAAGAAATGGCAGGAATGTCAGTCTTAAAGTTAATGACATTCAAGCATCCTTTTCGTATATTTATAATTCAACCTAGAGATAGATCTACTAGCTTGGTGTCTGACTTATGAGCTACTGTAGAAATAAAATTTTGCCCCAGCACTCAAGAGGCAGAGGCAAGCAGATCTCTGTGAGTAAAAGGCTAGGCTGGTCTACATAGTTCCAAGCCAGCTGAGGCTATATGGAGAACCTGCCTCAAAAAGACCATAAATAAATAAATAAATAAATAAATAAATAAATAAATAAATAAATAAAATTTTGGTAGCGAAGCTTGTGGAAAGTGGCTTATGAGAAAATGATTTTTTTTTTTTTTCGGAGCAAAGTTTAATTCAGAGTAGCCGGGGCTAGGCTTAGGGGAGAGAAGGAGCCAAGCCCAGAATGGTGTCTGGCTTGGGAATTTAAGGGAGAAGGTGGGGATGGG